>JARNGD010000004.1:0-439996 GCA_031001845.1 Achaetomiella virescens
CCGCAAGCCGTTCAAAGTCCACGCTGTTTCGCGCCTGGCGCATCGCATCCCCGGCCACGCCAGCCGATCCTCTCTTGCCAGTTCTCTCCCATCTCGTCCAGCCGTCTGGCGACTGGGAGCGGTGACAACACTGCCCGCATCTGGGACACAGATTCTGGCACGCCCAAGCACACATTGAAGGGCCATACCGGTTGGGTACTGGGAGTGAACTGGAGCCCCGATGGCAAACAATTGGCCAATTGCTCGATGGACAAGACGGTACGGATCTGGGATACCGAAACAGGAAGCCGTTTGGGCAGGAGCTCAAGGGGCATGCTAAATGGGTGCTGGCCGTGGCATGGGAGCCATATCACCGTGAGTCTGCTGCGCTGGGAAGGAAACACCCCCCTGCTAATACCTGTGATAGTATGAGAGACGGCACCCCAGGCTAGCAAGCGCCAGCAAAGACGGCACCTGCCGCATATGGGTGGTGAACTCGGGCCGTACAGAGCACGTCCTGAGCGGTCACAAGGGTTCGGTGAGCTGTGTAAGGTGGGGAGGCACCGGGATGATCTACACAGGGTCCCACGACAAGTCTGTACGGGTTTGGGATGCTATGAAGGGGCACACTGGTGCACAATTTGACGGCCATGGCCACTGGATCAACCACATCGCGTTGTCAAGTGACCATGCCCTCAGGACCGGTACCATGATCACACGAATGAGGTGCCCGAGACGGAGGAGGGCAAGAGGGCAAAGGCCCAGGAGAGGTTTGAGAAGGCGGCCAAGATCCAAGGGAAGGTTGCCGAGCGGTTGGTTTCAGCAAGTGAGTGGGTCTGCAGGCCTGTCCCTAGCAGCCAGGTACTGACGATCTTGCAGGCGATGACTTCACCATGTATCTGTGGGATCCGACCAACAATGGCAGCAAGCCAGTTGCCAGACTGCTGGGACACCAGAACAAGGTGAACCAGGTGCAGTTCTCGCCGGACGGGACCCTGATCGCCAGTGCGGGGTGGGACAACCACACGGTAATAGTCTTCTGACACTTAGCTTAGTCACGGTCAACTTGGGTCAGGCAACTGACTGTGTCTGCAGAAACTCTGGAACGCCAGAGACGGCAAGTTCCTCAAGAGCCTGAGGGGTCACGTTGCGCCGGTAAGTTCCTCCTCCCCTCCGGCCGCACAGGTTTCTCTTATCGGACGCCTCTCCTGACATGGAGCGCAGGTTTACCAGTGCGCATGGTCTGCCGACAGCAGATTGCTCGTCACAGGCAGCAAAGATTGCACCCTCAAAGTGTGGAATGCGCGGAACGGCAACCTTGCAATGGACCTGCCGGGCCATGAAGACGAGGTATGTCACCCAATCCACGGGAATATTCTTCTACTGTTTATCACCGCTAACACGTGTTCCTCAGGTCTATGCGGTCGACTGGGCGGCCGACGGAAGATGGTCGGCTCAGGCGGGAAGGACAAGGCTGTGAGGACCTGGAGGAATTGATGAGAAGACGGGAGCCGATGATACCCTGCCATGCCATGCAGTGCTCCGTGCGAAAATACCAGAGGCCAAAGTCCTCGTCGAGATACGTTAACTACTGCCTGAATTGCCATCGTGAATCGAACCAAAAAGCGGTTCACTGCCTGCAGAGCAAGCATTCTCGACAGGGCCCGTCTCAAATTGACGAGCAGACCAGCGACACCACATCAAGTCGCATCAGGAAAGCCGCGGCAAGAGCGCGCAAATGCGCTCTCATGCACAAGCACGCGGGACACGCCATACTGGAACAGGAAACGCCGAGCCGTGATGCGGATTGCGCTTCCCCCAGATGGTGTTACCATGCGACAGAGAGAGAGGTAGTCTGGGGTTCGTGAGGGGAGGCTGATAGCTTGGCGTGCTGGTCCGCACATATTGCCGCGAAAACAACCCGCGATGGGCATGGTCCTGCGATCGGAGTTACGGGACAACCTCGGCATCTGGTCGATGCTCGCATCGGCCTTTCTTTTTCAGTTGGGATAACGCTGAGTCGTAGGACCGTATCGAACACAACGGGTGCTGTGTAACACCATCTTGATGTCGTGCTGTTCGCCCCTCCTTGGGAGAGCAGGTCGGATGAGATGGCATCTTCTCTGCGCCGAGCTGGTGGCGGGCCTGGGGAGCCCCGCCGGCACCGGGCAGGCGGCTCGGGCGGCCTCTGTGTCCTGTCTGGGAGCTACTTTGGTCATGGGAAGCGAGGGGAAGCGACCGTACGAGACCAAGACGTGAAGAGGCATTTTTCATCGGCCTGGACCTTGAGACGGTAGCATTGTGTGCATTGCAATTATCCACTGGCAGATCCTGGAATAGGCCACAAACCCACCGGTAACCTTCTCGTTTCTGGTTTCTGCGAGATCCGAGTTCAGTTGACGTGCATCGCCGGGCCGATGGTGCGGGAAAAGCCTGGGGCAGGATCCGTGAGGGACTGGAGAGGCTGCTCGAGGTTGCGCATCTCAGCTCAGCTCCTGTGCCTCGAGATCGAGATGGAGCGCTGCGGAGGCCCGCAGAGGAGCGACGCAGTGCTGCTAACCTGCAGTCGCCTGGTAAGCAGGACACATGCAATGGCCGTCGGCTTAACCTGCATTTTGGCCCACCTGCCTGACTGAGACTGTGTGTGGTGAGAGAGGGCTGTGATACGCTGAAGCGATGCCAAACTATCACTGCGGGCCGTTCCATTGCTGGGTTGCTGGAACTCCTCGTGGTCTGCGCTGCGCCGGTTTTTCTTTGTTCTTACTGAAGCATATCCTTGCAAGAGAAGCAAGCAGGGTGGAACGATGCCCTTGTTGACGGGACGGTTTCCTAGCAGTGCAGAGATTTATTTAGTCACGGCGGCCGCGACACCCGGCAGCGGCGCATGCTCGGTGATTTGGACGTTCACTTCAATAGCCAGATCTGACCTTGCCTGTGAGGTATAAGTGCACACCTGCCTAGACGTTGGGCATCCATTACCGCTGTATGAGTTATTTTTTGAACCACGAGAGTCCGGCCGAACCATGGTGTGTCCAGGTTCGGAGGGTTGAGGTTCGCTGTTTCGAGGAAGGATCCATGGGGCTTGGGATTGGGAAAGCGCCATGGAAAAGTTAGTATAATGGAATTTGGCTTTAGCCTATCAACACCCCCATATCGCTTCGGAAGATGTCGGGTGGGCCGCTTCCCTCTCCATGTCCATTCGCTTGTTGCTGCACATCAAACGGCCGGCCCCACGAGGCTGGATCAAGATCGCGCTGGTGCGCTTGTACGCTTGTACGCGCTGGAGCAGAAAATTTTCCTGGCAGGCTGTTTCTGCCAAGCTTGCGATCTGACTTGCCTGTTGCCGGCCGGGTGTGGTGTTGAGCTGCCGCCCGTGCCTCTCATCAACAGCGCCGGCGAGCGGCTGCTGACGCTCCTCTAGACCCCGGCACGTTGTCCAGGTTGCCGTTCTGACTGGACAGGACAGGCCCTTCAATGCGGGACGATTGCAGAGGACGCGCTGCATTGAGCTCGCGACATGGGACTGCTTCGGCAGCCGCCCGATGGGAGGGGCAGGAAAAGTGGAGTGTCCAGTCCCTGGATTGTGCTCTGTAACGTCGAGTGAGACGTACGTTGAGACGCTTGTTCTGGTGTCTCGGTGGATATCAATCACCCTGGGATTCGCGGCATCGCTACGTCGCTGGTTTCCCATGGGACAATTCGCGATGATGGGTCCCGTCGTCAGCGACTCAGCTCCCCTCCCTATCATGCTCCCATCTTCCCCAACCAACCAAGACCCGGTAACCCCGTTTGTGGGCTAAGTCGGGACCGATGCCGATCTGACTGTGGCCGGCATCTGCCGAACGGAATGGTTGTTGGCTTGACGGCGACGATCTTGCACGTTTGTCTTTGGATCACAGAGAGTTGAAGAGAAGCCCCGCCCTGGTCTCTGTCGGCTTCTGGAAGCCTTTGGAAACTCGGCTCCAAGGCACTGTCCAGACTTTCCAGCAGGTGCGCGGAGCCACCCCAAGCTTGGGGCAGGCCATTTCTCGATTTGTCTTGATGCAGTCCCAAGCGACCAATGCGGTGGAGCGTACTTTTGGCGGCCGGCGCAAGGCTGGTGGTGTGGTCTTGCTTCCCGTGCCGCACTGAGGGATCACGCAGCGCACCTCGTTGGAGGCCGCAGTTCTTGGGGTGATGTCCATCCCTCTGTGCTTGCAAGAGAACAGCAAATGATTCGTCTGCAGTGTTGAATACCAATTGGCCTGCTCAGCAGAAGGAGGGGTGTAAGCTTGACAAGCTTAGCCCCCTAGGTCAATGGCACCGTGATAAGTCAACTTAGGGAATCCTGGGGCCTGGCCGTTGTCGATCACCCCGTCCCTCTACTACACCACTGTACTGTGGATACACTCCTGTGTATGGAGCACTGCCGTTCCAGTGCCTCCGAAGCCAAGCTTTTCTTCTCAGCACACATCCCATCAGCTGGTACTCCCATGTGCCCCGAGCTTGGTAACATGAGCCATTAGATTACGTGACAGAGGGTGTTGACGATGCAACTGCACCCGCTACCACTAAGCCAGTTGCTGCCAATTGGGTCTGAGAGCAGGGAGGAGAACAGAGAAAAGCCATTGGAAGGGATAAGAGCTACCCGTGAGGTCTCGAAAGCTGGTGGGTGGCATGCTGCAAGTGACATG
Source organism: Achaetomiella virescens (assembly GCA_031001845.1). NCBI lineage: Eukaryota > Fungi > Ascomycota > Sordariomycetes > Sordariales > Chaetomiaceae > Achaetomiella > Achaetomiella virescens. Next base: position 4,653 of record JARNGD010000004.1, read on the forward strand.
CCCGAGTTGTCGCTGTGTTTCCAGCAACTGGGTCTCGGATCGGACTGGGCGTTGCGCGCGGCCTACACGGCTTTCTGACAAGGGCCCCGGTCGTCCGGAGGGAGCGTGAACCCTTGTCCTGTCTTGGCCTTGTTCTTTTCTTCCCTTGGCAGCCTTTGCTGGATCCAGTCTGGGCTGGAATGACGAGCATCAAGTGCGGGACAAACTGCTGCCCAGCCGGCCGCCCCACCCTCAGACCTGTCTCGAGAAACTTCTCACCCCTCTGCGTGAAGAAGCGAGGTCCTGGCCCCGGATAAAAAAAGATTGATATTCCTCTGTGTTTCCATATCTTTCGTGATACCCCCCTTGGCAAAGAGTCTTGGACAACACTCTTCCGAGAGCTCGCCATCCACTCCCTAGGGACCTCCGCCAGAGACAGCTTTCTGTTCGTGTTCTAGGTTGATCCTTTAACACTTCACGGCAACCAAGGCAAGTCTCGCCCATTTCTCCTCCTCAGTCAGTCCCTTACCCAAGTTTATGCAACCACCAGCTGTTTGGCCAGTCCGTGCTGTTGTGTACTTGGCTCTCGATTCTGTGGTCAATGGACTCCGCATCTTCTGGGCCCTTACGTCAGAGATGACGGCTGCCGCTTTGCTCGGGTGCCCACCCGGCGCTAACGCAGTGACTGCCTTTTTCACTTGTCGAAACATCTTTAACCAGCCCGGCTTCCTCTCTTGTGAAGTCGATGCTTCAACACTGCAATTGTTGCTAACCCCTGACAGCGCCAGCCACCCTCCCTTAGCAAATCAATCGACCCATTATCCCCATCTACACGTTCGGTACATCCCTCGGCGGCGTGCTCTCTTCCTCCCCTCCACCTGTTAGCTGGCTTCGAAGCTGTGTCCGATTTCCCCTTCATTCCAGCGTGAGGATCCGAATCCGAGCCTGCCCCGTTCCTCTGAACTACCCCGGAGTCCAAATACTGCCTTTCTCCGTCGCCGGCACCTTCCGCTCCGGGTACCCGAGAGGACGTCTCTCAACCAGATCCCCGCCCCTCCGACTGCATTGTGCCGTGTTCCTCGGTGCCTTGGGGCCTCGCACACATACATATCTTTTGTGGACGGGACCAATTCTTCCAAATACCGATTCTTCTCCCTCAGCCCTGGCCAAGGAAACCCCCACACTCCCTTCATGGGCTCGACAAAGGGAGCTCAATAACACCTGTCTTCCTGCCAGACCGTTACTCCGTCGACCAGCATATTGCTCTTCAAACTACTCATCTAACTCCCCGATTCCTTCCAGGACGACATCAGTTCGCCCGCCATGACCGTGTTTATTGCTTCTCTGTGAGTGGAAACCCCATGACGATCTTTGTGTGCCATAGGTCACACCCAGACGAAGGAATTGGTGTGGTCGAAATGACAATGGCTGATAACGATCTCTTGCCACAGTTTCCTTCCCAAGACCGTCCACTTCACACTCCCCCGCCTCGCCTCGAGGCTCGCCCGCGGAGAAGAAGCAACCTGGGCCTGGAAAGCCGGCGCCCCTCGAGAGACAACCGAGTCTCTTCGAGCCCACCCATATCACTCCGCCGCAGACCCCGACAGATGACAAGAAGCGAGATGACCCGTTCATGAACGAGGACGGGCTGCGCGTCCACATCCCACCGCTGGAGACCGACAAGGTTGGCCTCCGGGCGCCGGCGGACCGCAGCTCCCCGACCTGGGGGGGCCGACTCGACCAGCCCATGTCGCGCGCGAATTCCCCGCCCCCGCCGTCGCTCATCGATAAAGGCAGGAGTCTCCAGCAGAAGGCGAAAGAGCTGGGCCGTCAGGGCGTGACCCAGCCGCGCTCGCTGGTTCGTAGCGAGAGCCATGACCGCGTCTTTGCTTTCGCCAACTGGAAGGTGGTCAACGCCGACCAAGGAAACGGCGGCTTGCGCAACGCCGCGGAGGCTGCCGCCAGGAGGGCAAGCTGGGAGAGTACACCTGGTCGGTACTCTGGGCATGCCCACCGACGCTCTCCAAGGCACCCAACAACTCCAGGACATTGAGGACAAGCTCGCCACCGAGCATGACATGCTGACGGTGTTCTGCTCAGACAAGGATTTTGACGGTCACTACTCGCATTTCTGCAAGCAGATCCTCTGGCCGGTCTTCCACTACCAGATCCCGGACAACCCGAAGAGTAAGGCATACGAGGACCACTCGTGGAAATACTACGAGAAGGTCAACCAGGCCTTTGCGGACAAGATTGTGAAAAACTGGAAGCGCGGCGACTCGATCTGGATTCACGACTATCACCTGCTACTGGTCCCTGGGATGATCCGGAAGAAGCTCCCAGACGCCAAGATCGGCTTCTTCTTGCACGTCGCATTCCCGTCCTCGGAGGTCTTCCGGTGCCTGGCTGTCCGCAAGCAGCTCCTCGAGGGCATGCTCGGTGCCAACCTGATCGGTTTTCCAAATTCACGAGTACACCAGGCATTTCCTCCAGACTTGCAGCCGCCTCCTTAGTGCCGAGGCGACGCCGGACGGGTTACAGCTCGAGGATCGTTTTGTGGACGTCGTCAACCTGCCGATCGGCATCGATCCGGTGAGCTTGAGCCAGCACCGCGAAGAGGCCGAGGTGAAGAAATGGCTCGATATCATGCGTGAGCGGTATGCCGGCAAGAGCTCATCGTTGCGCGCGACAAGCTCGACCATGTCCGCGGTGTGAGGCAGAAGCTGCTGTCCTACGAACTCTTCCTGAATAAGAATCCGGAATGGCGGGACAACATCGTCTTGATCCAGGTCGCCCTTTCTACGAGCGAGAAGAGCGAGCTGGACGCTACCGTCTCGGACATCGTGACCCGCGTCAACTCGTCCTGGGCAAATCTGGCGTACCAGCCGGTCGTTTACCTCAAGCAAGATATAGACTACGCGCAATATCTTGCGCTGCTGAGCATCGCGGATGCCCTAATGATCACCAGCCAGCGCGAGGGCATGAACTTGACGTCCCACGAATACCTGTACTGCCAAGACGGCAAGATCAGTGAGAAGAAGCACGGGTCGCTCATCCTCTCCGAGTTCACTGGCACCTCGTCGCTCTTTGGCGGAAACGAGCTGTCGGTGAACCCCTGGGACTACCGGGCCTGCGCCAACGCCATCAAAACGGCGCTGGAGATGAGCGACGAGGAGAAGGAGCGGCGTTGGACCAAGCTGTTCGAGGCTGTCAACCATCACACCGGCTCGCACTGGTTCACGGAATTCATGTCGCGCCTGGACCGTGTGTACGAGGAGCAGCACCGCCGCGACCAAACCTCTGTTCCGCGGCTCTCCATGCCGACCCTCTTTCAGCAGTACAACCGTACGGACGGAGGCTCTTTATTCTCGACTTTGAGGGCACTCTGGTCAGCTGGGGCCCGGTCAACCAGATCATTCCTGTCAGCCCTCAGCGCACCTTTGACGTGTTGAACGATCTGCTGCTGGACGAGCGCAACACCATCTACGTCATGTCCGGCCGGCGCCCCGAGGAGCTCGACCGCATCTTCCGGCGCGTGCCCAACCTGGGTCTGATCGCCGAGAACGGCTGCTTCCTCAAGGACTGCGGCAGCACGGAGTGGACTGAGATGGCCGACTCGGACCAGATCCGCAGCTGGAAGGAGTCGGTCAAGAGCATCCTTACGTACTACCTGGAGCGCACACCGGGCGCCGAGATCGAGGACCGCGCTGCTCGCTCATCTTTCACTACAAGTCCGCCGAGGACTACGAGGCCGCCATGCGGCAGGCTACCGATTGCGCTAGTCACATCAACGATGCCTGTGAGGAGCAGCGTGTCCACGCTATTCCCTGGACGGTTGCGTCCTCGTCGAGCCCATCGACTGGACCAAGAGCACGGCGGCGCAGAAGATTTTTGCCGACCTGCGCGCCCGCATGGCGCCGGATGAGAAGCACAAATCGCCCGTCGACTTCCTCATGGTGGTCGGCGACGGCCGCGAGGATGAGAAGGTCTTTAAGTGGGCCAACACGCTGGGCGAGGAGGGCGTGGTCAAGGAGGTCATCACGGTGAGCCTGGGAACTAGGAACACGGAGGCGACGGCCACCCTGACACAGGGCGTTAGCGGTAAGTTTTGCTGCTTTTCCTCGGCTACCGGCTGAAACGAGGCCATGCTGACAAGATGAGCGACACAGGCGTCCTGACGGCGCTGCAGAAGCTGGCGGCAATCGCGTAAGCAGTGTTGTTGTGCAGTTGTGCTTGTTGCCCCTTTTGGCACAATGCCGACTTGACGTTAATGCAGGTCGGGCGTCCCGGCGCGCCATCGCCGGAAGAGCTCGGTGAGGGTTATCCCTCGGGCTTCGCTGGCTCCTTGATTTTCCCAAAAGGAAAAAGGGGGCTGGTCATATCCAGCGGGCTACTTTCTCCCGTCTTTTTCTTTTTCATTATTTGCTTTTGCTTCGTTCATGACGTTGCTGCATTGCTTCTTTCATCAAGAAAAAGCGGAATCTTCCTGGTTTCAAACGCTGCTTCTCAGCGTACTCAAATGTTTTCCTGTCTTGTTTGGGTGTAGCGTTTTGTACCTTATCTTTCGAGTCTCCCCTTTAGCGCTGCCGAAGCGTCGTCCCCTCGTTGTGCTTTGCTTGCGCGTCTTTGGGGTTTGCTTGCTGAGGCCATCCAGCGACTTACCGAACCGGACGAACGGCATGAAAAGCTGCAGTTCGAGTTTCATAGGAAGCATGCGAAGGAGGGGCCGGATGGACAGGAGGATCGAGGATGTCTTGTCAGATTGGTTCTGTAGATAGACTGGGACACAATCGCTCGGGCCGGTCGGAAATGGAAGAAAAGGAGGGCGTTCCAGCAATGGAGCGAGGATGCATGGGAAGCAAAGGACGGGTCTAGACGGCATGGGAGGGAGTGTGGGAAGGCGTCCCTGGGTTCTCTCTATCAGATGTCTCTCGCGGTTCAATGCAATCATGGCTCTGGCGTTTGGTGGGACTAGTTCGGTATACACGCGGACTGGTGATCGGGATTCGAATATCCTCGTTTCCCCTCCAGCCTCGGGTGTTTGTCAAGTTCTGTGAATCTCTCCCACTGGCTTTGGCTGACTGACGAGTGACATCACTCCGCAATCGGACTGCGGGGCATCCTCACAGCTCGCGTCGGCCCCTACCCCGCCATTCCAAGCCAATGAGAACCCTGCGAAGAGACCAGGTAGAGCTCAGATTGCCAAGCGCAACGAAAAGCAGTGCTCCCTGGCTCCAGTCGCGGTCCGATCGGAGCAGGGGGTCTCTGCCTCAAGGGGTAACCTTGGGGCTGGCCTCGTTGCTGTCAGCTCGGCACACCGGATTTGTGCTGACTCACGAGTGTTTTGATCTTGACGAGCCGCCTGCGTTGGGCCATTCGATTCAAACTGTCAAAGTCCTCCTGCTCCAACGTTCTTGCTAAGACTGAGCAGGCACTCACTCTACCCTCCCATTGACAAGCTCGGAGCACACAAGACGATGGCGCCCTTCCCCCCCCTCCAGTCAATACCATTGACTGGACCAACGTTGGCTTCCGCGTTCGCGAGGGTGAGCTCCGTCGTCTCGTCAGCTTTGCTCTTCCATAAAGCTGACCACCACCTGCCCTCCAGTCAACGGCCACATCGAATCGCACTACTCGGTCAAGACAGGGAAATGGTCCCCTCTCCGCTTCGTCGCCGACCCCTACATGCGCATCCACGGCATGGCCCCAGCCCTCAACTACGGCCAGCAGGCCTACGAGGGCCTCAAAGCCTTCCGCCTGCCAGGCGACTCGGCCATCGCCATCTTCCGCCCGGACCGCAACGCCGTGCGCATGCAGCACAGCGCTGAGTTCATCTCGGTTCCGCCCGTCCCGACCGACCTCTTCCTCGATGCCGTGAAGGCCGCCGTCGCCCTCAACGCCGAGTTCGTCCCGCCCCACGAGACCGGCGCCGCCATGTACGTCCGCCCGCAGGTCTACGGCTCGTCCGCCCAGCTGGGGTTGAACCCGCCCGAGGAGTACACCTTCTGCGTGTTTGTGCTGCCCACAGGCGTCTACCACGGCACGCACCCCGTCAAGGCGCTGATCCTGGACGATTTCGACCGGGCGGCGCCGAACGGCACGGGGAGCGCCAAGGTCGGCGGAAACTACGCCCCGGTGCTTAGGTGGAGCGAGAGGGCAAGGAATGAAGGGTATGGGATTACCCTGCATCTGGACAGCAAGACGCACCAGGAGGTGGATGAGTTCAGCACGAGCGGCTTCATTGGCGCGCTGGTGGACGGAGAGGATGTGACGCTGGTCGTGCCGGACAGTAAGGCGGTGATTGATAGCGTGACGAGCGACAGCGTGCAGCAGATTGGGCGGAGCTTTGGTTGGAAAGTTGAGAAGCGGGCGGTACGTGTGATTCTCTTCCTTCCAGTGGCTGCGCTTCTGGTATGGTGCGCGAAATGGCTAACACCAAGGCCAGATCAAGTACTCCGAGCTGCCCAACTTCACAGAGGTCATGGCGGCGGGGACCGCGGCAGCTCTCGTGCCCATCCGCTCAATCACCCGGCGCACCAGCTCACTTCCGCAGCACCCTCGGGTGTGTCGGCCAAGGACGGCGAGGAGACCATCACCTACATTCCGGAGGGCAACGAGGAACCCGGCGCGTTGTGCGTCAAGTTGCTCTCGCAACTCAAGGGCATCCAGCTTGGCAAAATCGATGACGAGTTTGGCTGGCGCTTCGAAGTCACCGAGGAGGATGCCAAGCGGGTTGTTGGCGAGGCAGCGGCGGGAAACAGCAATGGGCAGACCGTGGATCAGCTTGACTAGGGTCGGGGCGTGAAGTGGTTTGGGTTCCGATCTGGGCCTCTTCTCGGCGGCAGGTAATGTGTGTCAACAGATCTCATCATGCAGGCAGGGTAAAAAGGGGCCTGGGAAAACCCGTCACTGACTGGGGGTTGAAAGCTCCCCGTCTCCACCATCGAAAGCTGCGAGCGAAGTCCACAAGTCTGTGACGGAAACCCGTTGTCTGTGACCACTTGCTCGATAACATTACCTAATCTTGACGGCTGTGAGGGATCCAAGTGGAGTTTGCCTTCACCAACAGAATGGGAAGATGGTGGATCAAGACAAATGAGAACAGGGAAAGGCTCCGGCCCCGGTTCCGCGGATGCATGGAGCGGGGCCCGCCACGGACGGAGACCCCCGGTGTTGATGAGGGGGACAGCGATGAGAGGCAGGCAGGGGAGACAAGCTTCTTCGTTCCAGATGGTAGAACGCACCAAGACGACCCTGTGAGCGCCGTATCCACGATGTTATGCTGAGAATTCAACAAGCAATACCACTTTGAACCTTGCGGCGCCTGATCGTCTCTCGAAGGGATAACTCTCCCCCTGAGAACAGTATGGGAGGCGCTCTCGGATTGACCTTTTGTCCTGACTTAAGTTTAGATCGGAACTGGCCTCCCCTTGGCAACGGAAACAGTGTGTCCATCCCGGAGAAGAATACCAACGGCAGTTAGCGGGTAACCTGGATAAAAGGTTGCGGTTGGGTCAAGCGAAGAGCTTGGATTGCTCCGAGACCGCCAGGCTCTAGCCGCTCTTCCCATGCATTAGTCTGTTCCTCTCCCAATGATCAAACCGGCATGCGCTACTGCAAATTTCTTTCGCCCTATCTCGTGGATGTGGGTTTCAGAAGGGAGACCTTAGCTATGTGACCCATGAGCACATGAAGCGCCTCCCTAGGAGATTGATATGCTATCAACTTGGCCTTGGTATTGTATCAAACGGGTGCCTTGTTTCAGTGCCACTCATGACAAGATACTTGTTAGGATCTTCACTTCAGCAAGAACCGCATCTGTGATCAAGAGGGCTCTATCCGGCTTTGAGTGCCTCCAACACGCCCCGGTCTCACCAACTTCATTGCGGCACCTCATTTCGAACTCATAACGAGCTCATTAATAAAGATATCAGCGGCCTTTTTACCGATTGCCAAGGCCGTGTTAGTAGTATTGGCGGCAATATTCCGTGGCACAATACTCATATCCGCGATCTTGAGGCGCTCAACGCCATAAACGCCTAGATTGGCATCTACCACGCCGGTTTGGTTGCGGGGCGCCATCTTGCACGTCCCGAGAGAATGCCAAGTGGTGCTGACGTTCTCTCGCAACCACCTCTCAAGCACGGCATCATCTTCGGCCGAGTACTCAATATCGGGCACATCGGCGGGGAGCGGCCCATCTTCGAGACTGACGGTTGCGGCCTGGGAACCAGGCGCGAAGGGCGGGCGGCAGGCAGCCATCTCGCCTCGAGAGGAGGGCATTCGCCGCATAATTTCCTGCTGCTTCTTGTAGGTCCACTGGTGCTTCTTGATATCCAGACCACCGGGTCAGCGAAGAACCCAGCATCGAAGTCGAGCGGATCTTCGAGCTGCGGTCCCGTGATGTGGATGTGGCCACGCGAGAAGGGATAGACGGTGAAGGTAGAGATGGCCAACCCAGGGTCACCGGTGGCGAGACTTGGATATCCGCCGAACCCGCCGAGCGCGTGAAAATCACCATGGGCTTCTCGGGGTGTCTCTGAACTCCCGGTCCCAGGCCTCCTTGAACTCGGTCCGAGGGCGGCAGCCTCTGCGTCCGTCGGCCGGGCTTTACCCTGGACCTCTTGGGCGTTCCAACCCAACATTGGGTGACGTCCATTAATCAGCTCTTCCGGACTCCCCATGCGGCCGAACACGAGCATCGAGTGTGTCGGTGGCATCCAAAGAATTGAGTAAGGGTAGACAAGCAGATGATGGTCCTCGTAACCATTTCCAACACCTGGTGACGCCGCCACAAGGGGACGCCAGCAGCCTGCAAGACTTTGGGTCGCCCACACCAGACCTTTCCAGGAGAGAAGGTGTGCCAGTGCTCCACACGGCGCAACAACCAGTTTCCCGGGCCTTGACGGTCTTGGTCTCTCTCGCATTGCCGCTGAAGGCTGGGTTTGGCCTGAACTCGACACCAACACCTTGTTGTTGTCGATCAGGATCCGCTTGACCCTGTGATTCGACCAGAACATGCAGGTTGGGATGCTTGCCGTCGTTCAGAGAGGGGAAAGATAGCATGTCGCTGCGTCCTTCGCCTGCTATCTGGAGAAATGTAACGATAGGCACGCCCGATCGCGTTCAAGGTCTCCAAGTCTTGCATGTCCTTGACTTTCGACCACCCCACCTTCGCTGCCGAGGCGATGAACTCGTCTTCGAGCTTCTTCGAGTTGTACGAGCCGCGGGACACGTGAATAGGGCCCTCGTGGCCATGGATATTCTTCTCATCCTTGCCGTGGCACGTCTCAAGCTGCATCACGGGGCCTCAATAGCTGCTCTCAGGGCTTGGAGAAAAGGCAAGAAGGGGGAAAATCCCTTCTTCAAGTAAGGCAACATATCCGCCCCGGACCAACCTGGCACCCCCCCAGAATCGAAGTCGGACTTCTGAGCCTGGCTGTACACCATGAGGTTTGTGGACGAACCTCCCCCAAGGACACCAGTGGAGGGCAAGATGAGGTCACGGTTGGCCAGGGCGGCGGACTTCTTGGTCTTGTAGAAGAGGTTTGTTTGTGCTGTCAGGTGCGAGATGCGCCAGAAAATAGGCGGGGTGCATGATGGTTGGAACATTGGCATTGTTCCGGCCACCCTCAATCATGAGGATGGACATGTCGGGGTATGCGGCCGCCAGCCGCGAGGCAAGAACGCAGGCAGTTGTGCCGCCTGGAAGAAACAGTCAATAAAGTCGACCTCGCCCAGTATGCTCATGGAGCTTGTTGGTACTTACCATACGCAATTATGACATCCACCTCCTGACTATCATCAGGAAGCTTGTTGTATAGGCCCATGATAAGAATACTGAGTCTAACTAGTGGCTCTGGAGTGGGAAGCAGAACAGGAGACTTGATTCGGGTCGCAAGGACGCAGACAGGAAGGAGTTCAACGAGATAATCGAAAGCCGGCCTTTGTTCGCTGACGGCCCCAGGATCAGACATTGAACCACCAGGTTTCCGCCCCCACTGTGTCAAAGGGCTGTAGCCCAGTCACCCGGTGGTGTGCGGAACGGCTTACTAAATCAGTGGTTCAGCGGGGAATTTGAACCGTCTGACCTTCTCCTGGAGGCACGCTGCATGCCCCTGGGTCCGATGTCACCAACAGGAGCGCTCTCGAACGAGGGCAGTGCATGAGTTGTGCATCAGCGTTGGCCACTAACCAGTGTGCGTTGCCTCGCCTGTGTGTGCTTCCACCAATCAAGGGACTGAGCATACGCGTTCCATCTAAGATAATATATCGAGAGTACATTGTGTAAGGTATGTAAGGCCCTAGTTTTGGTATCACCTTTGACCTTGTTTCTAGAGGTATATACCGCATTTCCGTAGAGACCGTTACGCCTTATAATAATACTTATCTTCTCTCATATTAGATATTGAGTTTCCAAGAGGCACGGAGTGTGAGCAGGAGGAAGGCATAAACAGTTGTGGCAAGAGTAAACTGTCATATTCAAGTCCATGAAACTCTAAAAGATCCCTTCGCATTCGCGTTACGATGCTGGAAAACAACCCCAGTCGGGGAAAAAACCAGCACCAAGGGACAAAAAACAAAACAAGACTCTCGAAGCAATAGGCAGAGACAAGAAACTAGAGAACTCGGGGCCCAAGGTCCGTCATCGACCTCTCCGACCAAGTGAGGGCGGAGGCCGTGGCGTTCCCAAGTCCCAAAGATGACGGATGTTGGTTACTTAGTAGTCATCTCCGCGACTCAAGACCTCCTTGTGCGTCTCGTGAAGGAGGAAAGTCTGCATTTGCAATGCGTTAGCCCCGGAGTTTTTGGTCGAAAGGCGAGCTACTTGTATACTCACATGCTCAAACTGGGCCGAGTACGAGCCCTTGATATCCATGAGAGGCAGATACTCCTCCACAATTCCGCGCGCGACGAGGTGGTTCATCTATGGAGTACATTAGATGGATGGGATGCCTTTCGCGAGACATGGAAGCGACTTACACCAGCCAGATACCTCTCCACGCCAAGACGCTCGAGATAGCGTCGGCAGAACACAATGGTGCCAAAGTTCTCTCTGATCGTCTTGTGCAGACGCTTGGCAGAGGTCAAAGACACTGGCACATCGAGCGGGCGATTGTGGTTGAGTCCATAGCCATAGACACCAACCTATTCATTAACCTGTCAATTTCCGTTTCCAGACATGCTGACAAATGCAGAAAAGGAAACTTACATCGTCCACAATGTAGCCGCGTCCAGTCGAGCCAAACGTCTCGATGGCAAATACCTCGCCCTCTTCCATCTTGGTCTGGTCTGAGTTCTTCACGAACGGAATGGACTTCCCGCCGTGGATATGGTAGTGCCCAATGTTGTGCCCAGAAAGGTTGCGGATAGGTTTGACGCGGTAGGTCCGGCCACGATCTCGACCTCATAGCTCTCCATAACCTCCTGGATCGCGGCGCTCACATCGCTGATGCGGACGTCAACACCAGCGGTCTGAAAAATTCGTCAGGACAGTCTTGACACGATTACTGCCACCATATGGGAAACTATACCTTAACGCCCGTGTTTGTGGCATCCTTGACCGCAGCCAGGAGGTTGTCGTACGTTGGGTCAAAGGCCATAGTGAAGGCGCTGTCAACAATCCAGCCGTTGATGTGGACACCAAAGTCAATGGTCAACACGTCTTGCTGCTGCAAGACCACTGGCTTCTGGCCGGGGTTGGGAGTGTAATGGGCAACCTGGTGGTTGAGGCAGAGCCCGGTGGGGAAGCCCATGCCTGACTTGAGCCCGTCTCCGGGCTCGAGGCCGGCATTGCCCAACAGCGCCCTCACGCTGTCCTCAATGCCAACGGCGAGATCCTGGAGAGTCTGGCCGGGCTTGGCTGCCTCCCGAACCCACCGTCGGGTTTGACGGTGGACCTCAGCTGCCTTGCGGTAGTCGTTCAGCCAAGTCGGGTCTTCCCAGTACTTTCGACCATTGTACCGGACTTCGGCAGCAGTTGTGCGAGCCGTAGCTTTGTACGCCTGGATCTCGCCCTCGGGATAAGTGCCAGACGGGAAGAGGTCAGTCAGCGGGACACGAGGGGGCGACGATTGCTGTGGGATGGTCTTCTTCTTCTTTGACTTCTTCTTGTTCGGCCTCTTTCGCTTCTTTTGCGTGGCCGTAACATCGGATGGGGAAGCAGCAGGCGGTGCCAGGCTCACTTGACCGCCCTCGCTGCTGTCGTCGTCGCCGTCACCCTCATCATCGTCTCCGCCGCAAGTGGCAGCAAAGCGGCCGTCTGAATCCTGAACAGTGTGCAGGTTTTGCGGCTCCCCGCCAGAGTCAAGGGGTCTTGATTCGTAGGGATCGGGTGAGTCCCCTGGCGAGGTGAGCACATGATTCCGAGCCTGAGGTTGAAGGAGCAGTCACTTACCATGGAACCAGCGATCCTCTTGCCCTGGTGCTCCGGCTCCCATTTCAACATTGACAGCCAAGAACTTGTGCACTGTTGGTCGATGCGGTAGCTGAGTGCTGATTCGTCACCAAAGTCAAGAGTATCGTGGAAGCGGTTGATGAGTATCAGGGATTTGGATTCTCCAACCCCGCTCGGCAGATCATGGTCTTTTTTGTTCTTCCGCTCACCGCTTGCCTGATCTGGCCTGCAGTTCATCACACGTACACAGCTCGGCTCCTCGAGATTTGACAAGGAATCAACGCATGCTTTGATGCTGCTAGTGGCTGGACAAGGGTCTGCCCAATCATTGTCACGCCCAGCTGTCTGAGAACGGTTCTCTTCGATTGTCATCTCATCCAAAAGAATATTCGAGCGGCCACGCATCATTGCCGAGGTTGGAATCCAGCAGAACCGGAGGGTTTAGAACCGGTCTAGATAGTGCTCCCGGCAGCAAAGTGGCTCATAACCGTTAATATTAACTCTTGATAGAAATGCAAGAATCTGCCCCAGCCCGCTCGCAAACTGTTCAAACTTATTTGTTTTTTTTTTAAAAAAAAATGAAAGAAAGAAAGATCACCAACCGTTGTTGAGTTGCGATCAGCATTGAAACCGAAAATCAATGACTTCAAATCCCGGCGCCCCAGCTCCAAAGAGAAGAGAGATAAGGAAAAAGGACTAGAAACCACTTCCGCGCTCAAAGATGTCCCGGCGTAGCCCACCTCATTTCCGGCGCAAACTCGGCGTCACCCTTATCCAGCTTAAACACAATGTTCCGCTTCGTCAGCCCAGGCCAGAAGCTCGGGAACCCATCCTCAACGTCCTTCTGGGTAAAATCCACGCACAACACACCCTTTCTTCGAAGACTCAGAATACTCGGTGAGCGCTGCCCAGTCCTCTGTCCCGGGCAGCTCACCCTGACTCGCTTCCTTTCCTTCCGGCAGTGGAGGCTGCACGAGGGTGAAATCGAGCCCAAGCATGCGGAGGGACGTTGGTGGACATGGGGAAGGAGGGCAACCAGCGAATGGGCACGATGGTGCACTGGGAAGAAGGGCTTGGCGCTGGGCCGGGACTCGGACGGGTCGTAGGGCGTTTGATAGTCGTGTGGGAAGACCTTGACGTGGGTTGTCATGTCGGGATGGTCGTTCCACTCGAAGTGGGCGATGTGCTTGGGGAGGTTCCAGACTAGTTTTGTGAGTCAGTGACTAGTTAATATTGGGTGTGTCAGGGCGCAAGAGCACTTACTCTTCCGACCGTTCCAGCACGTGTATTTCTGGCTGACGTAGATGCGGGTTACCCGCATCGCCTTCTTCGTGGACCTCTTGCCGTCCTTGTCCTCGACAGAGTATTCAAAAGTGCCCGGGCAAAAGACCAGCTCGTCGTAGGGTCCGACAGGGGTCTCGTGGTAACGGATGAGCTGGATCATGCTCAGGCCGCCTTTCGCAGCACCGGATTCTGTGGATGCGAAAGTGGAATGGAGCTCGAGGGGGTGGTAGGCCTTATCTGGGAGATTTTTCGCTGTCTCACTGCTGGTCCAGAAGGGAACGATGTAGATGGTCGCTTTGGTCTTCCATGGTGGTGGTGACGTGAAGATGGGGCCTGTCGGGACAGTATCGGTGGACATGGCTGAGAACTGTGGACTACCCGCTCCGGTGCTTCATTGGAGGAAGGGTGACCTGCGAAGGTTTGGTTCTGAATTCGGGGAATTTGCAGGATAAAGTGACTGAACGCCTCTGCTCCGCACTGAGGTCAAGAGTGGGATGATTCTGCGGGCATCAGGTCCATCCGACGGACCATTCCAACCTCACAGAGTCCCTCTCCGCTCGAGAAGTAGGCAGGAGGTATACCCGAGGACGACAAGATTCCTGTTAGTTCTGGTCCGAGGAGGGATAAAAATATCGTGATCGAAATTGTCGGTCGTGCGATCCGAGGCAAAAGTGATGAGATTTATTTGTTCAAGCGTGAGCCCCTTGACGACATGCGAGATACCAATCCCGGCAGCAGCGACGTCATATCTGCTGCCACGTCCCAAAGTACACAGGTCAGGTTGCGTGTTTGCAGCATGGTTTCAGATTGCATACGATAGCAGGAGGCAACACAATTTCTGAGAAACTACATTCGTTAACTAGGGTTTTTACTATTATTTAGCATGCTGCATGACCCTAACCCGGCAGCTGTCTTTGTAGTTGAACTTCGCACCACATCTATTACCTGAAGCACCAGTTCGGGCATGAAAGATTTGTAGAGTCAGCTGCGTACTGAATGCTGTGGTTGCACATGACAGTGCTGTCCTCTCCATGGCATGTCCCCACTGAGCCGGTTGAGGTGAGCCGAGGATGGCACTTGGGGACAGGGCACACCAACGTGCCTTCCAAATCTGAAATTTACTCCTGACCTCACTCAGCAGACGCTGAGTCTGTGCATTAGGCATCCTTCAAGCCCGTGCCCTAACAGCCTGGAGCCCTCACAATCTATCGCAGGCTTCGCATAGGCACCGCCATCTCTATGCCTACCCACTTTGCAGTCACACGCCAATATGGATGATGGAGACCAGCTGTCAATTCCAATCTCGATTCTAAAACACTCGACAACTACCCTCAGCAACGAAGCTGGTGATCTGTTTGATTTCCCGTCAGCTCAACCGCCACACCGCGGCAGCAACAATATGTTCGGCCATCATGACTCGGATTGGCTACGGAAAAGGGCAATCAGCAGTGCCATGAAGTGTTCCGGCGAATCACCAGAATGCGGAACCGAGGAAGACGGTGGCAGAAACTCGCTGCTCGAAATGTACTGTTGGACAGACGACTATGGCGCGAACCATCTCGGCAGTCAAGACCCCATGGAGCGGGCACTCCAACAATCTGCACTTCAGAGTAGCTCTCCTCTACCTTATCAGCTTCAACAACATCCCCTGGCACACCGCCCCAAGCCGCCGGACAACATGCCCACCACGGCTCAGAGATATCGCCGCGTCGACAACGCTGCCCCAGTAGATCTCGGTGATCCAGACAATTGGTTGCTTCCACACCCATTCAAACACGAAGTTGAGTTGCCTTTTGTGGGGGAGACATCCTATGAAGAAGACCGAGGAGTCTCAGACGATGTTCATCTACAGTCCTCTGATGTCCGCCCAGGCTCTCCGCCATCGATGCGAAGACGCAGTGTGAGCACCCTGTCTTCTGTGGCAGCAGGAGCACTGAACGACTCTGGAACTCTGTCACCCTACTTTCGGAAGGAAAAAGGGTGTCAAGCGAGGCACAATTCCAAGCATGACGCTAGCAGCGTACGGAATATCGACCTGGAAACCAGTCCAGCACATCACCCTCATGCACCAGCAACTGTCACCATTACGGCCTATTCCTCGGATCCATTTGTCACCTCAGAGACACCTAGCTCAACCGGACAGTACACAGGCAATTCCCGACGGCCGGACCACCATGGCTCTAACCGTCCAGCATCCCTGTCGACGGCAAAAGGCGTTGATTCCTCAGAGGCTTACTATCCGGCGCCACATCAACTAGATTCGGAGTCATTACAGCCCAGGAGGTGCACAAAAGCCTGGTTACAGCCCACATCTGAAGAGCCTCGGTCCCCGAGCAGTGAACCTGGACGGGTCTATGGCACATCGGTATCAGCGGCGGCGAGGTGACCCTGACTCTCACGCCCAATACATCACCATATCGACGACACACGGCGGATATGGGCGTACAGCAAATGGTTTCTATTGATGGCACGCACCGTGCCCAGCCAATCTCAGACCTAGCTGAGGGGTTAGGGCGCCCTCATACCCCTGCGCCTGGATACCCGGTTCCAGGCAGGGTCCACCGTCACGATCTCGCGTCTCTCTACAATCGAAACGGCCAGACTCTTCGATTCTTACTCCCCTGATACGCAAGAACGGGTCAAGAGCTCTGCTGCCATCTGTCAATGAATCTGCCGAAGATTCTTCCGGGTTGCACCTCGATGCAGCTGAGACCGAACTCCTGAGCATGAACCTGAGCTCTGACTCTGACTCGGAGAGCGACGGCAGTAACATCTCTCGCAATCCCCATGCAATGCGAATGCCATATGCTAGCCAAGGCCTAAAACCTCTCGGTACCTGCGACCCAATGGAGGGACAAGACCGTGTCATCTGCGCAATATCAGAGAGCCGCTCGTCGGATGTGATAGGTGTCGCCATCATCAACTTGGCAATTGGACAAGTGGATCTCATCAGGATTGTCAACGAGGACCGATACCGGCGGCTCACCGATACCTTGTGGAGGATGCCAACTTGGCCGCAAATGTTCCTCGTGCTGAAGAATGTAGTGGACCAACACAGCAAGTCTACGCTCGCCCTTTCTTTGAAGACAGAATTCCCCAACGCAGAGGTGGTGCCTCTGGAGAGGGATCACTGGAATGAGTCGGAAGGGCTGAGGATGATTGATCGCTTTGCCTGGCGGAAGGATGTCAAGGCTATCCGCAAGGACCTTGAGCATAACTTCTACGCATCCTGCGCGTTCTCTGCAGTTCGTCATTTCCTAAGAATTCTGATGACATGTTACTGACCATTGAGTTAGGTGATGGCCTTCATTGAGGAGGAAATGGGGGTAGCCTTCAGAGAAAACTCGCTACGCATCAAGTACCGACAGCCCGCAGATACCATGGGCCTGGACCGAGCAACTATCACTTCCCTAGAGCTTTTTCAGAACATCCGCAATGCCAAGGGCGCATCGACAACCTTATTCGGTCTGCTCAACAACACACGCACGCCTCAAGGCCGTCGGCTCATTCGAGCTACGCTTCTCCAACCCAGCACAAACAGGGACGAAATTAGTGCGTGGCATGAAGCTGTTGAGGAACTGTCGAGCAACGAAGACCTCTTTACCGAGGTGCGGGCCAGTCTTGAACAAGCTCCTCCATATTGATGTTGAGCGATCAATTCCATGGGCAAGCACATGTCCTCCTACCTTCCTCTGTAGGGATGTGAATTTACTAACATCGACAAAGGTTGGCCTCAAGACTGGAGAACCGCGGGTGCCACTACAAGATGGGGTGGCGCTGATCCAAGGCCGCCACCAGATTGCCATGCCCAGTCACGAAGAACTCCAAAGTGCAGAAAGGGACCTGAACAACATCCTCATGATAAAGGCATACCTTGCTGGTATTCAAGCAATCCATGACGCTCTCGAGGTTGCAGATTGCACAAGCCAGCTTTGCAGATGGGTACTGGAGCAGTGCGGAGAGCAGAACACTGCTCCCGTTGGGCGACTAATTGAGGAGGCCATTGAGCAGGACGCCATCTACAGCAAGGTTCCAATCGACATCAGGAATATAGGCTGTGGGCAGTCAAGGTTACTATTCCTTAATATACCTCATCAGCCTTTTACGTCACTGACGACATCGCAGGCCCAGCCTAACAGTGTCTTGGAACGGGCTCGCCAACTCTACCGGGACCTCACCAACGAGATACACCAGTATGTTGAGGAGCTCAGCAAAACATTCCAAGGTCAGTGAATGTTCGCAGCTCCTCGGAATCGCCAGGGCTCACCAATGAGCTTGCAGAGCAGCTGGGCACCACTCCAGAGCTTCGACTTGGGAGTGACAACCATTACTACATTCGTTTCCAGTGGTCTGATATCGAGAGGGAGCTCAATAGACAACGCCCCACCGCTGAGAACAGTACCCTGGTCGGTGTTCGACACCGGAGACAGCGTCTCATTGCGGGCGTGGAGACCCTAAACGGAACCCGGCGGAAGCGGCATTACGACTGTCAGACATTGGAGCTCATCCAAAAGAGCAGCCAGGTTCAACAACAAGCCGACCTCATCACATCCCAGAGCGATAAGTATGTTGTCAAACTCAAAAATTCACTCTTGGAGCATGCGGAGTCCCTGATCTCTCTGAACGAGGCCACGGCTGTCCTTGACATGCTGTGCTCCTTCGCCCATCTGGCCACAACTCAGAACTACGTGCGACCCATCATCACAAGTAATCTGGTTCTCAAGGGTGCAAGACACCCTATGATGGAGGTCAGGAAACAGAACTTCGTACCGAGCGATGTCTACTCGGGAGATCAGAGTGCGCGGTTCCAAGTAGTCACGGGCGGAAATATGAGCGGTAAGAGCACCTTCATCAAGACCGTTGCCTTGATTCAGATTATGGCACAAGCCGGAAGCTTCGTTCCCGCGACGTATGCCGCAGTCCCGGTTTGCGACCGTCTCTTCACCCGTCTGTCCACTGAGGACAAACCCGAGAGCAACCTGGGCACCTTTGCGGTGGAGATGACGGAGATGAACTTGATCCTCAGGTATGGTCATATATGTTCCTTGCGTTGGCTGTGCTGCTGAATGCTGACTTTAAACCAGGCAGGTCACCAAAAACAGTCTTGTGATCATCGACGAACTTGGCCGCGGGACTTCGACCAAGGAAGGCTTGGCGATTGCGCTTGCCATGTCGGAGAAGCTTATCGAGAAGGAGAGTCGGGTGTTCTTTGCGACGCATTTTACAGAGCTCGGCAAGCATGATGATCTTTCTCTTCGCCGATGTGGCCGCTCGGCTAACGTTATTTCAACAGCACGGGTCTTGAACTCAACGAAACGGAACAACGTCCTGAACGTCCACGTCTCTGGCAAAAGCATCAAGAGCGGCGATACATTGCAGATCTCACTACCACATACCATTGCACCTGGCCCTGTAAAGAACGAGGATTACGGTCTGGATCTTGCCCGCCGCTTTCTGCCAGAACGAGTAATCAACAACGCCGAAGGGGTCTGCAAGTTTTTACGCGAGAGACACGCCAACAAAGTCGCCGGCCCGATGACCAGGACGATGAAGCAAAACAAACTGATTCTTGCCTTGCCGGACCTGGTCAAGCAGGCGTACAACTCCACTATGGACGACTCCGCGCTCGCATCTTACCTCAAGAGGCTGCAGACGGAGTTTACGATCAGGATGAACATGGCAGTCGACGACCAGGGGAAGAATGGAGGAGATGGCGGCAACGCAACCAGCACATCTTCTCACCCCATCCTGGACAAGCCAAGCGATGAGGAACTGGCGACATGGAAGGAGAAAGGTGATGCCGCGGAGAGGAGGATCATGGCAGCTAACATGGCACTCTCCCAGGAGAAGAAGCGCCCAGTCTCAGAAGGGGAGGACAGCAATGTCTATTCACGAAAGCGGAGCAAGATAGACGAGGATTCCCAGACCGTCGTGTCCCAGCCCGTTCCAATCAACCGCGGCTTCCTGATCCAAGAGTTGCGTGCGGGTGCGTGCACGCCAACTGCCCGGGTAGAAACACCCAGCAGCTTCAAATCAGACCCTCCCGAGGTGTACCCTGCCGGCTTTGTTATGGAGGAGGAAATGCCCAGCCGGAACGCTACGCCAATGGGATCCAGCACCCCGGTGCTTCCTCAATCCCAACGGACTGTCTCTATTTCTTCCGACGACATCTCCACCTACGGGGACAGCTTTGTCGACGCCGAAGATCACCTACCCTCAGCGTCAGAGAAAGCTGGTGGAGATGTCCCCACCGAGATGGAACAGCCCCTCCAGGGATTTGAGCCTCTCAAGCACTGGTACGCGGGCCAACGGGCTGCTAGATCTTCCAGTGAGACGTCTCCGGAGGAGGCACCGACGCCGACCAGTCTTGCTCGCAGTCATTCAGGGGTATGTCGACGCGATCTTGATGGGTACGCGGAGGATGAACTCGACGAGGAAGGGGGAGGGGTTGGACGAAAGGGGCGACTGAGACGTGGTAAATGGCAACTGCATTGATAGGCACGTGAAATCTGTTGGCCAAGAGGGTTGATTTGCTTCATGATTTAAGTGCGAAAAGATGGAAAATTTCAGTGGCAACTAATCGATTCGCTGGACAGGAGGTGGCGGGAGAAGAGATGTCGGCATTTGGCAAGTGTTGCAAGGAACAGAACGAGGACGTCGAAGGCAAGGAACTGGGAAAAGGCGAGATAGAATCTTATATAAACTACAAGACTACTTATCTCTGAATAGTAGCTTGCCAGCCCAACCGGCGAATGTTGGGTTCGACTTGCGGGAACAGATGACCCTAGCAACGGGTTCAGGGGCTAATAACCACAACTATGGTCAGGTTTAGACTTCTAGCAATCCAATGAAGGCCATCATAATTGTGACAGCAACGAACGACGACACAATCAATGCTGACCTAGCAAAGAGTTCGGGGTAGTTATTACTCAAAAAAACTAGATCCGTTCCAGGACACCTCAACCTCGGCTTACGCATCAGCTTGGTAATCCCACCATAACGCCATGCAAATGACCAGGAGCGTCCCATATCACTTCATTGATCCATCATGCATCATGGAAAACGGCAATACCGACCTGTGCCATGCAGTGAACAAAAACTTCCCAACCGAGCCCGGCAGCAGAAACCTCCCTCAGTCTCTCCAGATATGGGTATCACCTAGGCTGACAGAGCTCGAGGAATTACTGCTCACACCAGTTCCACGTGGAGGCGTCTCGTACCCGGGCTGGCTCTCCTGACCATCGAGCCCCGGTACAAGGACATCCTCAGCTTCAGACCCAACCAATGGCGGTGGAGGGTCTTGGTATATCCACGGCTGTTCGAGGCTGCGACGACGAAGTCAGCGACATGGCCCCTTCCACAAACGACATGCAACACAACTTACGGCACCACCAAGCTTGGATTCACAAATTGCAAGCCCTTCTCCTTATCCTCGTCCACCGTACTCCCCCTCCTCAGCACCTCCCTGTGCCCCTCCCCGCTCCTACCAAAGTCCTCATCCAAAATCGCGGCCTCCCCGCCCTCCTCAGCCCGCTTGATGTTCCTCAACGAAATAAATCTCGTCAGCGGTTCCACCCGCTTGCGGAAATCCCAGCCATACCACAGCGTCGCGATAAAAAGCGGCAGGATCAAGAGAGCCACCGTGAACGCTTTTCTCAGTGCCAGGTACCCGGACATGGTCAGATGAAAGACAACCAACCCGAGCATGATCCGATAGCAAATCATACGCCATGCGCCGCCGGTGGCGTGCTGCGGCTGGTCCATGGCGTAAAGAAGCTGGTACTTGTACGTGAAGTAGCCGAGCGAGAAGTACGCCAGACCCAGGCCGAGGACGAGGAAGCCACCCGGTAGCGCGCTGTAGACAAGGCACAGGATGAAGACCAGCAAGGCGGTAGGGAGGTAGAAGCCGTAGTAGAACATGGGCGGCTGGACCATCTGCGCGAAATCGCGGGGTGTCTTAGCGCCCATCCGCAGGATGGGATATTGAGCAACGGAGCCGAACTCGAGCAGGCGGAAGGGGAAGAGTCCCAGGCCTTGTAACATGATGAAGTTAGTGTAGAAAACGGAGAGGTCTACGATCTTGCTGGCAAGGGTGTAGGCGATGTAGGTGGTGTCTTTGAGGGAGTTGCGAAGGACGTCGAAGATGGAGGTGACGGCGCCGAAAACGGTGAAAATGAGGAAGATGTTGAAGAAGGTGAAGAAAAAGTTCTTGCTGATGACTGAGAGGACGATATCGCCCTGCGAGAGCATGCCTTGATGGTAGGAGAGGAAGTCGTAGAGGTAGGGAACCGCGACATTGAGAAGAGAGACCACGAGGGTGGGTAAGCCGGTCTGGACAAGGGTTCGGGCTATCTCGTGTTCCCTGAGCCATTCGCCAAAGGAAGGAAGAAAGTTGTTGATGGTGCAGATGCTCAGCACCGAGGCCAGGAAGACGACAGGAACCAGCCAGATCACGGACAGGACTGCAACAAATACTGTGATGGTCCAGGAGCGGATCCGGCGGCTGAGCCGTGAAGCATATGTGTTCTTCCATACAACGTCGGAAGGTGCCGGTGCTGGCTTCGTCAATAAGCGGCCGGGATGCGGATCGATGAGTGCCTGGATTGCCATCTGGCAGGCCGCGATGGAGTCCATGGTCACGAAAGCGAGGTCGGCGGGCTCGTATCTCTTCTTCCGGGCGGCCAGGATCTTGTCATCTAGTTGGCGGAGCTTCTCGGTGTAGTAATCGATGGCATCGACCTTGCGACTCTGGAGGCGGAGGAAGCCGTACCAGAGCCGTGTCTTGGGGCGCTCCCTTTCGACAAAACGACGGCTTCCGGCGCCGCTCAGGAGTCGGTCAGTTTCCCCAGATTCCTCGTCCATGGCGCGAGGGACGTCACTCTGTTCGTTTCCGAACCCAACCCCGCTGGTGCCATTAGCCTGGCCTTCAGTTGCTTCCAGGGGTCTATGGGAGAGGAAAACGCTCCAGGTCTCCTCGAGCTTTGCCAAGACCGTCTGCCTCTCCTCCATCAACCTGTCGAGCTCCTTCCAGTTACGACAGAGGGTAACGCTCTCGACTTTGCCAATCTCGAGCTTCTCCACCAAGTTCTTGATGGCCTCCTCTGTCCTCAGCTCCTTCGGAATGCCGCGGAGAGGCGGAAGGTCCGGTCGGTGATGGTGGATTGGGTGCCCAGGTAGTCTTGTCGCACACGGATCACCTTGGATGTCTCCTTGTCCATGAAGTACAATGTGAGACAGGTAAAGAAGTAGGTAAAGATAAGATACGACCACAGGTATCCCTTGTTTCGACCGAAGCTATTGTCGGGGTTGTCGAGCAATACCGAGTGCTCGTGGCTGCGGTACGTCGCGTACTGGTGGAAGAGAAACGACTGTGGCGAGTCCGTATCGGGCGACCGGCGGTCGACAAAGTGGCGGTTGATGGGCTCGAGCACAACGGCGGCGAAAAAGAACATGACGCCGAATAGGCGCATCGACATCTTGAAGAAGGCCAAGAAAACGTAGGCATCGAGACCGGCCGAAGAGAGGACCTGCTGCTCGGTGATCCGGTAGAGCGCAGGTATCCATCCGAAAAAGGTGTCTGGGAGGGCGGGTAGGCCGAGGAGGGGATCCGAATGCCGCTTTCGGGCGGCGTAGAGGGACTTCCATCGTGGGCGAAGCGTCTGTTTCCAGAGATGTTAGACGTTGCATGGATAAGGGGAAAGGAGTCAAAGCGCACGCAAAAAGCTAGAAAGGCGGACAGGCCAAGAGTGAGAGAGATGACGAGCTGGACCTGGGTGTCCTTCTTGCCGGGTCCGACATAGTTCTCGCCGAGGCACTTGTCCTTGTCGGGGATGTCGGGGTCCCCGAACATGTTCATGGCTGCCGTTGGCAACGCGCTTCACATAGAGATGCGAGGTGCGCTCGAAAAGGCGATAGACGCACGTCGTCCGTCATGGAGATGGAAGCTCACGAGCCTGTTGCCGACAGGGTCACGCTTAAGGAGCTTGGCGCTAGGAGAGCTCAAGCTGCGTGATGACGTTACCCTTGGTCCGGCAGGCAACAGTTCAAGAGCCCCAGCCTGCACTGCCCCCTGTGGCGGCGCACCGCCACTCCCACCAAGACCCATTCGGTGCCGGCTTCATCGCACCCTTCCTCAACATTGACATCGCGGCGTGTCGGGAAGATCCGAACGTCACGATGACTGTCAAAGTCTCGTCAACTTACCTATTCAAGAACCTGACCGGTAACCAATAAAAAAGCAAAAGCCCTTCCCCTTCGCCTTGCCGCTTTGTTGTTCGCGAGCCTCGGGCGGTCCACTGGACGCGTCGCCCGCACTCGTCACCTTGGCCGGGCGTCGTCTAACCCCCGCCAGCCCCAGCCAACCAGTCGAGGCGCATCACGCCCACAGCAGACAACGGCAGACGAGGCGCTCCTCTCATCTTCATGACCAACACTTGAGCAAGTCCCACAAGCAAACCATGTGTGCTCGGCTTGGCGCCACGCGGCCGTCGCCTTCTGCTGTGGCAACACAGGGCGGGCGGCGGAAGGCAGACCAAGAGCCGTCTGCTGGCAATAAAACCCATATGCCCCCCAGAGGCCTCTTGCTTCGAGAGCCTAGGCGCTCTTCTGTACTCGCTCTCCAGGTTCCATCATCAAGGCTAGTAGCCTTGTCGCTATATTGCTTTCCCAATATCCCACCCTTTTCACCATGGTCACACGGCTTGAGTTGGCCTTGGATGCCCAGGAGCTCGCCAGCGACCAGCGTACCCTCCTCGATTTGATCGACAAGCTCCAGTTTGCACAGCTCGACAATGTCAAACTTCCGCAGATTGTCGTGGTTGGTGACCAGAGCGCCGGGAAAAGCTCGGTCCTGGAGGCCATCACGGGAACCCCCTTTCCTCGAGATGCCGGCGCCTGCACAAGGTTCGCAACCGAGATTCGGCTACGGAGGGCACCACAGCAGAGTATTACGGTCTCCGTGATCCCAGACAAGAACAGGAGCTTTCGGGACCAGGAGAGATTGAGGCATTTCGGCGGAATAGTCGACACCAGCATGCCCTTCGAACAGCTCATGAGAAGCGCCGTTGACCTCATCGCCCCCAAGGACATCCCAGGCCGCTTTGCTGCCCCGACATTCTGGTGGTCGAGAAGCGAGGCCCTGGTATGCCTCTCCTGACGCTCGTCGATCTGCCCGGCCTCGTTCGGAACGCAAACAATGACCAGTCCCTCGAAGACATCAAGACCATCGAGACGCTGTCGGACCGCTATATGAAGAGTCCCCGGACCATCATCTTGGCTGTTGTCGGCGGAAACTCGGACTACGTCCAAGCGCCCATCCTCACCAAGGCCCGCCACTTCGACCCGAACGGCTCTAGGACGATCGGAGTCTTGACGAAACCGGATCTCACCGAGTCTATCGGCCTCGAGGACAAGTTCATTGACTTGGTCAAGAACAAGGACAAGCGGAACGACTTCCGGCTGGGCTGGTACGTCCTGCTGAACCCAGGACCTCGTGAGCCGGGCAGCCCTGGCCGACCACTGAAGACCGTCGGCAAGCCGAAGCCGCTTTCTTCGGCCGCGGGAAATGGAGCTCTCTGCCACCCTCCATGTGTGGCGCCCGTGCCCTGATGCAGAAGCTCAGCATACAGTTGCAGCAGCACATCGGAAAGCATGTTCATGTGCTCCGCAAGCAGATCCAGAAAGCCCTTGACGAGTGCGACGCCGAACTCAAGTCGCTCGGCACTGCCAAAGACACCCCGGAAGAGATGCGGACCGAGCTTGTCGAGCTGTTCTCGGCCTCCAAGGAGCTGGTCATCCCCGCCGTCCTATGGGTTCTACAAAAACCCCCCTAAGAAGAACTTCTTCCGAGTGACAGCAGACCCCAAAGGCACCCCTGCTCAAAACCTACGAGCTCGTGCCACCGAGGAGAACGACCGTTTCTCCATGAGGATACGGGCCCACGGCCGCAAGTTCAGCTTCTCTGCTCTTTCCTCACAAGTGCCAGGGGATCAACCTCCCGAGGGCGATATCAAGCGGGAATTTGTTGCCCAAGAGGTCGAGATGCTTCTGCGCCAGATCCGAGGTTCCGAGTTCCCCATGGATCCGAAGCCAAGGGCCGTCTACATGCTCTTTCAGAGCTACTCGGAGAACTGGCCCAAGCTTGCTCAGGAACACAAGGACAATTTGGGTGTCGTGTGCAACGAGTTCCTTAGCGAGTTGATCGACTATGCCTGGCCGAAGCGCATGCGGGAGCCCCTCCGCCGCCACTTCTTGGAACCGCACATGAAGGCACTGATGGCAAAGGCTCAGCATGAGTTAGATCTCTTGACGCAAGACCTGAACCTCGAGATTCAGCCCTATGACCCGAGTATGAGGAACGCTTGAGGGCGTGGCGTGCAAAGGCTGCCGAGGGCGGAGCGACCTTCTCAGAAGCCGAGGAGGTGCTGGAGAAGATGCTGATCTACTATGAATTGGCTGCCAAGACTTTCATCAGGAACATCATCACCCAAGTCGTCGAGCGTCATCTTCTCAGGGCATGTACAGCATCTTCAACTCGGTTAAGGTCCTGGCTCTGAGCAACGAGGTCATCGAGGCCATCGCGGCCGAGAACAAGGAGACCAGGGAGCGGAGGCAAACCCTCAAGGTCCAAAAGAAGGCGATCGAAGAGGCCAAGGAGATATGCGCCAGCCTTGCCATGCGGAAGGAGCTCCGAGCTGTAAGGATTTTCCCGGTTTTATGCATCGAGTTTGGCTGACTCCCCTACAGTATGCCGAAAAAGGCGCGGATGAGGTAGAGGAAACCTCTGATGAAGAAGCTTCAAAGGTCAACGAGAATGCAGCCTCTTCAAGGCATCCGCCTACCTCCTCAGTCAAGCACTCTCGCCGACAGGGACGGTCCTCAGTCAGCGAGACCCAAACACCAGCTCGACCCTTCGGGACCGCCCCCGAACCGACATATGTCCAGCAACCGGCCCACGTCCCCCCTCCAATCACCACGTACCCCCAGCCGAGTGTAAACCTCCCGCCCAGCCCAGACCACACACTCGACGACGGCTACACCACCTCGCGCACACCCCAACAAGGCCCCCCTCCCCCTCCACCTCGTCCAGGAAAGGTACGAACTGATGATGGCTCCCACACACAAACCCAGTCTTACTCCCCTGCGCCACCTCGCTCCGCGACAAGAGCGAGCCAGGGATCAGTGTCACCACCGGAGCAGTACTATGCGAACGCATATGCGAGCAACAACCCGTATGCTCCTCCGGCTGAATCGGCTGAGTGGGAGGCGGCGAGGAGGCAGTCGAGGAGGGTCTCTGGGAGGGCTTAGAATGTTGGTAGCAGAATCGACTCGATGGAGGAACGTCGCCGGGTGGGTGAGAGATGATAGTTCTGTTGGGGCTCAATGGACGGTAGTTACCGGTTTGTCTTGTGACGGTGGGAGGATTTTGTATCTACTACGTCGCTGCCGATCATGATGACCTTGGAGATGATCGGATACCAGGAATATACACGCTACTCTACTTATAATCAGATGGGCTCGCTAATGTCCCAAGTCACGTTGCTCGTACTGGTTTGCCCTTGCCATAAGAGACAAGAAAAGAGAAGAAACAAAAAACGTCCTGGTCTCCTGCAAAGCCACTGTGTAATGGTGACATTGGTGGAGATGGAGTTGACAAAGTTTGAGTTGACGATGAGTTTCAAGTCCAAGAAACAGACGAGACAAAAGCTGGCTGACCAACTTCCTCCGGGTCGGTCAAGGAGCGGTAATGGTAGTTGGCTACGAGAATCTGTGGAAGATTATGCTTCGCCAGGGAAGGATTCGAATCTACAGCCCTGCTCTTGTTGCATGCCTCCAAATTTCCGGCCCGCCAATACCGCTTGGCTACCGAGCTATTGGTTGCGGTGAAAGTTGAATCCCAGCATTGCGTATTATCAAAGGCCACGGCCGGTGCTTCCTGGGCGTAAGCTGCAAAAAGCTGCCACGCTCTGTAAGTGCCCAACTGACGCTTCACGGTGGCAGTTGTCTCTAGGCGGAATTATCACTATCTTATATTGCGAAAAGAGTCAAAAAAAAAAAAAAAAGCTGGGTACGGCCATTGCTCACCTGTTCATTATCAAAACCCAACCTTATAATCAACAGGATAAGCCCATATTGTAGCTCCTCGCCGTGGTCGATGGACTTCTGTTTCCCATTCCATCGCATATACCAAGGAACGCCATCTAGTAGGAGGTTTTCGGTTTTCTCTCTGTTTGATCTTTCCCAGCTGGGATCCCTGGTAGCAGGGGTAGCGTGAGTTGCAACAACGACGCCGTAGGACCTTACGGATGTAAGGTAATTCCGAGTTATAGAAGGCAGTCGGGGCCAGGGGCCTTACCAAACGGCACACTCAAGGGGATATATGGGAATGTATAATCTGGAACCGCCTGGGTAGTGAGCAGTCTCTCGGATTCGTCGTGGAAGAGAAGATATCGAGAAATGCCACTCAGTCTACCAAGCAAACTTGCCCTTGACCAACTGCTCAGACAGCTCCCACAGCTTCTCGGCCTCAGCACTGGACACGGCTCGGGACTTCGCCGCATTGGTGATCTGACAATCGGCGAGGTACGCGCCATAGTTCTCCTTCCCATCCTTCGGCACCCCCGCACCCAGTTTCGGGTCCAACGCAGCAACCAGGCTGGTGGACGAGCCCGCACCCGAGGACTTGTACTTGTAAACCCCGTTCTCTGCCTGCTTTTGAATTGCCTGCCGCATCTCGGGTTTGGCATTCCTGCCCAGCTCTGTGCGAATGACGCCCGGGTGCACAGCCAAGCCCAGAATGCCGTACCTGTCATACAGTTTCTTGGTCAGGCCGATGCCGAACAGGACATTTGCCACCTTGCTCTGATTGTAGGCCTCCAGCGGCGTGTACGACAGGCTCTCGACATCCGTGATACCCCACATCTTGTGCAACTCGTAGCTTGGCCGTTCCTCTTCCGGGAGGTCTGCGTTCTTCTTGTCGAAGCTGATGTCGCTCCATCGGATGCCGGTCCATTGCGGAGAACCTGAGCTGACGTTGACGACACGGGTTGAACCCTTAGGATTTTTCTTCGTGGCTTTGATGAGCTTTGGCATGATTAGACAGGTGAACAGAAAGTGGCCGATGTGGTTGGTCGCAAAGGTCAACTCGATCCCGTCCTCGCTAAATGTACGGTTTGGGAGGAGACCCACGCCGGCGCTGTTGACGAGGATGTCGACGGTCGGTACGTCGGACCAGGAAAGGAGTTCGGCGGCTCCCGCACGGACGGATTGCTGCTTGGAGAGATCCACCTGAAGGAGCCGGTAGTCGACGTTGGGGAATTTTGTCTTGAGAGCATCGATGCTGTCCCGCAGCTTGGACCGGTTGCGGCCTGTGAGGATCAGGTGGGCGGGGGATTGCGAAGCCTATAAGGGACGTTCGTCAACTTCGATGTGAGCGCAATGTCGGTTCCCGGGGAGTACTTACAAATGCCTCAGCGGTCGTGAAACCGATCCCAAGGGGATTGACGCCCGTGATGACAACGGTCTTGCCCCGGATCGAGTCAGAGAACGCCTGAGCAACCTCGAGGGCTTCGGTCTGGTCGTTGAACTCTGGGTGAGATGTTGATGCCATGGTGTTAAATTACTCGTGGCGTGTAAGCTAGCTAGTGATGCTGTAGGAGTGGTATAGGGGTGGAGATGCGAGCTGCACAGTCGTCTTTACTTTGTTTTTGCGCCTTCAGCGAGCAGGTCAAAGTCATTATTCCACGATCGTCGTCAACTTAGTTTGAGGGTATCGAGTGTACCAGGAGAAATGAGTGTCTGGACTTTACGGACTTAAAGTCTGCGGACTTAAACTGCCATAGTGCCGATCAACTCGTTGTAGCCTGCCAGCCTTGTGGCATCAGGAACCGCTGCTGGCAACGCATGGGCAGTAACCACCCCCGGAATGACGAGCACCGTGCCTACGATGTCGAGTATCCAGGGATTGCTGCTAAGCTTGGCGGGCATTGGTGAAGGTTAGTGCCGCCTCCCAGCGCCTCGGAATCGTCCGTAAATCCTGACACACACCCCGCAAAGCAGCAGGACGGGCCCTATAGTAGGAGCAGTTATCGTGTCGACATCGCTGCTCTCAGAGCAGCACTCCAGTTCAGCTTTCGATACCCTCCGCTCGTCCACTTCTGCATGTGATTGTACGAGACCACTGGGTGGAACAGGCTGTCGCCATGGGATCAATCCACCACCTAGCACCAGTTCGACATGAGGCTTAGCAATTCCAGAAATTCGAACACATAGCTATTCCCTCACATTTAAATGATTCGGGGTTTGTATTTGTCTCGTGTTTAGCAATTGATTGGTTCAATTGACCGTGGTTGAGTGGCTAAGAGCCTTGCTAACTGCATACCAAGTAGGGCGATGACTTTATGTCTGGGCTTCCGCTACTTGCTAAGAATAGTAGGTCTGACTTATTCTGAAGGGTAGGTTAAAATAAAGTAGTGGATCTTTAACCCACTTAGTTGCTGAATCTGCTGAACTGTATCGTTCAAGAACAGGTCAAAAAATCATAGTTTTAGCTCACCTATGGTACTGTGGTGCACAACACCTCAGATCCACATACATACCACATCCTACTGTTGGTCGTAGCAGTCTGGCGATATTGATGCCGTGAATTGGGGGAGGAACGGAGGCTCCAACAAGCCATGGCTCCAGGTGGCTCCGGAGCTCTCTGCAAGGCACGCTCTTCAAACGGACGGCTCTGGCCCTCTAGTCAGAGCCTCACCCTCTGTAGTCTACATTAGGGAACCTCCTCCGAGGTCTCAACGACGAGGAAAGGAACGTCGATTGCTGCTGTCGTAGTGCCCTCCCTCCTGCCTGCGTACCTAGGAGCCCCTGAGTGGGGGCCCTGGCAGCGTTATATATATGACGTGGCTTGCACTGAGAAACTTCGCCATAATGAAAGCAATGTCAAAATCCTCCACAGCCTCCCCCTATACGGACAGTAGTAGGCCCGAATGACAAGCCCCCTGGACCTCAGTGGTTTCTCCCCCCCCCCCCCCCCCCCCCTTTTTTTCCCCAAGTTCACTATAAACAATTTGTGTCGCACGTACGAGACTGCAGCATGGTGCCAAAATCAGAAGATCATGGGCAGTCAAGCTATTCTCGGTACCAGTACCAACAAGGTTAGAGGTTTTTTTTTTGATGAAAGGAATCGACTGCGGGAACACTCTAGGGGATCGGTTGATGTGTCGTCAGGAGTGGAACCACAGGCCTGCAATCCCCCCAACCTCTTTTTGCGCATCACAACGAAATACGTACTTACAGACCCGCTGTCTTGACATGCGTCGCCCCTCAGCACCCACTCCCGGAGCAGCCGAACTGAGCAGAAGATAACATTTCACAGGATCCTGCAGCACCCGTGACTTTGATCATGTTCGTCCTCAACGCCTGGATTGTGACATGTCAGCTCCAGCAATCATGCCGCCCCTCTCCGCCCCAAATCCAGGACGCCGCATCCCGGTGCTGCCGCTTGACTGATTCCCGGTGAACACCCGAAGAAACTGTGCATCTTTTTTCTGCATTTGGTCCCATGAACCTGGGACTCTGGCCCATCCACTTCCCAGCGGGTGAACGTTTATCAGGTTTTGTCCGGCGCTTTCTCGTGCGAAGTGGGGACAGTGGGGAGGCGCTGAGTCGCGGCGTGAACCGACATGGCAGGAAGTGGCGAGAGATCGTTGGAATCTCCGACTTTAACGTGAAACAGCAATATTTTCCGATGTTCCAAGTCTCGGTTCCTGAGAACGTGGACATCCTAGCCCACTTCACATTGTTGATGATAGGTCTGATATCCCGGAAAACATGATTTGAGCTGGAGTTCCGATGAACCTTCAGTATGCTCCAACTTAACCTTGTGAATATCATGGTGGCAAGGTCAGACTGTGGCTTCTGAAAACCGTGCCAGCAGAATAGCGCTTTAAACAGTTCGGCAGTGGGCCCCTAGCCAGGCTAGCTCAGCTGCCGGTGCGGCGATCTCGCTAAGGAGTCGGACCGTGAGTGGATCGGTGACCGGCTCTCTAAGTGGTTCGGATTCCACCGACGCCAACGGCTGATGGGGCGCGACCACTAGGTAACATCGTTAGTCGGACCGGCAGTGGAGTGGGTCAATCGACCAGCGCCTGTTTCCTTGATGAGGAGCCCCAACTTTCTCCAGGTGTATGAGGCCGGGGAGGCCGGGACGAATCTGGGGACGAGACCGGGGACGAAGCTGGGGGTGATGGGGAGAGACTGGAGAGCTACACCGGTCCCCGGTGTCGCGCTGGCGTCAGCCACGCATGTCACCTTGTGTTGCTTGACATCCACAATGATATGATGCAAGGCCGATTCCAGTTCATACTCTCCTGCGGGAAATTCCATCTTCTGGAATGGTTACTTAACCCCTACCCCTTCTCTCCTCTGCAGATCCCAAAGCCTCTCTTGTCCTCCATTCTGATCACTACATTATTCCTTCTGTCAAGCCGAAGTTGCTCGCTGTCACAGGGGCTTCGACTTTCCGAGCAAGCACACACCACTTCCGCAGAAATACCCACACACCCACACACTCTATATACACACACACACACACACACACACACGCACACATACAGACAGATACAATCATGGCGGGCGCGGCCACACCACCAGCCGCACCCACGGCGTCCGCTAAACGCGATGAGGCCCAGCTCGAGCACCCAGTCCGCGACGCCACCATGCCGCCTATGGATGAAAAAGACGCGCTCGCTGCGGCCCAGGCCAGCGACTGGGAGGTGGACGCTTTCATCAACGAGATGGAGACGGAGCTCGCGGCCAGGGCGGGCTGCGCAAGGGCCTGTTCGATCTCGAGTTCAAAGACCCCAAGTACTTCACCTGGGTCATTGTCGCGTTCGCGTCCATGGGCGGCTTGTTGTCCGGCCTGGACCAGTCGCTCATCTCGGGTGGCTAATCTGTACCTGCCCAAAGATTTGGGGTTGGATACGCGGCAGAACAGTCTTGTCAACTCGGCCATGCCGCTTGGTGCTGTTGGTGGCGCGTTGATTCTGTCGCCGAGCAACGAGTTTGTTTGGGAGGCGTTGGTCGATTATTATTTCTTGTATTCTTTATACTGTGGGTGCCGCGCTGGAGGCTGGGTCAATCAACTACGGTAATTTTTTTTTTTTTTTTTTTTGCCCATCTCCTTCATCCTCACGTAGTCTAACTTAGCTTCATAGGCATGATCATCGCTGCTCGCGTCATCCTTGGTCTGGGCGTGGGTCTGGAGGGCGGCACTGTACCCGTTTACGTGGCCGAAACCGTCGAGCGCAGGATCCGTGGCAACCTCGTCTCGCTCTACCAGTTCAACATCGCCCTAGGCGAGGTTCTCGGCTACGCGGTCGCCGCCATGTTCCTGCACGTTCCCGGAAACTGGCGGTACATCCTGGGGTCTTCCCTCGTGTTCTCGACCATCATGTTCATCGGGATGCTGTTCCTGCCCGAATCGCCACGGTTCCTCATGCACAAGGGCCGGGCTCTGGACGCGTACAAGGTGTGGAAGCGTATCCGCGGAGTCAGCAGCCGCGAGGCGCGCGACGAGTTCTTCGTCATGCGGTGTCGGTGCTGCACGAAAGACAGGTCGTCGCCGAGAGCGCCGTCCACAAGAACATGCCCTGGCTCGACTTCTTCACCGTGCCGCGGGCGCGCCGCGCGCTGGTCTACGCCAACATCATGATCCTGCTGGGTCAGTTGACGGGCGTCAACGCCATCATGTACTACATGTCGGTGCTGATGAACCAGATCGGATTCGACGACGAGAAAGCGAACTACATGTCGCTCGTTGGCGGCGGGTCCCTGTTGCTCGGTACCATCCCCGCCATCTTTTGATGGAGAGGTATGGCCGCCGTTTCTGGGCCAACATGATGCTTCCGGGCTTCTTCATCGGCTTGGTCATCATCGGCGCCAGCTATCAAATCTCACCCGAAAGGAACCTGCAAGCCGCCGAGGCGACCTATCTCATCGGCCTGATTCTGTACATGGCCTTCTTCGGGTGCTACGCTTGCCTGACTTGGGTGGTGCCGTCCGAGGTGTACCCGACCTACCTGCGGTCGTATGGCATGACGACCTCGAGCGCCCTGCTATTCTTGGCGTCGTTCATCGTGACGTACAACTTTTCGGGAATGCAGGAGGCCATGACGCCGACGGGGCTAACGCTTGGTTTCTACGGCGGAATTGCGGTCGTCGGCTGGGTCTACCAGCTGCTGTTCATGCCCGAGACCAAGGACAAGACGCTCGAGGAGATTGACCTGCTGTTCCAGCGGCCCACCGGGGAGATTGTGGCCGAAAACGTGAGGAACATGGGCCAGGCCTTGCGCGACTTCTTTAGCGGGAAGTGGGGATCAAAGAGGGTGGCCGTGGAACCGGCTCGGAGGATGTGATTCCGGGGAAGGAGGCGAAGGCTACGAGTGAGGCCGTTTAAGGCACTTCACAGTATTGTAGAAAGGAGAAGACAGTGCGAAGTGAGAATTGTTGAATGCAAAATTTGTCACGATTGATGGGCTCAAATGTAGGGAAATTGGGGATGTGTGATTGTCTATTGAGGTGTTGAGTTAGTTGTAAGAGGAAAAGTGGGATGATGGCCGTAATGGCTGCTTAATAGCCATTGCGGGCAACAAAGGCAGGCGGAGCGGTCTTGTTAAGTGTGGAAGGTCAAAAACCTCCTTGCAACAGAATTGGATTCCTACGAGCTCGCCGAAGATCCAAGCAGCATCCCGGTTCTGAGCTTCCCGTAAGCCCGCATCATATGCGAACCGGCAGCGACTCTCGCCTTACCAGCCCATGCCCCTGCTTAACCAACGAGTTCTTGCAAGGCACCTGGTTGATGAAGTCGTCCAGATTCCTCAGCGTACATTCAGCAATCTCTGTCAGCGCCTCCTCTGTGAAGAAGGCCTGATGCCCGCACACCAGCACGTTCGGAAACGTCATCAACCGCATGAGCTGATCGTCCTGGATGATCTCAGCGCTATGGTCCTGATAGAATAGCGAGCCCTCCCCCTCATAGACGTCCAGTGCCAGCCCGCCAAGGTGCTTCCTCTTCAGTGCGGCGATCACACTCTCGGTATTCACCAGCCCTCCCCGCGAGGTATTGATCAACACCGCCCCATTCTTCATCATCCCCAGCGTCCTCGCATTGATGATATGCCTCGTGGCGTCCGTCAACGGACAATGCAGACTCACATAGTCACTCTGCCCCAACAGCTCCTCCAGCCCGACATACTCCCCAAACTCCCCAAACGCATCCGTCGGAAACGGATCATACGCCAACAACCGACACCCGAACCCCCTCAGGATCCTCGCCGTCGCCAATCCGATCTTGCCGGTCCCCACCACCCCAACCGTCTTGCCGCACAGCGTCTTCCCCATCAGCCCGTCCAGGCTAAAATTCCCCTCCCGCACCCTGTTGTACGCCCGGTGCGTCTTGCGGTTCAGCGTCTGGATCAGTGCGACGGAAAACTCGGCGACCGCCTCGGGCGAGTAGGACGGCACGTTGGCGACGAACAGCCCGAGCTGTTCTGCGGCGGCGAGGTCGACGTGGTTGTACCCCGCGCAGCGCAGCAGGACAGCCCTGACGCCTTCGTCATACAGCGCGCGGAGGACGGGCGCTGGGAGCGCGTCGTTGACGAAGACGCAGACGGCGTCGGCGCCGCGGGCGAGAGGGACAGTCTCGGCGGAGAGGGCAAACTCGTGGAAGGTGAGGGTTAGGGAGGCGCGGTTTTCGGAAGGGGTGGAGGGGGAGGGGGAGGAGGAGGAGGCGGAGGAGTTAAGGGCGGCGTGCGCGCGGAGGAGGTATTCGCGGTCGTAGGACTTGGCGCTGAAGACGGCGAGGTTGAGGGGGGCCATGGCGGGCGGGTGGTATCTTGTTCGGTTGGAGGCGGATGTCGTTTTCTGTTGGTTGTGTGAACCTTCAGGGATGGGACTGGTCTCTGTAGAAGGTTATGGGGAGGGACCCTGAAGGTAAGGATCAAAGCATCTTCAGGCAGGAATGGGAACTATTCCATATGGTACCCAACCGCGCTGCACTCCTCACTCACCCTTGCGTTGCATCGTTCTTGTTACATCGGCCAAGACCAGAAGGCTTGGCACTCGTCACCAGTGTACTCTCAGCTGTCTGTGGTTCGCTTTGATATCTGACATTGAAGTATGGGAAGTCTCGAACGGCTTCTGCAACCTCGACTGGCAGTCAACTAGTCGAGTGTAGCTGGAAGCAAGATAAATAGTTTTTTGTTCCCAAATAACATCGCAGTGCCGACTTCACAACCTTCAGCTTGTGGGGAGACAGGGATCACGAGAGCTTCACCCCCAATCCCTGTTAGCGCATTCTTTGAGTTGCTTATTTCAACCTCCACAAAGTTGTTTGTGGTCAAACCATCTTGGTGTATTAGCATTAAGGATGACAGACAAGCTTCGGCACAAGCGTCAACTTAATTTGAAAAAAATAACAATGCCACGAGCCATCGAGCCAGTCTTCGTGCAAGACAGGACCATAACATGGAAAGGGCACGTCTGGCATCATGGCGCTAATTGGTGGCGACCCCAGTTGCTCAACAGAGCCCATTCCGCCCCTCTTTTCAATCTCCTTTGGTAACTCATTTTCCTCCCCAAACTCCGTATTAATGACAGCAGTCACCATCGTGATATGTTGGGCCTGGTCAACCGTGGATGTGATGTTAACACCACGGTGAGACACTTGACACCGACCACGTAGTTCATACTCAGCCCCAGATATTGGTCGCTCACGACCAGGGCATGATTTTACTGTGGGAAACCAAGGTAATCACATTGAAATGGCTGTCAACAAGACAGAAGTCAGATGAAAACCCCGCCAATTTTTCTTCGGCACACTCCAGCAGAAAGATCTCCTATTTGCTATTTCCCGAGCACACAACCCATTTGAAACCATTGTATTCCCTTTTCAGCATCCTTCCCAAGTCTCCATGTCGTATTCCCATAGCCAAACACCTCAACTCCACAGGTCCCGATTCCAGTCTCTGTCCAGTGTTCGCTTGGTCATCTTGAAGCCCTTGAACCGTTCCTGAATTTTGGGTGGTGCTTAGTCTCCATGGAACAAATAGGGTTAGCCATCCTGTATTGTTCCAGGTATTCTGGCCAGGGAATGGCACAACAACTGGGCAAGAGAACCAGGACCCCGTCGTTGACTTACGGTATTTGCAGCAGATGGAGCAGACATCTCCCTACCAGCATTATCAGCAATTGGGTTCCGGAGTCGGGGTGTTTCGTGTGGGTGTGGCGGAAATGGACTGTCCATAGGCAGCTCTCTAGATGAGCGGAAAGATGTGAAAACGATGGGAAATCGTTGCTTACGGGGTACTCAACTGCAGCACCGCAGACACTATCATAATGTGATCAGCATCGTTCATAGAGGTTAGTGTGTCGATGGCAGTAATTATGCTAGGATACAACATGATAGGGAACGGAGATACCAGTCCGTGCTTGGTCGAACATTCTCATTGTCACATTACCAATGGACAAGGTGAGCTTGACGCTCAAGGAAAGAGTAGGCAGTTCGAGCCTGTAGGAACCGAGAAGAGATAGGGCACTCACCAGATCCTGCACCCGCAGAGATAGCGGTCATTGCTCCGCACCGGGTTCTGGTTACCGGCTTCGGCTGCTGCTCCTCGGTGGTTATTTTGTTGTCTACCGCAGTGACAGCGCGCGGTACCACACTTCTCCGACTCATTGATGGGCATCTTGACGCCCGCGTGATTTCTGTGATGGTTGTGGTGGTAACTTGGACTGGTTGACTTTGCCCAAGGCGGTTGATGTGGGAACATCCGTGGTGGCTTGAAAAGGGAAAGAGTTTTGTTCCTTGGCCAGATGGGCGGAAATTCGACTTCTCTGCTCTCAGGCTGGTAATAAAGATTGCAGTTGAGGAAGGGACGACCTCGACGGGTTAGGTCTAGGTAGGGCTATTTCAATCGGTGCCTAAGGTACGAGGTCCCGGTACCTTGGTGCAATTGGAGGTAGGTTATGGGTTTGTTGAATTTCCAACGCCACTCCAGTCTGTAGTTAGCATTGGGAACAAGAAAAATTTCAAAAAGCACATAAGGTAGTCTGCGTGCCAATCTTGCAGTATCCAGCATCAAATTTGTGATCAGATTTGCGATGGGGCTATATTGCCCTGCAATGCCTCCGGCAGGGGCGCAGGGTGGTGTCATTGAATTCGGCCAAGCGGTAAACAGGCCTTCCGCCCGGTTTTGGCTGCCTTCCCTTCCCTTTTCTGGCTGCCTTCCTTTTCTGCAGCCAGGGTCGAATGACTCACCGAGGACAACATGCCATTCGCTCACCTTGGCTGTGTCTGAAGGCCAAAACGGTGAAGGTATGATCCCATTGCATCCCAATGCGAGTAAGGGGCTTAAACAGATCGTCTATGCAGCTGTCAGTAATCCTTGTGCTAGCGCAGCATCCTGGGAGGCGTTGATCACTCATCCGGCTGTCTCCGGACCAAACGCCAAGTCTCTTCAGCCGGAGGTGTGATTGCCATCCATGGTTTGGCTGGGATGCCCGGAAGCGAACGAAGCAGAGAAGGATGAACCAAGGCGGGATGTCGAATCACGATTCTTGCCCCTGGGAAAGTGGAATTTCGATGAATGTGGTGGACTGGTCTGCAGGCTGCTGCAGGAGCTGCATTTGCGTGCTCCATCAGCCAGTGCATGGGTCTGATGGGACGCTGCCTCATCTGAAGCATGCATGACATGCAGTGCCAAGAGGCGATCGTGGGCCCTTGACAGCCTCGAATTCAGACAACACAGTCTCTCTCTGTTTCAGACACCTGGCGGACGCGGGCTCAACCGAGAGCACTTGCAGCTGGCCCCGCTTGTTGAGGACTCAGAAGTTGTTGAGCATGCTGCTGCTCAGCTTGGGCTGGAAGCCGATTAAATAGGAATTGGCCGCACAGAGAGTCGGTCGCTAGTCTGCCTGGCTCGAGAGCTTGCAGCTCGTTTTCAAGACATTTCTCGCTCGCGGCACTCTCGGTTGTGGTACCACATCAATCCCTCCAGCGATCTTAGCCAACCCTTCTGGAGCAGCGTCGTATGGAAATGACCAGAAAACGGCAGAGCAAGACCGACATCAGCAATCCCTTTGAGTCCGATCGTCCTATCAGGACTGCCGAGAGGGCTGACGCGCGGGCTCGGTCAACAGTGGTGGCTGTCTGGGAAGATCGCTGTCCGCCATGGTTACACAGCGCAAAACAGGGCGTACCAGCGTAGCGCAGCACGTTGCAGTACGACACTCCAGAAAGCAGCACAAGCAAGTCCTCACACGCAACGCGGCCCCTGCCAATCCGCAGCAACCCCCCTTGCCATTCCCCCGCTTATTGCCCCGCTGTTACCAGGTACGGGATCACGATCCCGCTCCACAGTGATACGGCGTTGCTTGCCAGCGGAAGCCGCCCTGCCGTGCTCGCCGCTGTGCCGTGTCAGATCGATCGGGTCCGAGACTCCGACTGGTTGTTGGGACAGACTTCCTGTCGCCGTTGGGGTGGGATCCAAATGTTGAGGCCATGCCCGCCAGACAGCATACCTTCCTGTTCCACGGGCCCATCATCAGAATCTCTAGTGCGGAGATTCGATGCACGTGCGTGTGAGAACCACAACAAGGCCGAACTGGACGTCTCCTTATCTTGCAGCGAGATAGAGCCGCCCACTCGGCAACACTTCTGTGCCATGAGAGTAGGCAAATTCTAGATCACGCTATGGACAAGTCTCCCACGTCTAATGCCCGAGACTGGCTCCTAACAGAAGAGGCAAATCAGCACAAACACGCCGTGTCATGGCCCTTAGGCCTATGGACAACGGTTGAGTATAAGCAGGAAAGGCGCCATCGGAGTGTGAGATCCCTGCAACCCCCTTGCCTCTGTCGTTCTGTAGCGGGTCCCCGCATCTCAGATCTCGGTTTCTCAGACTAAGCCGATCTCCGCGGCCCCATGAATTTCCCTGCTCGGCCGAGCTCCCATATCCAAAAGTAACGGTGAATTCTGAATGGCCTGAAATATGAGAGCTCGACGCGACGGAAGCGGGTACTCGACGGGACGGGATGCTGCATCGGCCGATCGGGGCGGTCCTGGACTCAGCAATGCCGGCACCCCTCGGCAACCGTCCGACTCAATGTCGCGATGGAGCACTATCAGATCTCAAACCGCATGGCCTGCGTGGCACATGACCTGACTACCCTGCTGTACTCAACTTCCCTGGAATATGGACTCGGATGGTACCTACTACAAGACCAGAAAGCTAAGTAATACCAGCACAAGTTGCATCCTACGAGTCAACAAGTCACCGTTGAACCACAGAACGACAAGACAACAACGCGAAGAAGAAAGACCAAACCAAGACCTTGATGCTTGAAGCCAACAGTCCATCAGCACTATTGCTCTCCCTTTCAGCGCATTCAACTTCTGTCGAGGGCCCAAGTCAACGCCTGATGATCATAAACTCGAGTTGGTCAAGGGAGTCAAGAAGCAGAAAGAGCATAATAACTAGCAATATCAATACAACGAATGCTTTTTCTCCATAAGCCACCCTTGTCTACAGTGCCCTATTGCCCTTTTGGAGCATCACAATATATCGCAACGAAACAGTCATTCCCATCCAAAGACGACCAGAGTACTATCAAAGAGAAGTTGAACCCTATCTCAAGTCTACTCCTAACCCCAAAGCCCCAACACCAAAGAAACATGATGAACACGCCAAAGATCCAATCCAATTCATCGATATAAGCACCCTCCTCACTGCGCAGAGATGAAGCCGCAGGCTCCTCCTAGGGAGGGCGCTGAGCTGGGTTCGAGTAGAACTGCCAAAACAACCTAACCAAATCAGGGAAACCCAACCTCAGACTGTGTAGATGAAGTCGGGTCTCTGATCCCCAAGCCTCTCTACCTCCTTCTCCGTGAGCCCCTGGATCCAGTGGTCCCTCTCCCCGCGCCTGCGCTTGCATTCTCCCCCTGAGCAGGAGAGTCATGAGGACCGACCCCCCAAACAGGAACGCGGCCAAGTATCCCATAATAACGCCATGGCCCTCGGGGTAGCGGGGACCATTGAAGTAGACGTTGCTGCTGACCACGCCATTGAGATTGCCCCAGCCAATAACAAACCCCAGCACCACACCGCGCTTGTAGACACCCTCGACGTTGTTCGCGACCCAGGAGATCGTGTTGGAGATGCAAGGGTAGATCCCCAGCGCAGCGAGGAACGTGCCCGCGTACTGCACGGCCGGGTTATCCGTCGCCAGCAACATGGCAAACCCGGCCACGCCCAAGACGGACACGCAGATATTGCACAGCCCCCTCGCCCTCGTCCTGTCCGCCACGAACCCCATCACCACCGTCAGGATCGCGGCCGCGGCGTACGGCGGTACCGACATCAGCTGGGCACGCACGACGCTGGTGTTCCAGCCCAGGTTCGCCACGATAGTTGGCAGGAACAGCGAGAAGGCGTACAGCGGCATGTCGCAGCCCATGTAGATGACCATGCCCAACCACATCTTCCAGTCGCGCATGGCCGCCCAGAAATAACTCATCTGGAACGACTCGTGCTCGGCCGAGCTCTGCTGGTCCATCTTGAGCCGGCGGATTACCCTCGCCCTGTCGTCAGCCGACAAGAACTTGGCCTCGTCCGGGAAGTCGTGGACCATCCAGAAGGAGGCCACGCCGGCCAGGATGGTGAGCAGGCCCTCCAGGATGAAAATCCACGCCCACCCGGCGATGCCGGCGATGCCATTCATGTTCTCGATCGCGGCGGCGAGGAGCCCGCCGAACGAGCCGGAGAGGGCGGCCGCCGAGAAGAAGATGGCCGCGCGCAGGCCAAACTCGGAGCGCTTGTACCAGCACGAGAGGTAGTAGTTAACGCCCGGGAAGAGGCCGGCCTCGGTGAGCCCCAGGAACCAGCGCGCGGCCATCAGGCCCTCGTAGTTGTGGACGAAGCCCATGCCGAGCATGCTCGCGCCCCATAGGATGCTGCTAGATGGTGAGAAACAATAGGTTGGGGTGGTTGTGTGACGCAACTCTTACATGATGATGGGGATGAAGATGATGGGCGGATCGCTTCAACAGAATGTTGGTGAGTGGTTCGAAGACGGCGTATGATACGAAGAAGATAGTGAGGGTTGCGTTGTAGGAGGCAGTGGTGAGGCCCAGGTCTTTGGACAGGCCGGCGATCTTTGCGTTTCCGATGTTGGTCCGGTCAAGGAAGGCCAGGAGGTAGAGGAAGCAGAGCTTGTTTCGACATCAGTCCTGCAGTTCTCCACGCGACACCTATTGAAGGAGTACTTACCCATGGTAGGAGAATCCAATCCAGCTTCCATACCAGCTTACGGTCCTACAACAGAGCAAGATAAGTTTTTGTGGAGGGCCACGGGGGGCGTGGTTTGTCAAGGATTGAACATACCACCTCCGCCTTCTCCTCTGCTGTCAGGTGGGCGTCCGGGTCCTCGGGCATTTCTACCCCGTACGTCGTGGAGTCGTGGCTGCGATTAGCATCGCTGGATGCCTTTTCCCTGTCGCTGCTCATGTTGATCGTGGCGACGTCGAATTTTTCCTTGGACGTCAAGCGACTGAGAGCTTTGGGACGCAAAGATGCAGGTCAGCCGGCGGACTGCAAAGAAGACCTGAGTTCCAAGCAGGTTTCAATAACCCGAACCGAATGCACTGCGCCGGGAATAAGAACAGTCGCTTTGTAATTATCTCGGAGACGAGAGAGCAGAGAACATGGGGGGACCGCGAAATGCAGGGAAACCAGGCCAGCAACCCACCTTATGTGGCCACCAGTCATGCAGAAGGAGGGGATGAATTCGGTTATGAGATCGTGGGTCTCTTTCTCAACTTACCCATTGCTCATTGTCAGCTCTCAGTCTCGTGGACAACGCTATCGAACGTCTCTTTCCCCCTGCTCGATGCAGGCGGAGAGCACGCAGCAAGCACGCGCGCTGAATAAGGGAATGACCGAGCACTCGGCAGACTGCGGGGTGTTTTCCACAAGGTTGAATTCGGGGGAACTGATCCTTCAGCAACGATATCGAGAGGGAGCGCCAATCCCGAGGCGGCTTCGTCAGCGTGTTGGGGGTGGTGGTATTGAGCTGGATGATCGCCAACACGCAATTGGACGGAGATGGTGGTTTGTGGAGGACCCCGGGCAGGGGCGCGGTCGCAAAGAACAAGCAAATGCATGGCGGGGGGGAAGGAAAATGCGGAGGAAGCTAATCCTCCTGAGGCAGGTTATAAGCACGACGCTGCAACCCGCATGCCCGCATGCCCCTGCGAATCGTATTACCCTCATTCCCACAGCTGCCGCATGTGTTTCTGCTGCGAGCGCCACCGCAGGGATCCTGGCAAACATTGGCCACGGGCGCCCGGAATTTTCTCGAGGAGCATGTTCTGCCGGATGTCATTTGCCCTGTCTGAGCACTGGGCCCGATCGTGCTCGGGGAGTCATGACCATGAGCCATCCAATGTGCGCTGCTGATCAGACGCGGGGGTCAAGTGGGAGCACTAGCAGTCCGCTGGCCCGGGTAAAATATGGCACGCGTACTCCAGGGAGTTCCGTCATCAAACCTTAGTGGTGTTCCTACTTTTCGTCTGAATCACAATTCTGGAGGCAGGGCTTGCAGGCAGCTGCATGTGTGAGGGCGGCATCAGGCAGGGAACACCGAACAGAGGAAATTGGAATCGGGCTCTACGTACCATGAATGTCTGCCGGCATCGCGGGCCCGACCATGTCAGTTTCGACACCGTGCCGTCTCCTCGGAACGTCCCTGAAGGTCGGTATTCAGGGTTCACATTTCCGCAAAGCAGCCGAGGGCATCAGGGGCAGGGGCATGAGGGCTGTTGAACGCCAAAGATAGCACGGTCCTTACTTCCGCTTTCACTTGGCGTCATGATGTCTCAGGCACT
The DNA here is from genome assembly GCA_031001845.1 of Achaetomiella virescens. Classification (NCBI taxonomy): domain Eukaryota; kingdom Fungi; phylum Ascomycota; class Sordariomycetes; order Sordariales; family Chaetomiaceae; genus Achaetomiella; species Achaetomiella virescens. The sequence continues at coordinate 48,254 of JARNGD010000004.1, forward strand.
GAGCCAAATACCCCAAAGGACCGTGCCACCGAATATCCAGCGGTTCTAGTTTCCCACTGGGGTAGAGACATGACGCTATTTGTGCGATCGATACGGCCTTACACACGATGGAGTACCAGACAGGTGTAAGTCGTGCGGTCGGAAGTAAAGTGGCGACAGAAGAGACAGATGTGCCTGGGTGACAGTCGTCCGCATACCTATCTGCCAAACCGAGTATCGCCGGTTCCAGTTTGGTGGCAGAGCGAGTCAGCTAAAGTTGGCAGCCGGGGTGCATTGCTATCAATGCCTTGCGTCAATAGAGACAGGCGGTGGGCTGTGGGCTGCAACATGCCTTGCTCACGGCTTGTTCCGCACGCTTGGGGACATCATCCCCGGAAGGAAACCATGACTGTTGCACAGCCGTTGGAATAGCAGACGCCACTCTTCACAGTCCCGGCAAGCTTCAGCCGCCTCGAGGGGCTCTCGAGGTCGTGATGGTGCTGCTGTAGACTTGGATGGCAGATCGGTCGGCATGTCAACGTTGCGGGGCCTGCCACAAGGCCTGTGAAGCACACACAACATGGCCACTCTCTCCGGGCAGTGTCTCATGCCTTTGACCGACAAGGACCTCGCGTCGTACCGGCGAGGATATCGCCGCCAATACCGCCAGTGCTGGGCGCAGCGGAAGCCGGCGAATGGGCACGATGGAAGAGACTACACGTCCATAAGCAGTTGCCTGCGAGATCTTTTGACTTGCAAGAAGGGCAACTCGGACATTGCCCAAGTCCAACACCACCAGAGGCAGTACGGTGTACTGGGTCAGCGGACGGGGTCAACCTATTGTCATGCGGGTATCCGTCTGGCCGAGGAGTCCTTTCTCTTCCGCGGAAGCGCTTGGATTGTCGAAAACGCTGAGGTTTGCGAAACGGTCTGTCTGGAGAATTTTTTAAAAAAAAATCATCACAGGCGTTGGAGCACACAATGCCACCGAAGCTTTACGATGCCGAGGAGATTTCTCGAATGGTGAGAGCAAAGTTGTCATGCGGACATAGACATCACCCCAGGTTAGCTCAGCCCAAGTTTTGTGTGCTTGGGCGGACGTCAGAGCAATTCCCTTGGCAAGAGACGGCAATGGTCTGCCAAGACGGGAAGCCGTCGGTGGATGCCTTGCCCAGACCCCCCAGACAACCTAATCGGCCCTCCATCAGCCAAGCTAGACTTGGCTCGGGTGTTTTGCGCCATCAAGCGGCATCATGGACCCGGCGCTTACCCTTAAATGATGGAGATTTGAGGTTGTTGATCTGAGCGTGGCCTTGCCCAGGGTCGATGCAAGGTGGATTGAGGTGCAGCAGCAGCAAGTACGAGAATTTTCCGGACTGCGGTGGAAACCCTGCGGGATCCCGAGCGAGTCCCTGAAAAGCCGCATCAAAAGAGCCCTCGACGGTGAAAGGGTTCTGCAGGGCTGGAATTCGCGCCCAGGAAGATTCACCGCGCGGCGCGCCAAGTGTTCGGATCGGACTCCACCCGTCGGCGTGGGGCTTCATCGTGGCCCCTCAGCGGTGTCTGCGGGGTCCCGTGGCGACAACCTCGACCTCGTTGACGGGCTGGAATGACGCCGACATGTCATCGTTATTTCCCGTGGCCCGGGCCAGTAAGACGGCCATTACCAAATCAATATATTCAACAGCCTCAAGCAGGATGTAAGAAGACTATTCAAGGAGCAGAGCCCCGGGTTACGTAGGTGCTGATATGGTTGGAGGGTATTGTTTGAAGGGCGCGTCTGCGCATTGGAGGCCCCTGAGCTAAGCGAAGGGCTGGCACCCTCAGATTAGACACCGTGTCAATTGGATACAGGCGACAGCACCACAAATGTAATGTTTGTTTGTGCGAGATGCCGGAGATTGCCTCGCCCAGGTTTTGGCGCGAACGAGGCACAAGGCAGATCTAGCCCTTGCCCTTCAAGAACTTAGGTAAGCCAGCCCGTCTAGTGGGGGCATATACGGGCGAATCAGAACTTTATCCTGGCCCCAAGTCCATCCGAACTTTCTATGTTCTGGAAGCCCCACCAGATCGCTGAACACTCCGTCCGATGTTCCAGTGTTTACGACCCCTTGGCGTTGCGAGAGTGCGCCATCCCGACCCTGCCACCTCAACATTATCTTTGCCGCAATTTCCAGCGTACGAAACGCAACTCTTCTCTTCCCTTGTATCTCTCGATTGAGTGGAAGCAGGCGCTACACGGCTGCCAGGTGCCTGTTGCCCATCCTGTTACCGCCCCGCTTTCAGTCGACGGTCCGGTCCTGGCTCGGGGTGCCAAAACCCTACAACGGCCGCGCTTGATTTCCAGCCGGGGACAGCACATGCCCACCGCCATGCCGAAGAGGGTTTGCATTGTTGGTGAGTGGCTGAATCCCGCCATCAGCCATGACCACAACCCCTGACAGGCCCCAGGCGCTGGACCCTCCGGCCTCGTGGCCGCCAAGTCGCTCCTCCACGACGTACCCCACGGTACATTCGACGTGACTCTCTTCGACGGCCAACCCCGGATCGGTGGCCTCTGGCCCTCCCACAAGGATGATAGAGGGGGGCTTGTCCATCCCCGCATGGTCGCAAACCAGAGCAAGCACACCGTCCAGTTCAGTGACCTCGCCTGGCCAGAGGATGCTCCTCAGCTGCCTCGCGCCTGGCACGTTGGGCAGTACCTGTCTCGCTACTTTGACACGTACTGCTCGGAGGCGAATCTTCGCCTTGGAACTCGCGTCGAGAAGGTTGAGCACCTGGCTGAATCTGCCAACAATCACGATGGTTCAGTGCCCGGGTGGCGGGTGCAGACCCGCTCAGTGCAAGGAGAGGTGAAGGCAGAGACATTCGACTACCTCTTGGTTGCTACTGGGTTCTTTGGCAAGCCTGCGCTTCCTTCTCTAGCCACAGAGAATCTCCGGATCCCGGTCCTGCACAGCAGTCAATACCGCGACCTCCAAGGGCTGCTAGGCAAGGCGGGCGGCTCCGGAGGAAAAATCCTCGTGGTTGGAGGCCAGATGTCGGGTGTTGGAGATCGCAGGAACAATAGCTTCGCACCTGTCGTCGGCGCTGCATTCGCCAGGAACAAGCCCCATCTCGAACCTTGAGAAGTACTCGATACACCACATCGTTCAGAAGCCCGCGTGGGTTTTTCCTCTACACACCTCCCCGAAGGTATATGGTCTGATGGGATAGACGGTCAGAGCTTCTCACACTAACATTACATAGCCTGATTCATCTGCCCCTCCATTCCTGCCACTCGACCTCGGCTCTTACAATCTCTCCAACAGGGTACAGCCCCTGACCAACTCCCAGGGCCACATCTCGGACGAGGCAGCCAAGAGTCTTCACTCCATCTACGCACGGGCTCTTGGGACTGATCAGTCGATTTTCTCACCAGCAGTTGCAGTTTCTGGAACTGATCTTGAGAACCCGCCCTACATTACCGTCAGCGACACCTACCTGGACTTCGTTCGCACCGGTCTTATCTCCGTGTCTCATGGCAAGCTAGAAGCTCTCTCACATCGTGAGGCGACCGTGTCAGTTTCAAACGAGAAGATCAACGACGTTGCCGCGGTTGTCTTTGCAACTGGCTTCGAGGCGTCATCATCAATCTCGTTTCTTCCGCCCTCGGTTCAGGAGACTCTGTCGCTCTGCCCATGCGATCTCAACAACACGGTTGCGCTGGCATTCCACGGTACCTACCACCCAGATGTCCCCAACCTCGGCTTTGTTGGGTTCTACCGGTCGCCATACTGGGGAATAATGGAGATGCAAGCTCGGTTCATGTCGGCTTTGTGGGCAGCGGGAGGACCGACTGCGTCTTCTTTGCCCCTAGCAATGAGGGAAGCTCTGAGCAAGGATACATCCATTGAGCGGACGCTCAACCTTCGCACTGACCCGCGCATCACAGTTCCCGATGGGCGACTACGCCTGGCTCATGCAAGAGTTCGCCGCCGCCCTTGGACTGGAGCGCTCTCCGCCCCTGAGCAGCATGCCCAAACTGCCACCGACGGACAAAGAGATGGACATATTGACACCGGCCCGGTACCCATCCAAATTACTGACCGAGTTCCAACAAGCCGAAGTCATGAAGTCGCTGCAGCAAACGGAAGCCACTGCCTGGGCAGGGCTGACCTCAGCCAAGTTCGTCGCCAGAGCCGTCTTTCGTTCTCTTCTCGGCGAGTGGAAATTGGAGAGAGAGCTCACCAGCAAACTGCCTGACCATCCGAGCGGGCACTTCAGCGGGACTGCCAAGTTCTTGCTTAGAGAAGGCACGCGTGATGCCCGCGAATCCGAATTCGATAGCCTTGGGAGGACGTCGATCCTGTGATGGAGTACCTTTACATCGAAGAGGGCGACTTCAAGGCGTATAACGGCTTAACCTTCCATACCACCCGCCGCTACGTGTGGCGGTACAACGAGAGGAAGGATAAGTTGAGCGTGTGGTTCGTTAAGACGGGTGATCAGAAGAGGGTAGATTACCTATTCCATGAGGTTGAGTTCGTCGTCCCGAATGAGGGCGAAGAGCCTGACGGGCGGGGTTGGCAAGCAACAGCCGGGCATCTTTGCATCAATGACTTTTACGATGTCCGGTACGAGTTCAACTTCAAGGCTGTCAACCTCAGGGACTGGCGGTTGGCATACACCGTCAAGGGACCGAAGAAGGATTACACGATTGACGGATTCTATAGCAGGTAGCAGGGACGGTTTGTTGAGTTGAGTTGACCTCAGTGGGATAGACGAACCTTCGAGCGCAGCTTTAAGGTGTGCCCCAATGGCGCCGTTATCCCAGGGGTCCATATTTTCCATTTGGCTCTGGCAGTTCCCTTTCATACTGGGCTTTTACACGAGCAAACTGGGACGTGTTTGTTCAACATGTTACGTCAACACAGGCTGTTTGGTCTTCAGCCGAGTCACGACGAAATTCCACAAGCGGTACGTTCATTCCAGGGGGTCTCCCTCCCTGGTAACACCACATGCCCTGTTGGCTGCGGCAGCTGCGGCCGTTGGGGCTGGAGGTTCGGGGCAAACAATCAAGAATGTGCGAGATCCAGCAGGTTAGAGAGCTCATTTCCCCCTTCGACTCTCTAACAGCAACTGCTGGGGGATCATTTCGATTCACTGTTACAACATGTACACTAGTCTGCTGAGGACTGCGGTCCACCGCCTGGATGATGCAGGGGTCCCACGGGTTGTTTGTTAGCTTGGCAGGCAGTGCAAGTCTCAGGCGCTCGATTCGGGTGTACTGTACGAGATGGCTTGGCAGCTCAGAGGCTTGCCGAAATAGCTCGGCTTCGTTCCTCGTCCATTGCCGGGCACTCATCATTACTGGAACGCAATTCACAGCACCGGGACTCGAGGAGGACTTCAACAACCGCGCTTAATGCTAATGCAGGTACGAGGCTGATGAGCTTCGGGTCAAGTTTGTCAAACATGAGGTGCATTATGCCCCACAGCCTCGTCCAACTCCCCTCGACAGAACTTCATGGGTGATCCTCCGCGGCCATGGGATCACAGCATACACCGACCGTCCGCAGTGACCACGAGAGCGGCCACAACGTCACACCGCTGTATCCTGTCTGCATTGCTGCAGCGGCATTTTGCATTGGGATGGACCGATTGTTCAGCGCAGGGGACGACTCGTAGTATCGTTGGTTTGCCTGCCGGCCCAGTCTCAGGACAGCGGTGGCCACGGGAGGTCGCTTTAGAAATCAATAGAACGCAATGAGGCGCCGTGTTGCAACGAAGAACGCGATGCAAGGCATCAGCTGGCGCTGTGTGGTGTCACACGTCGTGTGTCAACGCCATCCAATGGCGGAGACCATCCGTCGCCACTTCTGCGGCGTAAACGCACGTAGCCGACGAGGGAAAGACCTGAACGGGAATCGGATGCTCCCGGACACAAGCCCTTAAGCAAAACCTACAGCCATTGTGTGAGATGTACCCATATTTAGAGCAATGGCGATCGTGAGATCTCTTGGGTCAGCTTCTTGGGCACGAGGCAGGCAGCGAACTCAGAAATTTCACTGGTGTTCCTCCCTCAGTAAAACCCGATCTGACGGCCTCCCTGCCTTCCAGAAATGGGATTATGGTTGATGGTTGCCTGGATTACCGATGCCTGCCAGTGCCAATCGCGGTTGGCGGAGACACTTCAGAAAAATCCCAAACATTTGGAAACCTCATCTTTGGCTTGATGTCGGCCCGCTCTCCCAGCCATGGCCCCCGAGATTCGATGGTGTTTCACGGCCGAGACCGTCCTGCATCTGTCCTAGATTCCGTCTTATCAAAATCTGTTCAATATTCCAAGCGTTGTTGGCTGCGGCCTTGGGTGTTTGCTCCAGCCAGTCCCATCCCCCGGAAAAACACCGCCTTTATTGCAGCCAGCCATGCGGCCAAGAACGCCGCAAAGCAAACAGACCTTCGACCGCGTGGCCAGTCTCGGATCGTAACGTCCAGTTTCCAGGCTTGAAACTGCAGGTTGGATCTTCACCTCAATATCTCGCCATCTCTGACATCTTTCTGGCCTTGAGTCCTGGCCTGCTGCCCGTCCCAAAGATCTGGCATACATGCCCCGGTTTCTCGTTGGGACAACCCGAAATCAAGCTGCAGGTGTGAGGAGGGGCAGCGTGCTATGGTACCCCTGACATCCAATCAAGAACATCACGAACTGCCCTGGAAGTCGCACAGCCGATATGAAGCGTGCTCCTCTTCCTGGCACGGTCAAGTCAGCTCCAGGAGCCCTGGGCCAGCGATAAGCATCGGGCATTACAAACTGTGTCGGGATGGACGAACGAGACAGTTCATGAGCCCGAGTCCAACGAATACACCTGTTTCTCGCACGGTGGACCGATACAAAGCTCCCTGATCGTCGTGGGACCTCATCGGCAACCTGCTCTGCTCCCGGATCCCCACTCGATCTGGGGATGGCAAGATTCGTTTCATCCCATTGATGTTTGACGCGTGACGCAGGGTTCTTGGTTATGGCTCCTGGGTTTGCTTCCGCCAGTGGCGTGCAGCTGCCTCCTTTCTGGAAAACTGGTTGAGATTCGTTCAGCCCATTCTTCGTATTGGGCAGTCATTCACTTCAATGAGAAGCACGCTGCGCCTTACCAGCTCCCACCTCAGCACCTTGTCGAGTCTCCCACATCTTGTCTGCATCCACGGCAGTTGTGGTTGCAGCATCGGCCGACTCCCGAAAATCTTCCCCAGACAAACAACCACCTCCCAGAATACCACGCCCGCCTCTGGCACCCCGGCGCCGCATCGCTTGGCCTTCCTCAAGTTCGTCAACTTCCAGCCAGACCTGCCGTTGGCAACGCCATTCTCGGCTGTCAGAGAACAAACATCAATAAAACACAAACCCCATTAACATCCTCATTGGTCTGCTCGATTTCATCCTCGCTCTTGGCTTCTGGGGAGGAGCACCCTCTTGCAGTTGCATCGCAAGTGAGACCGACTGCCAGCCATCTTCCACCATCGGCAACCTGCAACAGCCGCAAGACACATCATCGATACCGCCAGCCAACAGCAGTCTTCGACACCCCCATGTTGTCACAGATCCCGACAAGCAACCGAGTCGATTAAAGCCGCCAGCCCCGAACTTCACTCGGTACCACGTCCCTACCAGCTGATATATACCGATTCACGACCTTTGTTCCTCATTTCCTTTTCGTTCGCTTCGTTATGGACGGTTTAAGAATAGTCCCCGGTGAGAGCGGCTACATGAATCTCACGGAGGAGCAGCGGGACACCATTCAGTACATCGAGAGGGCGGGGGCGTCGCTCTCTCTGATCGGTGTGTCCCTCATCTTCATTGCTTACGCACTCTTCAAGCGGGTACGCACCGTCCCCAACACATTTATCCTGTTCGCCTCGATTGCCAATGTCGGTGCCAGCATTGCCTGCCTGATAGGCTATGCGGGATCCTTGCTGGCGACTTGTCGGCCCTGTGCCAGACGCAGGCCTTTCTCCTCGAGATGTAAGTCCTCCTCGACATAGTTGTCATGCGCCCCATGCTAACCTTGCTCCCAGGTTCATGCAATCGGATCCCTGGTGGTCATTTGCAATGGCAGTCAACGTCTACATGGTGTTCTTCATGAGCTACCATCCGAACAACTTCCACAACCACCTCTGGCTTTACTGCCTCATTTGTTTTGGCATCCCTGCAATCCCGGCTTTCATCTGCCTGTTTTATGTGCCAAACGGCCAACGCATCTATGGCAATGCCACGGTACGTTAACGGGACCCCCTCTGAGTCCGGCTAGGCCGGTTACCGTCCTAACAACTGCTCTCTAGTTGTGGTGCTGGATCAACGACACATACAACCAACTCCGCATCTTCACATACTACTTACCAATTTGGACATGCATCTCGCTGTCCGCTGTCATCTACGGGGCAGTTGGGTACCACGTGTTCCACCAGCGTAACCAGTTGCGCAACTTGACACTTACTGACCAAGCTCGGGACGTCCATGCTGCTGACGTTGGAAGCTCTGCCGAGAAGGTAAGCTCACTTGTCAAACCCTCTCTTCCCACAATCTCCAATAACCTCACGATCGAGCCATCACACGGCCATGCCTCTGCTGTCTCACCACGCACAATGCCGCACCATGACCAATGCTGACATGAGGCGCTGGCTCCGTAGGGACCGCAGAGCTACGGCACCGTAACAACCGAGGTACAGGTGACTGCAGAGTCGTCGTGCAGCCACACTCCTTCAACTCCGAACGGGTCCATTGCTCCAGTGCTGCCAAGGTCATCTCAATGTGCTGCACGCGATCCTTGGGGCCTGCCGGACGACGATGCCGAGCCAGTCTCGCCCACCTCCGGAGGACGCAAGCAGCTGTTCGCGCCTAATCAACCCTTCACGACCATCTCGAGCGTCTCGTCAACCCGGCCCCTGCAGACAAAGAGGCAGAGTGTATGGGGTGTCCCAATCCGAATCAGCAAGAAGTTCTGGTCCAAGCTGGGCAAAGTCGACCCGATCAAGCGTGCCTACCTCCGGACATCCTTTATCTTCGCTGTCTCTATTCTCGTCACCTGGACCCCGAGCAGCATCAACCGGGTCTACTCGCTCGTCCACCCGACCAAGACAAGCTATGGCCTCAACGTCGCTGGCGCCTTGGTCCTTCCATTGCAGGGCTTGTGGAACGCCATCATCTTCGTCTTCACGACCTGGGCCGTCCTCAAAGAGGAGTTACGCGATTTGACCCGGGGCCAGTGGCCTGGTCGTCGGCTGAGCGATGACCGGACGGGTAACCCGCCTGTGCCGGGTTTCCGCACCAGACACGGCAGTGTTTCAGAGAACCAGGAGCTGCCCACCATGCCACCTCGCATGGCGAATGTGCGGGTCATCCGGGGTGGCTCTCTTTAATATTGAGGGACCACATGGACAGGATCCGATCTTTCAATATGTTGGCAACGCTTTCTGCTTGACAATTCGAGGTTTAATGTCGGGTTCTTTTCGGAGCGCTCAATGCATTCTTTGCTTTTCCTGAGGATTTTTCTGGAGTACTCGCAAAAAAGGAAGCGTTTGGTTCTGCCCTACGAGGCCCATATACCCAGGATACGTGCTCGTTGCGTCTTTGTTGGTAATTTTTTCTTCCTTTCTGGTTCTTTGACACCCACAAGGGGCATGCCGCATGAAGGCCCTGATATCTGGGAGGGGTGGGTGTCATTCATGGGTCTGGAAAGGCGGCCGTTCCTGCAATGTTGAGGAGGTTGACTGACCCAGCTGGCTTCTCTGGCGTATGGAGTCCCGGAGGAGGGCACGGCGTCTTGGGTTACTTTGGGTTTCTATTGAGTATACTAGCACTACATTGTGTGCTATAATTACAGGGATGATCCATCACAGGCCAGTTGATGGAGTGAATCTTGGGCATTGTTTGCATGCTGCTTGCACCTGGTGTTGACCATTGGACACTGTTATATGCATTGCACCTGACTCACGATCGCTTTGAGTAATCCACCATCTTGCGAGGGATAAAACACTTTGCAAACGAGCACAGTTGTTAGGTTCCCATTTGGATTTCTGCAAAGTTTAACTCAACTTGCTGGCTTTGATAGGGAGGTTTGACCATTACAATTAGAGCTCCATGTCTAGACCCTATTGCCCTGGAGAGTCGTCTTTGCCTGGATCGTTGAACCGATGCAACAAACACTATCAACCTCGGAGAATGCTTCCGAGAGAAGTTCAGAGACTCTGACAGTCCGGCTCTGTTGGCAGGGCTACACGTCCAGTGAGACATTCTCAGACATTCTCTGCAGGGAACTTTGCCATTGTTCTTGAGTATGCCTAGCGTAGCCACGCGATCGGTGAACACGATAACGTATATTATCAGCGAGTGGCCCATATTAGTGAGTGGCCCACTCTAGCAAATTTTGGTGGAGCTGTATGCAAAACGATGGTAGAGATTGGAAAGGCCGCCTAACATTTTTTAAACTAGTTTTCGCGCTGCAACTCACCCAAATTTGTTAGAGTCGGCCACTCACTGATATGGGCCACTCGCTGATGATGTACGTTGTTGGTCACTTGGTCGATACTGAGGCTCCAGATTGAGTGACACTGTCGCTGTGGTAGAAGGATAAGATCATGAAGGGGAACTCGGCAGACGCGGCATTGAAATGTATTGGCTATTGTTGATTTGTCCAATCTGAGGTCAATATGGGACTGAACGAACACCGTCACCGATTTTGAAGCAAAAAGAAGGGTCCTGAACGGTTCTGCCAGACTCTTATAAAATTATTTATCGTGGACAGATTATCAATGGACAATAGCCCGAGTGGCTCAGTGGTAGAGCGTGTCACTAGTAATGACAAGGTCGTCAGTTCGATTCTGGCCTTGGGCATAAGTTACATTTTTCACTGTTCCTCTCACTCTAAATTTATTAGCATCCCACTTTCACACCGAGACCAAAAGATATTCTCAAAGAATAACGTTACTGCAGTCCTGGACAGGCGCTCGTGAAGGACTCTGATCTTTATAAAAGGAACAGCTTTAACATCCGACCCCCGCGGCCTCATGCTAAGTCTCGCAGTTATGTGGAGCAGGTCCTCGCAACCCTCAATTGTCCACTTATGGGTTCAGGCGCATTCACTTTTCTTCAGGAAGCCTTGTGGGGGGGCGGACCTGTATTCGGACCTCTCTCTCTCGCAGCCTTCTTCCGGATGCGGCTTGTGTCCGCCAAAAGGCTTCAACTGAGGTCACGCCGCTTTCCGTGGTGGTACACGTTCTCTGGTTTTGAAGCGGGGTGTGTCGAACCAGGAGCCGACTGGTAATGGATAGATCTTACAGACAGAAGGGTCGAATTTCCTTGGTTGACACACCCTGTGTGTACTCTTCCCTGCGCAACACGCCCCCATGATCAAAATAAGGCTGATAGAACGCCTTGGATGTGCCTTAGGAAGCAGGGCGGAAGCAGGGAAGATCCCACCCGTCGTTTAATACGCAGAGATCCTGCAGAAAAAGTGGTACGACATTTTAAGTGTGCATTGGCCAGTGCCACGAGCAGACCAAATGAATTGTTTTACCGATATCCATCGGTCTCGCTGAGCCTTCAGGGCCTGCATTGTGTCCAAGAAGACCCCAGCAGTAAGTCCTCTGTACTAGGCACACTCAAATAAAAAGGCAGAGTAGAGCTGGAGGCGTGTTGTGCTGGTGTGCTTCCTCTCCTGTCGTTCTCGAGTTATTAGATATCACTTGATTCTGCACATGCACCGGTATGGCGAAATCCCGTCTCGTTAGATCTTTCCCACGTGCCCGGTACCCCGGAGTAGAATGGAGCATGGCACAGAATAGCGGATAGTCGTAGTTGTAACAATGATTGCCTAACCTCGATCCGCGGGAACCGCAGGAAGACTAGAGTTCTCTAAACTGAGGATTTGGAAAAAGATGGCTTGTAACAACAATATGCCGGCTGTTGCATACGGTGGCGGGCCCGCGGGTAGATGAACACGAGCACAGGAGTGGTGTCACCTTATGGTTGGGTGGCAAGACGCTGAGTCTGGCAGACTCAACTGTTGTGCTGTCTTCCCGGAACTCCATTTGCAAACGCCTGGAAGATATTGGAGTGAGCTAGTGCGATCCGGTGAAAGGGCTCCCATCTCCGCTTTGGCATGGCTGTCGTTGATAAAAGATCCCTTGACACTCACCGTAGGCACGGGCTTTCTTGAGTCGGTGGGAGGTTGACTCTCTATTACTCGAACGCGAAGTCAGAAGAGCTCCGGCAGATCAGCAGGAAACATGAGTTGGACGTTGAACAACCTGGAACGCACCATTGGCAGAGCGATCGTGACTCCTCCTAATACCGAGAGTCCTGTCTTGACTCTACATGAGCCACTCACACCTCATCCTGAGGATATCCACCTTAGACACGACCGCTAGTGTGAGCAAGCTGCCAACCAGAACAAGCAAAGTGACCGAAAATAATAAGGCAAGCGAAGCAGGAGACTTCCTATGCAGAGTCACAGCCTCAAGCAACCGATTGATGGTGATCAGAGTGGAGCCAATGGGGATAGAAGCTGCTAAAAGATCAATTGCTTTCATGGAGAGGACACCAGATGTCTCATCCAGGACAGTCCAGCCGTCAACCGCCACGACAGAAAAGGATCCGACTCGTCTGTCCCACAGCCTGAGCTTCCCACCAATATGCGAAGCGGCGCTTTTTCTCCGTAGCGTCTGCGGGTGCGCCAGGGAGGAGGGACAAGTCTTAGGATAGGGCCAGCTCTGTGGCTGGCCAGGTCCTGTGGAGGGCTCGTCAGTTGTTGGCGCGACTGGAGCAACATGGCACAAAAGGCTGCAGCTTTCCGGCCTTGTGGACCACGCCGACGAACTCTGTGGGGGCGCCGCACCGAGCAAACACAGGCTGGTTATGCCAAGCGGGGCCAGTGACATGTCGTCGGAAAGATGAAACAGAGGAGGATAGGGATATAAGGAGGTGGTTGATGATGGCGTGCTCGGCCCATTCATGTTGTCTCTCTTGAAAACTGTCAAATGTTAGAACTGAGGACTAAGAGAAAACATCAAGTCCACGACGCCAAGCACTCCAACAAACCACAGACAAGGCTCCGAACAAGCAGGTGCCCGAACTCCAGAATCAGAAGCAGACCCCAAATGTCTCCACTCACCGACGACTGGCATTCCTCCCACTCCTCCGACGACGAGACCTGGTGCCTCACCAACACGTCTGCCGCCTCCTTGGAAACGGCCTACTTCTGACCGCCAACCGAGGCGATGCTGCCCCTCGCGGCAGGGCCCGCAGAAGCACCCAGCGCGAGTCGAACGGCCTGACTGACACGGGCTCCTCTTGGTCCGACCGCACAAGCCCCTCCATCGCCACCTCGGGAGAGCGGGTCTATCCGATCCGCATCCACCAGCGATCGTCCGGCCCTGGGCCTCGTGGGAGGACACTCCCCCCGCACGACTACCACACCCCTTCCCAAGGCGACATCTTCAGCGAGGCACCATTTCAAAGGGTTCGGACTGCCTATCATGAGGCACAGTGCAGTGCCCGCTCCGAACCGTCGGGAAGGCGGAGGCTCGTGGGGGATGGAGCGGTGCAGGGCACGTCATCCTATGGGTCGCTGAACGTCGACATGAGCGGATCTGAGAGCTCGAATACGGGCTCGGGCGCGGGTTCATCCTTGACAGCGGGTGGTGCTGGCACGGGAGGCTCGGGGTTGACGGCTGCGAGGCTGGAGAAGAATGCGAGACAGTTTGAGTGGTTGAAGAAGGAAAGGGAGAAGGATGAGAAAGAGAGTGGGTCGCTAGGGCCGTCGACGAGGAGACGTGCGATCCTGAGCGCAATCGCGGAAGTGGATAAGCGGTAAGGGATGGTGGTCTCAGGGGAAATGGTATCAAACGGGATGGCAGGTGCGACAGTTGAGCGTTGCGTTTCCATTCAGGATGGGCATTGCGCACTTGTATGTCCCGCAGCTTCATGATTCTGTTGTAGGTATTGATTAGTGTCTTGTCTTTACCTGGTGTTCGGAAAACAGAAACGGCGGGGAATAAGGCGTGGCGATGAACATACTCTTTCCTGCTTTTCCAACCAAACAGGCCATGTTTGAGTCCTCGAACGCCGCCCTTGCAAACAGACATGATGCCATAACAGTTTGATTGCGATAAGAACTTGTCCTTAGAGCCTGTCTTCTGGCTTCTTCCACCCGAACATGGCAGTTGTTTCGCCAATGGCTCCCCGAATGTTGTCGACCAAGGCCTTGGCCATCCCCTGACCTCGCCTTTTCGCGCTCGCAGTCTCACCCATTCCGCCGGCACCCATAGCCGACGATGATGGCTCGCTGCCCATAGTGGGAAGGACATTGTCGCTTGCGGAGAGGCTGACGAACAGCGCAAACGGTACGAGCCAAACGCACAGGCCGAAATAGGAGGCAATCTCGGTGAACGAGGGGACATCGTCGGGGGCGTCGTAGTAGGAGGCCATGTTCTGGTAGGCGCGCTCCTGGTGGTGGGAGAAATGCTTGAACCAGACGTAATGGTTGACGAGGACGAGGACTGTGCGAAATTTCTGTCAGTGTTATCACTCTACATCGTCCTGAGCGTGCAGTCACCCACCGCATGAGGCCAAGAACAGAGGGTCCGTGAGCTTGACGAAGGGAAACCGCCGCATGTTTCCCAGGTAGATGAGGTGGGAGAAGATGCCCAAGGCAGTAGGGAGAAAGGGAAACCGGTCGACGAGGCACAGCAAGAGCTGGAGAAGCATGATGGAGTAGATGAGCTTCGTCAGGAATCGTTTCGCAATGACGGTGTGCTCCTCGACAAGTTCGGAGAGGTAGTAAAGCCCAGACGCTGTGACATGGTCAGCGGCGCATTCAGCAGCAGCGAAGGGAGAGGTGCAAAGGAAGGGACCCTACCGATGGCCAGCGTCATGAAGCAGAAGCCCACAATGGAGCCGAGATACCAACGAGGGGAAGAATCCACATTTTGCCTTGGTGTGCTATTTCGGGCTTGCAAAGTTCATGTCCGCCGCGTGGTCGTTCTGGCGCGGTTTGTGGTTTCTCGAGCTGTAGATATCTTCGTGGCCAATCCACGTCGCATTCAGGGGCTGGAGCAGGCGCGTCTTGGTGGGTAGCTGCAAGCCTGGAGCTGTCGAATGCATGACGTCCCTCCTTTCGAAAGCGTGTCCACTGCGGGCACTAACTAAGCCCGGTTCCGGTCCATTGTTGCTCCGCTTAAGATAGGATAAGATTAGATAACCCCCCTTATCGCCCACAACATCGAATTTCCCAGGGAAACGACCGTTGCAGTCGAAGACTTGGAGAACTAGATTCCGGCGGCAGTTTCAATGACGCATTTACTTGGTTGCTGCACTGGGCGTCTTCACGCAGCTTAGTTAAATGTCCGAATATCTGCTAAGGTGCGCAGCCTGTTGGCTGGAGGCCCGCCACCTTTCGAGTCCGTGGACCCTGAAGGCCAGTGTTGCCCCACCAGGTTTCCAAAATTCCTCTGCACTTGCTCTTCAACCTGCGACTGCCAGACTGCCATCACTCATGACCCTGAATTGGCAACTTGAACTGCCCCCGATACAACCCAGCATCTCGGATCCAGCACACAGCGAATAATCTTCTACTTGCTTGATATCTACACAGATCCGCCATGTCACGTCCCGAGGACACCCTGTGAGCCTATCCGTAGCCATCCACCAATTGCTCACCGCAACTGACACTCGGCACAGCGCGGCCGACGTCCACTACGACGATGTCGAGGCTCGCAAGTACACCACGAGCTCCCGTATCCAGAACATCCAGGCGTCCATGACCAGGCGAGCTCTTGAACTGCTCGATCTTAAGTCTCCGAGTTTAATTCTCGATATCGGTTGTGGCAGCGGTCTGTCCGGCGAAATCCTCTCTCTCGGTCCCGAAGACGAAGGCGGTCCGCACGTCTGGGTTGGCATGGATATCAGCGCATCCATGTTGGATGTGGCACTACAAAGAGACGTTGAGGGCGACCTGCTGCTTGCCGACATTGGGCAAGGCGTACCATTCCGCGCGGGTACATTCGACGCCGCCATCAGCATCAGCGCCATTCAGTGGCTTTGCAACGCCGAGAACAGCGAGACCTCCCCGGCTGGTCGGCTATCGCGCTTCTTCAACGGACTGTACGCCTCATTAAAACGCGGCGGCATGGCGGTCTGCCAGTTCTACCCCAAGAACGACGTGCAGAAGCAGATGATCACTTCGGCTGCGGTAAAAGCTGGTTTCGGCGCCGGTCTTCTCGAGGACGACCCGGATACAAAGAACGTAAAGGTATACCTGGTGTTGACCGTCGGAAGCAGCGCTGTTGCCAGCAAGGGTGGGGACATCACGGGCGTCGTGGCGGGCATGGATAACGTCGACGTGCTGGACAACCGGAAGAAGGGCAAGACCGGCAAGGGCGAGATTAAGAAGGGCAGCAAAGCCTGGATTATCAAGAAGAAGGAGCAGATGGAGAGGAAGGGCAAGATCGTCAAGGCCACGTCCAAGTACACCGGCCGGAAACGCCGGGTTCAGTTCTGATCCCTTGCTTAACTTCTCCTTTTCCTCTTCTCAGGGCTGCATTTGGAGGGCGTTGTTGGGCTGGAGGCAAAAGAACATATACTGTCTGTTATCTTCTTGCGTTACTCGTCTAATCTGATACCCATTTCTTTCTGGCAATTTTTATTTCTCTGGTTACCTAGTGGACAGACGGGTGGGGGGTGGGTTCGCAGCAGGTCCCCGTTTAAGCCTGCTCACCAGCCCTTAACCCAGCGGGCTTCCCATCGGTGATCTCCGGCCAGATTCTATACACGCCACTATAATCCGGCAACCCGTCCTCGCCAATCGTCACCTCCGTCGAAGCAACACTGACCTTCAAGCCGGGTACCTCCGCCACGTTCCTCTCCTCGCCATCAAAAAGGGTCACCTTCCACTTCAGCTTCTCCCTCAGATGCGGCACCACATCCTCCGCCTTGAGGCTCGCTACCTCGCCCTCCATGATATCCTGCAGCAGCGCCGAGGTCAGCGGCACCGTGCCCGAGACCATCAGCTCGCTGGCCGCGTCAACGCAGCACTTGCTGCACTGCGTCGTGCTCAGGTCGCGACCCAGCACGGACACGCGCCCTACGCAGTTGAACTCGGTGTCCCAAGTGGCCGGGTTGGCTTCGTCGAAGTCGCCGAGGAAGACGAGGATGCGGAAGGACGCGCCGAGCCCATGCTTCTGAGCGCGGATGTTGACCACCCACTCGGTGTAGGTGTTGTTAGGGGCGAGGTGTCTCAGCGCGGTAGGGATAGGGCCTATTGCAAGGTCAGCGATAAAGTTTGAACCAAGAACAGGATCCAAAACTGGCCTTCTTCCTTGCCTGGTTCCGTTTCGGAGGCGGCGGGCACCGCGGCGGCGAAGCGCGTCTTCTGAGCAATCGACGCTGCTGCCGCCCTGGCTTCTGCCGGCGTCCGTGCCAGTGCTGCCGCCTTATCAGCGGCCCCGTTTTCCTTTGCCAAATCCCTCAGGGCGAGAGTATGCTCCTCCTTTCGCTGAGCAACGTTGGCCACGAAGTTGGCGAACACGTTGGTTCCATACAGAGCCGTGACGGCGCGTCGGATGTCGGCTTGGTACGACGTCTGATCCTGGAACTGCCAGCGCTGCGTCTCCGGGTAGGCATACCCGAACGGGATCGTGTCCTTGACCTGCGCTGAAGTCCAGAACTTGGTACCGGACTTGTCCCAGAAGGGAGCCAAGGGCGTGGCCTTGGTCTGGGTCTCGCCACCGGTGGCGCTGAAGGTTGAGTAGGGGGCAGGGCGGGGCGACATGAAGCTGTTGGGGTTGAGCTCCTGCCAGATGGCCCAGAGCCGGTCGACATTGCTGGACAAGACAGGATCAGTACCTCTTCGTTCAGCGAGATGGCGCAACGCCTGCGCAACGCCTGCTTACACATGGTGCAGCCAAAAGAACGGTTCGAATGAAGAGACATCGAGAGAGGACATGTGTCCGCCGCCACCAACGCGATCGTGGATTTCGTTGTGCACGTCCTCGAGGCTGCCGAAGTCGCCGGGCCTGGTGCTCGGGTCCCACCTGTTGAAGCTGAAGGCATCAAAGTTGGTGTACGACATCAGCAGCAAGCTGACGTTGCTCCGGAGTGACGCCAGTTCGTTCGCCAGGATGGGCGCGATGCGCGAATCCTGCGACTGGCCCGTCACTCGGTTCGGGTATCTGACGGTCGTCTGTAACGGCTCCACTGGGTATAATATCAGCTGGCTGGACTTGGATAGGGATAAGTAATCAATACCTGCTGCGAGAAGTCATTGGGAGATGGATTCACCGGATGGAAGGCGAAGCGATACAGCGGATTGGTGACGGTCTTGGTCTTGCCATCAAGGTCGACCACCTGAACATCAGGCGAAGTGAGGATGCTTGGGAAAGCAGAAGATCCCCGGGGTGGCTGGCTGGCCCAGTCAAAGTACGGGGCGCGAAAGTCCTTCGCCGCCTCGACATACTTGTCGCGAAGAGCACCCTGAGGGAACTGCCTGGCGACTTCCTGGACCGCGTTGTACAGGGATTGCTATGGATGGAGTCAGTCATGGGCCTGGGACGGAGAATGGAGGCAGGTGACTCGCCTCATACAGAGCCAGGTATGGTCGATGCCAGGTCAGGAACAGGATGGACGAATGGGTGCAGTACCCTCCAAAACCGCTGCTGCTCTGCCAGTTTCGTGGCGCTGCCCACGCCGTTCCAAGGCTTGTACGGCATGCCATGGATACCAGCGATCTGGTAGTACGATGTCATCTTGCTCTCATCTTGGCCTTCCAGGTTCTTGAGGCCAAGGATGTACAAATTGAACTGGTCGGGGAAGTTCCGCTGGAGATCGCGGAGCTCGCGGCGAAGGGGGACCGCTCCTGTTCCGCATCAGTGCCAGGGCACGGGGATGTGGATTTGGTGTAGATGAAGGGTGAAGGGTGAAGGGTCTGATGTTCACAACGTCTGCAGGATGTGTAAGCTTACCATTGGGGCCAGGGGTGGACGGAATTCCGGTGATGGCGATGTTCCCGCTCATGCTGGTCTGTCTCGCTTCTTGGGCTCAACTAATGATTGCTTCTGTGGGTGGTTGTGTTACCTACTGTGAGGAACAGTCCGAGTTCGAACACTCTTCAGAGGCTTGGACATGTCGGCTTTTATTTACAAGACAACACACAGTCTTCTCTCACCGCCCGTCCTTCCCGCCCAAGTATAATCTCCCATATGGGCGCAGTTTGGTGACGCGCTTCCGCGCATAAAGAGTTGTTGTCTGAGACCTTGCTGGGCTGGCTGGCCACTTGGGATCCCAGGATCAAGGCCTGGACCAGTGGTCCTAAGCCTGTGAGGATCGAGGCTGGCTGAGCTGACGGGTGCAGACATCGGGAAACCCTCCTCAATTTCAGCCCATCCACCCCTTCTTCGGTGGTGTCTGCGGGGTAGCTCTCTTCAGGTTCTAGTTCTCGTGCGGCTTTGCATACCCTCGAGGCGGCCCATGGTGCGTTTCGGTGAGACGATCTTGCAGGGACCAATCCGGTGTGAGAGGCATCCTCCACGAGTTTTCAGCCCTAAGCACTCTTCGCCAACCACGGTGGCTCTGGAGACAGCCTGCTGCAGAATTCTTGCCTTTTGGTTAGACTGCCCAACGGGGCCTAAAACATTATCGTCACCCCAAAAACAACTCGGATCCCCCTTACCGCATGCAGACGGTGTAGTCGCATCCACGTGTGGGCTACTTCCACTCTTCCCCTGCAGCCGACAATAGTACAGTCAGGGCAGATGCTCTCTTCTCGGAACCCAGAGAGTTGCACAGGCCGTACTGAAAGGATTTACCCAGCTGAGATTCGACGTTCGCCTCACAATGAAACGCACCACACTGCTGTGTTTGCCTCGTTTGAGTCCAGCCAGCCGTTTCATGGTACTAATTCTGGCACTGATAAGATACGTCTCATGTTTTTTGCGTGATCATTCATTGATGGATCGCCCAAGCTCCCTAGTAATAGCTCCTGCACTCCCATTCCCATCAGAAGTGTACCTTCGGTGTCGATCTTTTTTTTGTGACAGACCCGTCCACGGTTCACACCCCAGATATCTGACAATGTCTAGTATGTATGTATTCACAAACTTGGGACTAGGTTGTAACTGCATCATTTCCAATAGAAGTCGGAGGCTCGGAGTGTAACAGGAGGATAGGAGCCTTGTGGGTCGTCATCTTCCGACATCGAGTCTCCCAACACCTTGAAGATCCCTAAGCCGTTGGGAACAAAAAACCAGGCCGCCACTGATCGTGATTCATTCTGATCCGAACTCAGCCCTCTAGTAGATATAGTGAGCTTTGACCAGAATCTGACTCCCTATGGAATCGAACATCTACGCTATATGATGTGCGAGATTTTTGAGGTCCTCATTTAGTTCTTCCGCTAACTCTGACTCATTCATTCTCCTGCAATTTGGTTCCTTGAGACTGATATCGCCTTGCTGATTCCGTTTCTCCGAATCAGAGCAAATTTCCAGTGTAAGTGGAAGCCACCTGCGCAAGGTCTTAGAGGGTCGTGACACAAATGCTGAGGAGGCAGTGAGCTGCTGGTGCCTGCTTCCCAGCCTTTGGATATCCGCCTGTATCGAGCACTTGGCCTCTTTCCATTGTATCACGCACTGGGTCCGCCGGTTGCCGCGTCCCGCCCGAGCGGCATCCCGCACGTCCGGCGCTTGGCGGTAAACGGGCCCACTTAACCCCTGCCCCACTTGGCGCCGATAGCTCCGGCGGTTCTCCGCTTGCCGCTCGGAGACAAACCCGAAGGCGCCAGCGGATCCGCCCTTCGGTGCAGACTCGTCGGGTAGGCCCGAAAGAGGTGGAGAAGCGTGGGAACACGAGGAAAAATACTCAATCGATGGAAAAACACGAACAATAACAACAACAACAGAGTACTTCGTAACCAGGTTCCATTCACATCATTACGCAGAACATAGGAAAGAGTAAAAGTGCCTGTCCTACGGCTGCCGCGTCTCCAATACACGTACAGTTACATGGTTTCCACCGCATGCTCCCCCTTGACGTCCTGGGTGACCAGTCTATGTATGGCATCAATGCCCCATCTACCCTCCTGCCCTGTACCGTGATAGCCCAAGAAACCGCCCATGGACACTCTATTCGGGGAGGGAAACGGATGTTGTGCTGTGGGGGGCACGGCGTGCTTGGGTATAATACGCTCGCTTGTGTTGTCGAGTCCTTTTGATTTGACGAGCTGGTCGAGCTTAAAGGGCCTTTTCCATCGACTCGAGAATGGCGCGGGTGAACTCCTGGTTGGTGGCCTCGCCGCCCATGTCGCGGGTGCGAACCTTGCTGTAGAATTGGTTAGCATACCAAACATTCCGATGCTTAGTTATGCTACTTACCCCTGAGCAATGACATCGTAGACGGCGTTGGAGATGCGGTTGGCGTGGTCGTCGAGGCCGAGGTGGCGCAGCAGCATGGTGCCGCTGAGAAGCATGGCGGTGGGGTTGGCCTGATCCTTGCCCTTGATGTCGAGACCGACGTGACGCAGCCGGGCTCGAAGACAGCGACGTCACGGCCCATGTTGCAGCCGGGGACGACACCAGGGCCACCGACGAGGGCGGCGGCAATGTTGGACAGAATACCGCCGTACAGGTTGGGCATGACCATGACGTCGAATTGCTGGGGTTTGCTGACGCACTGCATGGAGGCGTTGTCGACGATCATGTCGTTGCACTCGAGCTGTAGTCCTTGGCGAGCCTGCTGAAGGTGCCGCGGAAGAGACCATCGGCCACTTCATGATGTTGGCCTTGTGGATGCAGGTAACCTTCTTGCGGTTGTTCGCAAGGGCGAAGCTGAAGGCGAACTTGGCGATGCGCTCCGACTTGGCGCGGGTGATGATCTTGAGCGACTCGACGACGCCGGGGACACTCTGGTGCTCCAGACCACTGTACTCGCCCTCGGTGTTCTCACGGATGATGCACAGGTCGACGTTCTCGTGGCGGGTCTTGAGGCCGGGGATGTTCTTGACCAGGGAGATAGAGGCATAAATGTCGAGCTCCTGACGCATGGCGACGTTGAAGCTCTGGTGGCCGGAGCGGCTGATGGGGGTGTGCAGAATGCCCTTCGTCCGAGCTTGTTTCGCCTGAGCGAGGCAACGGCCTCCTGGAACTTCTCCCAAGTGCGGCCGGTGGGGGTCGCATCATCCAGTCCGGACACCTCGATTTGCTCCCATGTGATGGGACATTGTCGGCCTTGAAGATGGTCTTCCACGTTCTCGGGCAACCTCGGCACCAATACCGTCACCAGGGATGAGGGTGACGGTGTACTTGCCACCGTACTTGGTGGGCTTGAAGATGTCGGACTCGACTGTCTGCGCCGAGACATCGCTGACACTGGCAAAACCGCGGGCGACATTGAGGCGCTGCTGGGGCTGGGCGGCGGCCCTCAGGAGGCGCTGGTAAGATAACTGGTTAGCAGAGCAGCTCCCTGGAAGTTTTCGGCGACGGCGATGGTGGGCGTTCTCTGGGCCATTGGGCGGCAGCGAGCGGAAAAAGAAAAAAAAGTCGGCCGTACCTGGGCAGCGCGGGTAGAGTTCCGGGACAACATCTTGAAGAATTGAGAGGAGTGGAGGGTATAACGGCTATTCCAGAGACCGTCGCGGTGGTGGGCTTGCGAGAAGGACGAAGCAAGAAAAGGATGTTTCGGGGCAAATGCCGCAAAAACCCAAAACAAATGCCAATTGCCTGCCAGAGCCTGCCTTGTTGGTCGAGCTCTTTTTCGGTCTCCATCTTCCCGGATGAGTGGGCCGCCGCTGAGAAGCCTGATTGCGCCAGGCCGCAAGCGGCTTAGCGTGGATGCCCAGAGTCTGTGACGTCTTTGCACCCTCTCGGCGGCGCGGAAAGCTGCGGGTTTCACGTGGTGTAGCGCCAAGGGTGCGGTCACACAATACAGTTGATAAGTGAAGTGAACTCTTATCGCATTCTCGACCTCAGGCTTTACAACATTGAGAATGCCCTGATCTCGGCGACGACCAACCTTGCCCATGTCTACATTTGCCCTTTTTGGATTGAGACTCAGACGCTGTGGTTGTGTTGTTGATAGCTCACCTGAGTGACGAGCTCGAACTGTGCCCGTCATACCAACACCCTCTCCTGGTGGACGAATTGGCCAATTAGGAGGTCGACGACTTCGCCATGGGCGAGCTAGGGTGCATTCTGCGTCTGCACCGGTTGCAGGCTGAAGGCTGAGCCTGGAGGGTTGGTCAGCTCAGACTTTGCGAGTTTTCAAGCTCCCATTTGGCCGCCAACTGGATTCTTCTTTCGACTCGACTTCAGACGCGCAGCAGATACCGAATCTATAACCCTCCCTGAGCGTCACTTGAGCCGCGTTATGTATTCTGTCGACATCCTCAACCAGCCCCACGAGAACTTCGTCCTTTGGGTGCCAAGGCCCGATGTTTCGTCTAACAAACCCCGATTCCGGTGATCGGGTCCACGAGCGGAAGGCCAAGGCAGTTCAACGGACTCGGTCGAATCACTCCTGTTGAATCAGGAGACGAGGTCGATTTGTGGACCCTTGACCCAGGGACATCTTCCCGGCTCTCGAAGGCGGATTTTTACGACTACTGGTTCGAGAGCCGTGACACTTCGCCCGAGAACGGGGGCATCCTGCTTGCAACGGCCTCTTTCGCTTTCACCGTGGATTACAGCGTGGCCGTGGCAGCTGGAGATAATGCCCCTTACCAGCCGGCATCCGTCATCAAGTTTTTGAGGGGAAGTTTTAGCCCTGCGACATCGACGGCATCGAGCCTCTCTCGATTGCGATTCCGGACCAGGCCGCTCTTCCCAGCAACAATCATCTCGTTCTATATGAGCTCCCAATAACTTGGACGAAAGCTAGGCGCGAATCACACGGGGACGGTATCGACGTAGGGACCTTCAAAGTTGTTCTCGCCCTCTTCGACCCAGCTGGGAATGCAACCGGTTCGCCTCTGTCTCAGCAATCCGCGACGGAGCCATACTTGTTGACCTGGGCATCAACGCGCTGGAGCTGCTCCCTGCCGCAGAGGCAAAGACCAAAAGAGGATGGGTTATGCAACAGCTCACGACTTCGCCCCCGACTACGATCTCGGTCAACCTCGGGTCTGGTTCATCTCGTCAACAAGATCCATTCGCAGGGAGTGCGGTTTACGGATGTCGTTATGGCCTTTGGGCACGATCCCTATAGCCACATTGACTTTGCCAATTTACACCTCCGATCGTACCTGGAGAGACAAGATCCGGACAGCTACCAGTCTCACGTGGATGGTCAGCTACGAGATGGGTATAGCGGGAATTCGTGGCGATGCACTCGCGCAGTGCATTCCTACGAGCCGGAGAAGGGAGAATGAAACATGACCGTGCGCCCTTCATTGGCATTCCATCGCTCACATTTTGCCAGGTGGATGCCGGACTATGGCGTCGGCGGGCTCCGGCTCGACAGCGTGAACATCGGCAATTACGGCTTTGTGTGATCCCACAAGGGAGCGAGCTTGGGAACTCTACAACAAGAGATATCCCGGCTCCGCTGACCCAACAAGTTCCTTGTCATCGGCGAGGAGCTCTTGTGCCGGTCTCAATGGTCCAACATGGGGTTCTCAACGCCCTCTGGAACGAACCCTGGCAAGGACGACTGCGGCCGTCATCCAGGGCGAGTCGACGGGTGGACGACTTGGAGTGCACAGTCCGCCAGCTGGTTAACTGCCGGCTGGATAACCTTGACGGGACGAATTTCTCTGACGGTGCCCAGGCGGTCAACTACATCACATTGCACGACATCGAAGGGTACTGCAATGAGCGGTTGTACAACTTCCTTGTCAGCAACGGTATCTGGGACGTCGAGAAGCGCGGCACGCTGGCTTCGGCACGACTGTTGACCAGCGTCGGCATTCCGATGATCTTCGCTGGCGAGAAGTTTGCGGATCAGAAAGATCGCAGCGTCGACATGGGCAAGAAACAACTTGGTCCCGTCAACTACGCGCAGAAGAACGATGGCGGTTGGCGCCAGAGCTTGTTCGGGGATGTTGCGAACCTCCCAAGTCTGGTCGAAGTGTCCTGCCCTGGGAGATGACGATACGGACTCTTCCATGTGGATACAAGCTGCAGGGGCCAAGGTCATGGCATAGAAGAGGGGCTGGACAGGAGGGGAGGCTGCTGGTGGTCGTAGTTGCCGACTTCAGTGATGAGAATACCCAAGGGTTGGAGTATGTCATACCCGATTGGTCTCACAGGGACAAGAGCGGCGAGGTTTCACAAGATAGGGATGTGCCTCTGGAGTGGGTTGGGCACGAGCCATTTTCAAGCTGAAAACCAAGATATACACACAGTGGACTGGTAAGTTGATGAGGCACCACGCACTGCAACCAGCCTTGCAGGTACAATGTCGAAGCAAAAGATGTCTCTTCTCCCAATTTGTCACGTGGTGTGAAAATGACCTGGAGCAAGAGAAAAAGAGAGACGAATCCAATCGTTTCGACGGGAATTGAGCCCGACGTGGGGGTCGAACCCACAACCTTGAGATAACGGAGATGCTCCTTAAGAGTCTCACGCTCTACCGATTGAGCTAGCCGGGCAGGCTATCACAATTGTTGGATTTGCGGCTTCAAAATCCCACTTAATTCAGAGTATGCTGAGCGCTGCACCTTTTGTCACCCCTTTTTCGCCTTCGCGACTCGTGCATCGCAGACGTGATCCAACCCGCGTCAGAGACCTTCCCCGCCTTTACAATGTCTTGAACTCGGTATCTCTCCGGAAGATCCACGCATCACGGGTTGATGTCAGCTGATATCCCAGCACCCCTTCAAGAGGGACACTATCATGGGGGCAGTGACGCGGAACCGATTCGTGTACCGTGTTTCTTCAGTGCTAAGGGTAAGCCGGTCGAACATCTCGCCCAGTCCAAATGCCGACTGGTGCAGGGTCACTTCGACGGCAGGGGCTGGTTCCTTAATGTCAGCGGACATACCTCGGGGAGGGTTGGGGACGAGGAGAGGAGTGGTGAACCTCGAGCAGCGTACATTCCTCGTGTCAGCGTGGTTGACCCGGCACCAACGCTTCAGATAATCCGCGAGGAATTCCAGAGACGGGCTATGGCTGCACTGCAGCTCGATGCACTGGTGACTGGAGGTCATGGTGAGATGGTAGGGGGGTTGGAGCAAGCAGGTCGGGTCTTGGAAGCGAGGCCGCGCTTGGCATGAACTCGACTTTGGACCGGGCCGGCACCTGGTGCGTGGTCTTCGGAGTCTCAATCACCTCCACCCTACCGCTCGCAGTGTCTAACTCGACGCCAGCCCAGCCATCCGCTGCCGCATCACCTGCCGCCTTCTTCTCCGGCGACTGCGGCTGCACTCTGGTCTCGAAGCACGCCAACAGCTCCGCACGGAAGATGGGGAATAGCTCCGCAGGCTGATAGACCTGCTTCTGTGGCAGGCTAACAACAAACCCGCTCCTCTGCTCAGACCATGCCGTTGCCGCCTTGGCCGAGGACGCAACATTGACAAACACCTGCATCCGCACGGGACCTTCTCGAGGAGTTGCTCGGTCCAGGCCTCGTGCGCCGAGTCCTCGAGCAGCTCGATCATGCTCTTGGCCCAGGCCTGGACGCAGCCTGCGACGATGGCGATCATGTTCGCCTTGTCATCGTAGAATTTGTCGAGCTCGGCGACGATCAGCGGCCATTCCGGGTCGATGACAACGTTGTGGCCGAGGATACCTTCCAGGTCACGAAGCGTTGTTTGGAGCGGGCCGTCTTCCTTCGACCAATGCGCGGATTCCGATCTTGGCCTTGAGTGGTCTGGAAGGTTCAGTGAGTCTCTCGGTGTTATTGGGAGGGACATGAACGGCTGCCTACAGCGGAGCCATTGTCGTGCTCGTAGATTTGAGGCGGGGGGATTGTTTGACGTCAGATGTCCAACAGTTTCGTTTCATTGCTGAATCCCAGGGACCCTTTTTAAACCCCGCACAGAACCACCGCTGGAGACAACCTGCAGTTGAACCCCTGAGCATGCAGTTAAGCTCCACGAGGGGTTTAGCTGAAGACAGGGGTGTCTCTCGGGTCTTGGCAGGGACAGGCACCTCGCGAGGCAGATCGTGTCTGAGAGAGTTCTTCCCAGCGCGTAGTTGGCTGTGCACATGACTGACCCTGGAGCCAGGTCAATATTCGTAAGGTCGAGTCCTATGTTTGGCGTCACCCCAATATCCCCTTGCAGGCTCCTCCCGGACTGAGTGCCACGCTGCTGGAGTCACGCTCACTTATCACTAGCCGCCATGTACCCTGCAGGATCGCCGACTCCGCTGGCATCCGCTTGGACTTTCCTATCACGACAAGCGCTGTTCGTGTTTCAGGGTTCTGACCATGGCCATCCTGCACGCTCCCAATCCACTCCAGCGGCGCTCCTGCGCCCAAACTTGAGTTCCCAGTGTGAAACGATGGCTCTTCCCTCTCTGAGGGTTCTGTTAGGGATCGCTTCAGCCTTACGATGCAGCGATGCCCCACGTGGGGACGCGGCTAGTTATAAAAACGATTCTCCTCCCTCGCTGTGAGAACGTGAAGGTTCAGAATCATCGACTCCTAGTCTCTTTCAGTTTCAAATTCTCCCAGTCCGTCACTCCAACCGTTATCATGACTCGTCTTCCACCTGCTGAGAAGCTCCCTCTTGCCGTGCGCAAGAACGGTAAGAGAGCCGCCCCGCCTAGATGCTGGCCCAGTGCCACTGACCACGACCAGTCGGGACGAGTGGGAGAAACAGCAAGGGCGACCTAGAGAAGCGTCTCTCCGAGCTCCTCGGCACTGCTTGGACCATCGATGTGAACCCAAACGCTATCTGGCCTTACCATAACGACGGCTACGCCAAGGAGTCGCTCGGCAGCTGCATCAAGGCGTATGTCCTGCTGTAACCATCCGACTCGGTCACGTTTCTTGCTGATCGACGTCTAGATACGTCGAGGGCGCCATCTACCAGCTCAGTACATCACAGACAAGTACGACGACGCCTACAAGAACGAGGTCAACACCATCTGCCACGCCCACGTCTTGACGCTCGACCTGGAGGAGCACTCCCCGCCGCGCTTCTCCTATGGCGGCTGCGACGTCCTCGACGGCAAGCTGCGCATCCTCTTTGTGGCCGAGAACCTGGGCACAAACATCGACTACTGCTGCGAGGATGAGTCCCTAACGCGGGCGCTCAACGCCGCCCCCAGCGACGCACCCATGTCTTTCGTGGTCCGCCGCGGCAATCCGCGCGGACTACGAACCCAGGATCGGAGAGGTCCGCGCCAAGATCGCCGCTCCTCCTCGCCAAGTCTGAGAACGAGGTCACGCTCATCCCAACTTCGAGGCCAACTTTGCCAAGATGGACGCCGCAGTCAAGGCTGGCAACAGCGACGTCCGTGATGATGGCAGACCAACCTGGCCGACTTCATCTACAGGTACTTTGACGCTCTGGCCTATCAGAATGAAGTTATATCAAGGTCGGCGAGGACGACATGATCCAGGAGGCTGTACTGGAGGCGGTCAGCACCAACGAGTATGCCTTCCGGATTGTGGATAAGCTCAAATACGACTCGTACTGCGAGGTTGATATCGAGGGACGGCGTGCTGTACATCCAGTGTACGGCGGGCAACTTCGGAACAAACATTGACTACTGCGCTCAGAAGATCATCGATCGCTTGTAATGGCAAGGTGATCGGGCCAGAGTATGGGGAGACAAAGTTTGAAATAGCCCAACTCAGCATTGGAAACGGGATCTACAATTACTCTCCGACTTGTTACCGCGTTGCATTGCAGTGCAGATTCTAGAGCGATAGAAGCCAGTCGAGATGAACCGCTTCGTAAGGTTCGATGACACATTGCAACAGTGATTGATATACATGTGCCCATAAAAGCGGAACCCGTCAACAAGTGGTCTATTCCACCAGGAACATCGCCCACCACCTAGACGCCTACGCCAATCGCCGCGGAATCTAAGAACAGGGAAAATTGTAACGAAAGGAAAGGTATGGACCCAGCCAGCACAGAGCGCCTCATTCCGTTTTCTGCGCAGAAAGGATCGCCGAAATATACTCGAGCAAAAATCCTCCGTCGCACGCTCTTCCACAAAAGAGTAGGCCTCGGCCACAGGCTCCAGGGCAACGTTGCCTTCCCGTCGAGTCGTGGAATGACAGACCAGCAGCATCCATCTCTGACCGGAGACACCGCAATCCCCGACAGCTAAGGAGCCAGCGCGCAACGCAGCCGCTGTCGACCGCTGCGATCTGTAGTAGCCAACCCTCCACACCGACCAGTGTCACACGTCCCAAGCCCAGACATGGCTGGCCAGCTAGTCAGCTGCTCAGGCAACCCGTGGTGTTGTCCCTGCCCCACCGCCACGCCCTCCTCCTCATCAAGCGGCTCAACCCTCACCAGAATCTCCTCCAACAGCCCCTCCAAGAAGGTCCCCACCTCCTTCCCCATGCCCACGGGCTCCGCCTTGTCAAAGTGGTCAATTTCCTTGCACACATGCGCCAGCTTGTAACCAGCTTGCGTATTTTCTCGTGTGCGGCCTCGGCCCGCTGTTGCTTGGGCGTGACGGGGGGCAGCGGCATGCCTGGCTCCGGGCGGTAGAGCTGTTGCAGGCAGATCTGCCGGCGCTTCAAGGCCTCTTCGAGGGCTGGAAAAATGACGTCGTTGAGCGCGTCGAGGTCGCCGTTGGGGTTGGACGGTGCCGGGGTAGGGAACGAGAGAGGGTTGGAGAGTGAGTTGGTGTCGGGGTTGGAGGGGTTGCGGGGAAGTTCTTTAGAGACGAGCGGTTGGAAATTCTGGCTGGAGTAGGAGGGTTTTTGAGGTTGATTGGCGCCTTGGAAGGTGTAGGGGGTTGGTGTTGATTGGGGGTTGCGGGTTGGTTTTGGGCTGGAGAGGGAGAGGTGGTTCGTCACCCTCTGCAGCGGGTGTGGATGCGGGCTTTGGTGTTGTTGCTGTTGTAAGCCACCACGGAAGGGCGGAATCTCGGGGATCTTCATCGGGACCAGCCGTGATGACGATGCCTTGGAGTGAAGTGAAGGGCTCTGTGGCTGAATGGCCGGGCCAAGATTCAAGACACCCATCTCCGCTGCAGTTGCTCCTGCAACACGCGGTCGTAGTCGGGGGAACTGCTCGTCGGGACCGGCGGCATCGGCTTCGATACGAGGGATGCTCGGGGCGTGTCTTGTGAGGGAAAGGGCTTCTGAGGCGAGTTCGGCAGCGGGACCTTACTGGGCGACGAAGGAGCGGCCGTCGGCGATGCAACAGGTTTCCTCTGAGGAGACACCTGCCTCGACGTGCTCGTCCCCGCGCCCTTCAGAGTATCTCTAGTATCTGCGACCAGCTTTGTTGGCTAGCTCGCGCCTCCTCTCTCCATAGTGGTCCGCAAGATCCGTCGCTCTCGATGACCTTGCATTTGTCGCCGACTCACCATCGGGTTCAGGAGGCCCGGCCTCTGGACGACATTGCCTCGCTCGCTAACCAGGCGCACAGTTCCAAAGTCCCACATGTCCTCGTTGACGGGCTCTCGGTTCTCGCTGTGGTCCTTGTCATCCTCAAAGCTGTCCTCATCCTCCTGCTTGTGCGTGACGGCCCACCGATTGTACCGTTCGATCAGCTCCGTCAGATAGCTAGTCTTCTTCGCCCTCCTGATGAAGGGATGCTTGAGCAGCTCCCTCGCCGCCGGCCGCTCTTTGGGGTCGCGTTGCAAGCAGAGCTCAACGAAGTCCTTGAAGGTCTTGGTGAAGTTACCTTCTAGGCGCGGGGGCGCGTTCTTGGGGATTAGGAAGAGCACCTTCATGGGATGGATGTCGGCATACGGGGGCTCGCCGTTGGCAAGCTCCAGCGCCGTGATACCAACGACCAGATGTCTGCCTTATGATCGTAACCGCTCTGCTTGATCACTTCGGGCGCCATCCAGAACGGGGTGCCCACGAACGTGTTCTTCTTGGTCATGGTGGCTGAGAGCTGACCAAAACACCAAAGTCGGCGAGCTTGACTTGGCCGTTCGCAGAGAGAAGGACATTCGCCGCTGCTCCGTGTCAGTGAAGATACCGGGTCAACACTAGGGGCGAAATCTGGTGTGTACCCTTGATGTCTCTGTGCAGCTTCTTGTCGGCGTGCAAATAGTCCAGGCCCAGCAGCAACTCCCGTACGATAATAGCGATGTAGTCCTCTCCGATAAGGCCTGGCTTCATGAGATCGGCGCAGCTGCCGCCTGAGCAGAACTCCATGACGATCCATAGTTCGGCGCCCTTGGCATAAGATCCGTAGTACTTGGTGACATAAGGGGACTGCAGCTCTGACAGGATGGCAATCTCCTGGATGATGTCCTCAACCTCATCCTCGGCGCTCTCGATGTCAATGACCTTGATGGCAACGGACTGGCCGGTCCGCTTGTCCACGCTAGTAACATGTTAGCAAGAAGCCGCTCAGGGAACAAGGGCTTGAACACGGGGACGGTGTGCACCCTTTGTAGACCTTGCCGAAGCTGCCTCCGCCTGCCGATCTGTCAGTAATTTTTCTTCCATATCAACAGACTAGGGTCCCGACCGATGCAGTATTCCTTGGTATAGAGCATCTCCGGGTCTAGTGAGCCTTCAGACTCGTCGTAGTCCCTGTTCTCGCGATCCGCCATGGTTGTTCAACTCTTCACCAAGTCTGCGGGGGACAAGAGTGCTATTGGCGCCACCCAGAAAGACTGTCATGTGCCGAGCGGTGTCCTCTTTCTCTGAAGTCTCTCCAGCGAGGTGGTGGCGTGCCGCCTTTGGAGGTGATTGCAGACGCTGTCGGCGGCGGCAGAAGGGCGCCGATGCGGCGACGACGAAACGATTGTTAAAGGTTCGGGTAGGAAATTATGGAAGGTACAGGGAAGCCAGTCGGTTCAGCATCCGAAATAAACGAGAGACCGAAGCTCGGATCGAGGATATCGTGGGCAGGGCTCGGGAACAGGCAGGGGCTCGAGGCAGAGAGGCAGGATGGAACGGCAAAGTGCCTAGACTCGAGCGTTAGCCAAAGGGAAGCGGAGCTTCTGGAAAGCAGCAATTCGCAGCAAAGAAATGGAGCCAAACGCGAATAAAAAGCGAATTTCCAAGTCGTGGTGCAGCAGAGATCTGGCAAGAGGGAACAGGGTGGTATTGTCTAAGTGCACTGCCCTGTCCTGGGATCTTTTCGCACATACCTTGTTGGCTGAGCTCCAGCAGCGGGAGACTAGAGGAAGGAACAGCACCGCACCCGGGTCTGCGTCGGACTGTCGGTGAGTTTTCAGCAACAACGTTGGTCAGGAGTGGAAAAAGTGAGTGGTGTGCCTGGATATGGACAACCTGCGTCACCCGCAGGAACGCTGCATGCGGTCCGGTTGTTTGGTTTGGTTGCCAGACAGACAGTCCATGTGGGGTCGAGAAACCAGGCCCAGAGCGTTTGTTTACTGTTGTACTCCCCGCAGTATGATCCCCGCTTCCCGTCCATCTCCACCTGTCAGGGGTCCGCAGTACAATAGGCCCAGCAGGGTGCTTGTCCACGAGGTCACCGCGAATCAGAAACAGTGCCAAGGCACGTAACATTATATGCGAGTTGATATTGGCAGGTCCGTTCCTTCTGCACCCATATGTGTATGTGTTGCCCATGGGACAGAGTATCAAGGGCTGCCCTCTCACGGAAGAAAGCATGATGTGTGAATTGGTGAACAACCAACCCCTGATCACCAAGGGAGGACAGACAGTGGTTGGGGCTGCGTGCTCCGGGTTCACACCTCTGTGGACATGGAATTTCTTCACCTGGCAAATGTCCCCGCCAACATCCAATTCTCATCCTTCGGAAACCTTAGGACTGGTAATGAAACCTCCATGCACGCACCACACCTTGTGTTGCGGGTCGTCAAGGCAGCGAATCATTTGTCCTCTTGTCGCACAGCTGCTGCCTCAGTTACCTCGTGGAGGGTGGGCATCCAGAGGCCTAGTTGGTGGAGGGTGAGCGCCTCAGCTCTGTCCAGGGGATGAGGGTCAGAAAGTCTCGATTGGGTACCAGGCCAACAACACACAAACCCACTTGCCGTTGCCGATCTCCCGCCACATCATCAACTTGTCCAGAGACCGCAGGAGTGAAAAAGAAGTCAATGCAGCTGTGAATTTCTCTGCAAAGAGTCTAATGCCTGGCTTCGGCTACGAGAGCAGGACAATGCCAACATGCCCTACCAAATCCGCCCGTAACCAGGGCTGTCCCATCCCGCATTTATCATGCCGCATCCGTCAAATTCAGCGAATGCTATCCGAAGAAGAAAAAAAAGAAACCCACCGTATTGCGAATCAGAAAGTGCACTCAGTCCTCCCAAACTCACGTCTGATGGCGCCATTCTAGTGCAACCCGTTGGGTCGATGCGGAATGCAGCGAGAAACGAGGAAGTGGTGCTGTGCTTTTGCTCTTGAGGAAGCAAGGGAAAAATGGACGGAAGGAAGGGCTGACCGCCCCTTACTCCTCGATAAACTCGAGCATAACTGTCCCGTTGGCCAAAACCGGCCTCCTGGATCGTTTCGTCGAGATGCTCGATCAAGTCGGTACCAGCCGGCATCGACTTGAGCTCAAACTCGACACCCTCCTTGCCCGGCAGCGGCTCGGCCTTGAGCCACTCGTAGATGCGAGGACGGTTTCGTCGAGGCGGAAACGCCGAATGATGCGCCCAGGCGGGTTGCGGACCTGCAACCTGGTGGTCGTTTTCGGATCGGCCGGCGGCTCGGCGTGGGGCCTGTCCGACGGTATCCTTGCAAAGGCAGACTCTTGCGCGGCGGGGAGTTCAGGCTCCGCCTCTGCCTTTTCTTTACCCTTTTCCTCCGGCAAAACACCGGGGGATTTGGTGAGCTCGTCAGGGTCAACAATGTTGGGTTGAACCGGGCCACCGTTCGCATCGAGGCTGTTCTGCAGGGCCATCTCGAGCATCTCTTCCTCCGTCATGCGGTCCACGTCGACCGTCCGCTCTGGCCGCTTCACCTTGGAAACAGGGTTCTTGCTGTGCGCCGACAGGCTGTAGCGGTCAAGGAACTCGGCGAGCTGTGCGTGGAAGTCAAGGGCGCTCGGGAAGGGAATGCCACTCCAGACCTTCACCTGCTCGCCTGTCCGAGGGTCGATGATGGAGACATGGGGGTAGTTGTTCGGGTTGTGGTGGCCTTCGTTAGGAAAATAGAAGGTGATGTACTGCTCGGCCGCAAGGTCATTCTTGTCATACTGGAGGAAGATGAAGTTCTCCTTGATCAGAGCCTTGATAGCTTCGTCCTTCCAAATGTCGCGGTTGAGGGCTTGGCAGTTGAAGTCGGACATGTCTTGGAGGTTCACCAGAAGCCACTTCTTGCTATCCTTGCCTTCGTCTCGCGCCTCATCCCAGGGCAAGTGTGACATAATGTCGTATGGAGGGCGGAACAACTCCGCCAAACGGGAGGCCCTGGTGGGCTCGGCTAGACCCAGGCCTGGAGGACGCGACGTGCGAGTACCATCGTCCCAAACGGACTGCGCAAACGGATTGTTAGGGCGAGCTGCATCATGATCGTCAGCTGCAAATCCGCAAAGGAGGGCCATTCAAACCCGGTTCACCAGCTTACCCCTAGCCTGTTGTCTCCTTCGCAGTTGCTCTAGCACCGCAGAATGGCCACCATCATCATCGTCGTAGCCTGGCGCAACCAATGTCTCGGTGACGCGGGCCATCGGGGCCGGACACTTTCCTCGCCTGCGGATTGACCGCCATACAATTCCTCCTGCAATCTCTTTGCCATCGCTGCATCTTCCTCCTCTTGCGCCCGCCTGGCAACGTTGGCGACTTCGTCCGCATCGTCATTATCATCGTCCTCGGTCATGGGAATGTCGTCATCTGAATCTATGTGGATGACGCCTTGGGCGTCCTCGCGGCCGATCTGTGGACGGTTCGGTCGGCTGGATCGACTGGCAGGAGCGGTGGCAGCCGACGGGCCGGCGTTGGTCAATGATCGTTGCAATTCCTCGTCGTTGAACCAGAGTTGAATTGCTTGCTCGAGCTCTGAGCCGCACAGCTCGAGCATCTGCTGGGCAGCCCTGCGGTCGGCGCCCGTGATGCCCATAAGGACTCGATGTCCTCGTCCCCACCATCTTGTCGAGATGGGAGTAAGCTCACGGTGGAGTCGGCAAGCTGCCCTCAGGGGTCGGTAGAGTGACGGGCGGAAAGCGCTTGCCTCGGCGGTTGGTCGGGCCGTCGGTCGGGCAGTTGGGCAGTTGGGAGACGGTGATGCGCAGGAGTGATAAGGCTCGAAGACGGGTCGAAGTGGGGGAGCAGAAAGCGAGCCCCGCGCTGTCGAAGGACGAGCAGTCCAGGTGGCTCAAATGGAAAAGGCCAACCTTGAAGCTCTATACGCTCCCGTAAGGGTAGGTATTGGGTGGTCCTTGTATCAATGCTGAGAACAATGTGGAAGTTGCTGGATGTGCCGGGAGTCTGAATGGTGTGAATGACAGCCAAAGGCCCTTTGCCATGCAGGTGCCAAGACGCTTTTGCTTCGCCAGGCGACAGCTTGTGACGCAACGCAACGACCCTGCATCGGATCATTCAACTCCCACAACCGACCCCACCATGGATTTCGGAAATTCAGGGTTAGGGAACGCGGGGTAGTCCAGCTTGAACTCGGAACAGCAACAATCTGATTGAATACCTTGACACAGTCGACGATCTGATGCGCGTATCCGGATATAACGTGGGGTCCTTATAGATATCAGTGCTTAGGCGCAACAAATGCATCTTTTACATTACTGTCGCCTTCTCTCCGGGGAATCAACGCCCTGGATGGCCAGCGTAGTGTGTGCTTAGTCACCCTTGCCCCTAAGTCGCCTGGTGCTAGGCTGTTGCGTGCGCCTGAGCAGCCTGCCAGTGGCTGTGGCAGCCTCCAGCATCAATCCGCCAGTGAATTTAAAAACGGACATCCCAACACAACACCTGACGTGTATATCAGATTGATCCAAAGCTGCAAAACCGCCCTGGTTGCAACCGAAATTTCTTATCACGAGCAGTTTGTCACATCTCTTAGTACGCTCGGGGTGGCCATCGTCAACCCCTCGCTCAAGCAGGACCCTAGTCCCTAACTCCCTACCTCTGTCCTGGCATGCGCCGGGTATCGACCTCACCCCCAGACCATGGCTACACCCGCGGATGAGAAGAGAGAACTGGAGCTCATAGAGAAGGTCGAATGGCGCATACTGTCGGCATCTTCTGACGAAGAGCAGCTCCAGCGGTTATTGAAGGTGTATCTGGCTCCCTTGCTGCTGAAGGCCGGCAGTGAGCATGTCGCCGTCAGGAACAAGGTACGCTGTTCGGAGATCCCGCGGAAATGCGGTCCACCGTACTTACCGCAGAATTCAGGTCATCTCAACATGCCAGACTATCAACAAGCTGGTCAAGTCGCCCAGGTATGCTGCTTCCATCTACCCGACACGGCACACTTGGGCTGACCCCTGATCCAGCATCGTCCTTCCTGTTGCCGCCCTGCTTGAACAGTACAAGGCCACAGAACAGCCCCTCATCAAGCACTTTGACTTGATCTACATCCAGCACAGCGTGGGGAAGCTGAGTGCCGAGAGCAACGAAGCCTGGCCCCCAAAGTGCTCCGCGGCATCAGCTCCAGCTCGACAGCATCGGTCAGCCAGCTCTTCAATGTCGTCCTGCGCGTCCTACACACTGTCAAGGTCCCACCACGAGGGAGCAGGGAAGATGTTGAATTTCGGGAAGCAATGGGTTTGGCAGACGCGAAAGATGCCGCGTTCGTCGCTGAGTGGTTTGGGAAGCTGCTGCTGCTACGCACAAACGCCGCGGGTTCAGCTCAGTCACCTGGCTTGACTGATGCAGACATCGGCTTTCTCACACTCGGCAAGCCGGGGACTTGGGACCCTGCTTTAGGGGGGCTGAACCTCGCCGAGACGCGAATTCAAGTTGTCAACCTGCTCAGCAGCGGGGCCTTTACGGACTCGGAGAGATTCGTCCCTGCCCTCTACGCCGCCTCCAGCCTGGATTACCGCATATCAGGTGTTGGGGATGACCTGCTCAAGAGGACTACCGTCTCGCTCGAAGACAAGGCCCTGGTCCAGAAGCTGTTCGACGCACACTCGAGACTGCCGGCGCCATATCGGATTCGCATCCTCAGCGTCCTCAGCAAATCCGAGATTGCAACTACCTTTACGGATGAGATCCTCGCCGCGTTTCGCCTCAACGTCTCGAGACAGGCTGAGGCGGCAGACTCGATGCAGGTCGATGGTCAGCAGCCATCCACGAAGTCATCAGGACTTGAACGCAACAAATTACACCGGGCACTTTTCGAGTTTATCAACTGGATCGCTCGGATTGGGCCTATCAAGACCGACTATAACAAGATAGGCACGCCGCTGGTTGATCTCCTCAAAGACTTTGTGAAAGACCAGGGCTGGCCCAAGCCGGGCCGCCAATCGCTCGATGAGAGCACCCTCCGTTCCAGAGCGTACGAGACCATTGGCATCCTCGCCAAAGGGACTAAGATGTCGGATATCGAGCGCCTCTCCCTTGCTGGATGGTTGTTCCGATCCCTTTCGGAGGACCCGACCCCGGACGTGGTGGTGAATATTGACGGGGCTCTCTCAAGCCTCACAACTCTGTTCAAGCCGCCCCACAGCTTTTCCGTGAAGACGCAACTCCAGTCGATCCTCCTGACCTACATGACTCTAAACGACGATGACGGCGACGCGGTGCGGAGCGCCAGGCACGCTGTCACCAAGTGGGCAAATCAATGCCTCGAGTTCTCCGATGTTTATGCCCGGTGGATCGATATCCTTGCCATCGCCGGCCGCCCGACGAGCGCAGCGATGTCGTCGAGGAGGGCCAAAAGGGTTTGGACCCCTGGACCTACTACGCCAACGAGGACAAGTCAAGAACCCTTCCAGACTGGAAGGAGATGGTTCAGATGTTCTTCAGAGAGCCCATCGTGCCGCTCAACACGTCCTCCCTGTGGGCCAAGGCCGCAACATGGATGTTGACGACCGGGGCATCTTTATCAACTTCCCGGCCGAGTCGCTTCAAGCCTTCCCAGTCGCGGTGGACTATTGCAGACGGATCCTGTTCCTGACAGCACTAAAAGACTTCCAGATAGAGCCGGGGTGGGAGCGGCGACTAGGGACGGTGGTCGATACCGACCTCGCCACTCGGCAGGGTATCCGGAGTTACTTGTCCTATTTACCCACAATGGACACGCTCTCTTCCACCTTCTTCGCGCTGCATTTGAAGGTATGACCAAGGAGCATGCCAGGATTGCCGAGCCGTGCGCCCGAGCATTTGTCGATATCGCATCCTTCTCACACCAAAGGCCATTCTGGAGTCCCTGACGTCTCGTTCTGCCGAGCTGTTGCCCCTGATCAAGTCGAACAAAAAGGAGCTACGGCTTCTAGGGTCCAAGGCTTTCGGTATCCTAGCAGCACACCCTTCCAACCCGATTGAGATGGTCGCCAGCTACAGGGACACTCTAACCGAGATCACCAAGAACCGAGCCATCGCCGTGGGATCGGAGCTCAACGCTGTCCAAGGGGCTTTCCTTGCCCTTGCTCACCTCACAACGAGGCGCGTCTACTACTCTGGCGACACTGGCAACAGCGCCGGAATTGGTCAGGTATTTCCAACCCTTGACTCTGTTTTTTCAGCCACCATGTCAACCCAGGAGGCGCTGTTCGAAGCCTATTCCCAGCTTTGGACTGCGGCAATCCAGACAACCCCCGAAACTCAGGATAGCAGCCATTCTGCGCTCGTAAAGGCGTTTATCGATCCATTGGTCAACCACGCCAGGAAGGGCAACGAAAAGGCCATCACTGCGCTTGGAAGGCTCGCGATCTCAATGCCGATAGCGACTGCAGAGGTGCCAGGTACCAACTCCGAGTTGGGTGACGATACCATCGGGTTGATTCTCGAGAAGCTCTACTCTCTGTACGAGATTAAGCAGGCAGAGGTTCACTTCGCCGTCGGAGAAGCCATTTCAGCGGCAGCTGCCTGCTGGGACGCCGAAGTGATCCAGCTTACCATTGATGTACAAACGAGGGCGACGCCTACCGGGTCCCAGGCGCTCCGCACGTCTGACCGCGGTTCTGGACAAGCTTCTAAACAGACTGCAAGACCACCCAAGCCGTCGCTGCTGAAGGCATCTGGCATCTGGCTGTTTTGCGTCATCCAGCACTGCTCTCATTTGGAGGAGGTCCAGTCCAGACTGAGAGAGTGCCAGGTTGCGTTCATGAGACTCCTCAGCGCAAGAGACGAGCTCGTTCAGGAGACTGCGTCACGCGGTCTTGCCTTGGTGTACGAGAAAGGTGACTCGGGCTTGAAGGGCGAGCTGGTTAGAGACCTAGTCTCCTCCTTCACCGGCTCCGGCCCGCAGCTCAAGGTCGAGCAGGAGACAGAACTGTTTGACGCCGGTGCTCTCCCAACGGGCGAGGGCAAGTCCATCACTTCATACAAGGACATTGTCAACCTCGCCAACGAGGTCGGCGACCCAAGCCTGGTTTACAAGTTCATGTCCCTGGCCACCAACGCCGCGACCTGGTCCACTCGGTCCGCCTTTGGCAGGTTTGGGCTCAGCAACATCCTCTCGGAGACTGAGATCGATCCAAAGCTGTACCTAAGCTCTACCGTTACCGGTTCGATCCTAACCAGAACGTGCAGCGCTCCATGAATGACATCTGGAAGGCCCTGGTCAAGGATCCCATCGCCGTCATGGAGACCCACTTCGACAACATCATGACGGACCTGCTGAAGAGCATCCTCGGCAAGGAGTGGCGTGTTCGCGAGGCCAGCTGTGCCGCCATCTCTGACCTGATCGCAGGCCGACCATTCCCCAAGTACGAGCGTTATTACAAAGGTATCTGGGCTGCCGCGCTCAAAGTCCTTGACGACGTCAAGGCCACGGTCCGGAACGCAGCACTCCATCTCTGCATCGCTCTCTCCACAACTTTAGTCCGCCAACTCGAGGAGTCCGGCTCAACCGCCACCGCCAAGGCCATGATGAACGAAGCCCTGCCCTTCCTGCTTTCCGACCAAGGCATAGAAAGCGGTGTCGAAGACGTCAAGATCTTCTCGACCATCACCGTTATGAAGATCGCCAAGAGCGGCGGCGACGCCCTCAAACCCTACATCCCCACCATGATCCCGCACCTCCTCGGCCTCCTGAGCACCATCGAGCCCGAAGCCATCAACTACCACTACCAGCGTGCGGGAGACGACAACCGCGAGAAGATCGACAAGCTCCGCAGCGCCATGGTCCTCGCGCAGCCCCATCGCCGAAGCAATCGACAACTGCCTCCGCGGTGTCGACGACGCCGTCATGCAGTCCCTCGCCCCCAAGCTCCAGGACTCCATCAAAACTGCGCTCGGCATGCCCACCAAGATCGGCTGCGCCCGCGTCCTCTCCACCCTCGCCACCCGCCACGC
Source organism: Achaetomiella virescens (assembly GCA_031001845.1). NCBI lineage: Eukaryota > Fungi > Ascomycota > Sordariomycetes > Sordariales > Chaetomiaceae > Achaetomiella > Achaetomiella virescens. Next base: position 88,703 of record JARNGD010000004.1, read on the forward strand.
CCTCTCCTTCGCCCCGTACTCCCTCCCCTTCCTCACCCTCATGGAAAAACACGCCCTCGACCGCAATGACGAGGTCAGCCAGAACTACGCCCGCGCGGCCGCCTACCTCGTCCGCGTCGTCCCGGCCCCTGAAGCCAAACCCCGCTTTGCAGACCGCCTCGTGACGCTCTACCTCGCCTCCGAAGACGAGTCCCCCGCCAAAAGGTCGCCGACGCCGTCCTGGCGCTGTCCAAATCTCGCCGGACCACTTCACCGCCCTCGAGACCCAGCTCCTGCCATTTGCCTTCCTCGCCAAGCACGACACAGACGAGTACGTGTGCAAGGAGGCGGGCGAAGTGTGGGCCGCCCACGCGGGGAGCACCGCCCTGACCGTGGTTCGCTACCTGCGCGAGATTGTGGGGCTGGCGGAGCGGTGTCTGGGCACACCGCAGTGGGCGCTCAAGCACGCAGGCGCGCTTGCCGTGGCTGCCGCTGTGGGAGGCGTGGTGGCTGCGGGGGAGGCATCGGGCAGGGTGAATGCGGAGGCGTTGAGGGCGTGTGGCCGGTTTTGACAAGGCGCTGGCGCTGAAGACGTTCGAGGGGAAGGAGAGCTGCTGGAGCCGTTTCCGGGGTTTGTGAAGGCGAGTAGGAGTGGTGGGAAGGGGATGGGAATATGGCGGGGGAGCTGAAGAGGGTGGCGGTGAGGGAAGCGAAGAGGAATAATGAGGGGTATAGGCCGTTTGCGTTTGGCTGTTTGTGGAGAGTGGCGGAGGTGAGGGATGATCTCGAGTTGGTGGACGAGATCAAGGGGATTGTGGGGCCGTATTTGACGGTGGAGGAGGAGGATGGGGATGCCATGGATGTTGACCAGCCAAAGGGGAGGAAAGGGGCTAGAGGAGGACTCAACGTTAGGAGCCGGACGACCTGGGCTGCGATCGAGGCGATCGTCCGCGGGTATAACCGGCCGAAGATGAAGCAGAGCCCAATGGTGGTGCTGCGGGAGGTCGTCGTTGCCCTGGAATCCGCTGCTGCTGGGGGCAAGGGCGATTCTCTCGACTTGCAGTCACCTTGTGTTTCCGACCGGAGTTCGCCACTATTAGGCGGACTTTCTGGTACGATTGTGTTAGGGAAATCTTGGAGGATGCCGCAGGCAAGACTGCTGCCCCTGGTGGCAACAGCACGCCACCCGGTGACGGCCGGGAGGTCATCCAGTGGTTCTGGCGCACCCTGGATTTGGATGCTGAGGACGCCGGGGCGGAGGCTCAGCGTCTTTCCAGGGTTAAAGCCACCACCGCCACAATTCGGCTGGCAAATGCGTGGGCTGGGCTTGGTGCGGACGGGGAGTGGAAAGCCGGGATGAAGGGCGTCATAGTTGGAGCTCTGGAGAAGGAGAGGTCGCTCGAAGTGCAGAGGGCGTGGAGGGAATGCTTGGAGTTGCTCGGATAGGCGAGGCATGTGATGGCGGGGTAGGTTTGATGAGGAAGTTCAAGGGCTGTCACATGGGCTCTGCATTATCTGAATGGGATACATCTTCTTGGCCCACCAGTACTTGTGAACACATATGCTTGGCTTCAGTTATTGCCCTCTAAGGGCATGCATCCCAGAGAGCATGAACCAAGGTGAAAAATTGTACATTGTTTCTGCCTGTAAAACACGAAGGAGCTCTCGCCCGGTGGATTTTAGCGCTGAGATGTGGCCGTTAAGTGTTAATTTCATGGTAATTCTGTTGGAAGTCAGATGTTGGTTGTTCGAGGGACTCAGGCCCATCTTCCTGGAGCAAATAGAGGGAGGTTTGGCTGGATGTGTGTTGTGGGCATTGGATTGTGAACTCAAGTTTGGCCTGAGTTCGGTTACTTTAGGGCATGTCAAAACTACTGCCTAATTGGGGTGTGGTGTGCTTGACCTTGGTCACTAGTATTCTCCAAGATTGTTTCCGTACGGATCCATATCCTAGCTTGTGTAAGAATTTGTATGCGACCCAGATGTCAACAAACCTACTAGCTAACGACATGATCTGGGTCCAGCGTTCTTCCATACTGCGCTTGTGGCTCCAATGTCAGTCTTCATGCTGCTCCTGGTCCTTGAGAGCTTCATCATTGACGATCTGCATTTGTCCTTTCATCAGACGAATGTCATGCCCAAGCACGCTCTGAGCCTTTACCGACATCAATCTGACATAGCAAGATAGCCGACCAAGCACTACTGTATGGGAGTATTGAAAAGAAACAGAACAAAATGCATAGACAGGTAATGGGCGATCGGTCAAAAACAGAAAAACAAAAGCCAGACCGTTTCTCATACTTCGAGCTGTCATTAAGAGTGCAGGCGAGTCCCTTTTTGTGTTCATGCCCCGAATAACCACTTTTCTTGATCATCCACCCACTCATTCGACCTCACCCATTAAGACCGCCAACGTCAACCTTATCATTCTATAACCAACTGCCTTGTAAGCTGTCAGGGTGTATCTCGGAGTTACATAATGCAAAGTGAGCTAGTCCCTGAACCTTTTTCAGCTTCCAGACAGTCTTCAAACTTGGCTTAGATGTGCCTGCCTAAACTCAGCTACCTACACGACTAATGAATAGTCTTGTACAGTTCTGTTTCTTCAGTGCCAGGGGGTGGTGGAAACTTCGGTCCTCGCCATGCCCCAGAAAAGAGCACGACCAAGGTACATCTCGGTCAGCTTCAAGAGGGCTAACCTGTGTGTGTGGCTACCTATACCTTAGCTTCGGACTTGATGTCTTAGCCTGCGCCTGACCGGTGCTTGGAATCGGAGCTTCATCGAGCTTTGACAAGCGATGACGACAGCCGAACGTCAGACTCTGAAGCACGGGGGTCGAATTAACGAAATCTGAGCCCTCAACCCCGTCGTTGTGGTGTTGGTGTGCATGAACCGTGTCCAAGCTCCTTTGCTCCTTACATCAGGGGACGACGTCAGCACAGCTGGCCGGACGTTGACTGTGGCACTACCTTGTTTCAAAGTGACGGACAAGGTTCGAGGCTCCCTAAGCGCTCCAATTCCCAATATATCTTTTCTGCTCTCTGTGCTTTTTTTTGTGTTGCAAAAGCAACGCGCTGCTCCCGCAGACCGCCTTGGGGGGCCTTTATCTATCCTTGTCTTCAACATTTTCGGTGTTGCAAGAAAACACAACAGAGTTTGCTGGTTGAAGGGCCTGAACCGTGAGGTGACTCGGTAACAGAGCAACAGTGTTAGGCCTTGATTCGGCATGGACTCGAAGTTTGGTCGCTCGATGTCGTCATCGACTTCCAGTTTGTGAGCTCTGGAGAGCATCACGAGGAACGCCATGGCAACGAGCAGACAGGAAACGCGTGGTGGTCGCCGCGATAATGTCTTGCCAACTCGACTGGGAGAAACGGCGTAGAAAAGTCATGTCAGGGTTCACTACTGCTCATAGAGACTTGGATGTTTCCGGGCTCGATGCGAGGCTGTAAAATACTGTAGTAGTATTACATCGTAAATGAACCTGAACGTATGTGGATTCATTGGGATGCACATGCACAGCCGCAGGTGCTCCGGTTCTCATAGCATAGTGTGCCTTTCCGCCAGCCGATCCAGGTTCGCTGCTACCTGATCACGAGCAGGAGCTACCGTGTACCGTCTCTTAAATTCAGCCTCTTTGAGGCACTGAGGGTCTGAAGAGCGCTAGGCATTCGCCGGTTTCTTTGGCAAGCGGGTCAGAAAGACGGCCGAATGCCAATGAGTTCATGACGCTCCGAGGTTGAAAGCTCGCGACCTTCCTCGGCAGATGAGACGCTGGGTCTTACGTGCGGGAACATGACGCGGTTCTCCGAACGTGGCCCAGCGGTGGGCGTCTTCCACCCACAGCACCAGCGAATGGATGCGCAGAGACCACTGGAAGACAAAACGCTGTCGATGGAGTCCAGATGGTTGATAAAGCCACGCCCTTGCACATCCTGAGCAGCCATGTCTTTGCCGACTGACTCGTGGAAGTTGTTTCAGTAGGCCAAGTCCTACGTTGAAGATAACGACCTGGAGAAACTGTCCACCGCGGGATCATGAACACTCATGCGAGACGGCTTTTGCAGAGTGTATACCCAGCGGCTGATGGATCAATCGTTGGGATCTAGTTGACCTGCATTGCATCGGAGCGGCTAGACGGCGAAGAGTGATCATGAACTCATTGGAAGCCGGGACATCCAAAGCAACACCACCCGGCCGTTATGGCTAGACATGCAACTACGCTTGAGTCAAGCCCGATGATTCCGTTTGAGGCCTTGTCGGCGCATGAGGAGGACCAAGCAGGACGCCGCCGCCACGGATTGGATTCGGAGCAGTGGACTCACCCAGAGCGGAATGGGGGGACGATCTGGCCAAGCCGGCTGATTCGCTGATGAGGACATGCAAGTGATCGAAAACGTGCATTGTTGACTTGCATGTGGCCAGGGGCCGCTTGATTGCCGAGTGGTGTCTTGGTGCGACAGTCTGGATTGCAGGCCGCCGTGCAGGACGAACTCAAGCCACTGCTTGGGACCGGGCAGGGCACGCCGAAATGAAAAACGCGAGTGACGAGTTCGACTGGCCATCGCAAGCTTGACTCGCTCCACACAGACATGACGTCCGCTTGACCTGAGCCACAACGAATGACCCGGCAATGCTGGCCACTGAAAAGCTTCTATGGTTTCTTTCGACAGCTTCGAGTCTGTGCGCTCCAGCTGGGATCCCTGCCAAGCCCTAAGACAGGGGAGCTTTGCGGTTTCTGGCTGGCTGGAGCTTCCATGTTCATCTCCCTCGCGAAACATCGCAGCTGCCACTCCACGCCGGCTGGACTGGGCCGCTCAACCTTTGTTGTTGCGATCTGGTCCGAGACATTGGCTGCCCATATCCGTGTTGCTTGTCGCCTTCGTCTTCTGGCCGAGGACTCGAGCCTGGCTGAAGCAAACCCGGGATGCCAGAGACTGACGCTGTTCTCTTTCTCCAGGTGCCGCAACCTGCTGTGCCTGGACTCTGAGGTGGGAAATGCCACGCTCCCCCGAAAGTGCTTCCAAGACTCAAACGCCGGCATTCCTTCATCGCTGTGTGCTGTCGGGCCGTGGGGTGACACACAAGGTTTGCATTGGCACCTGAAACGAAACAATGTTGTTGTCGGGGCTCGAGATGCAGTACAGCATCCAGGCAACGAACTCGACCAAACTTACATGTTTGTCCTGTCTTTCGGACGCTGAAAAGCTCACCCGCCATCAACTGCCAGATGCAGGACTTCGTTCCATGTGGGAACTGCAACGGTGCCCTGCTAGCGGCACGCCCCCCTACCAGGACCATTCCGCGCAACCGGCTTCGCGCCTTTCTTAGCCATGCGAGACCTGAGCTCTCTGATCAGAATTTGCTGTGTCTCGTGCGTCTCCGCTTGGGGATCCTGGACATACCCCACCAGGTCGGGAAGCGAGAACGATTGCCGTACTCCGCAAACTGGAAGGAAGCTCTTGTGGCTGGTCGGAAGCTGCAGCGGAGAATGGACGAGCGCAGGCTGTTGCATCCGAAGGTCGCTGCTTGCTGCCGGAAGAGGTCGCGGCAGTGTCGATGAGATGCTGTTCCCCTCCACGATGCCCTCTGTCTGTGTCGTGTAACGCGAGGTCTCTGTCAGGTTGCCTTTGCACCTGCCCACCGTATCAGTGACGGGCCTGAGAGGGCAGGGCAGCAGGCACGTCCAGCTCAGCTGCCTTACGCTTCGTTGGGATGATGCATAAACAATGAATAGATGACCAAATTCATCTGCATGAGGCCCATGATGAAACTGCCAATGCACCGCCGTTCAACACACGGCAGCATCATTGCTATGAATGGCGAAACACCACGGGTTGTTCTGTGTGCTGGTTTTTGTCGGTCGCACGGAGAAGCCGGAGTCTGCGGAACAGACCGCGAGAAGGTGAGTCTAGGGCAGGTACCTCTTCGATACACTGCAGCCCAGCGCAGGGGCGGCTGGACGGACTGACGCGATCATTGCGCCTGGGTCGGCCGCTTTGGGCTGGGCTTTCCCCACCTCGCCAATCCACTCGGCGGGCAAATTCTCTCCAGAGGCTCGGCGCCTTCCCAGTTTTCACTTTTCCTCTTCGCAGCAAGACCTGTGACTCTCCACCGCGGCCCTTTCGTCTGCTCTCTTTTTTTTCCTTTTCCTTCTTAAACCCCCCTCCACTCGCACCCCGCGTGCCCCTCCTGCCTTTTCTTCCCCTTGCGCCCGGTACTGCTGGATTTCACCACAGCATCCTTTTGTGTCTTTTGCCGTCGTTGTATCGCACTTGGCGTTCCGTTGATTCCCTCAGTCTTCGACCTCAGTCTAGATCACGACCCGCGTCACGTCCCCGAGACAATTGTACATCCTCGAACCTAGTTGCCGACGTTCGACGGGATTTCCTACAGCCCTACCGACCGTCCGCCTCAATATACAGCTCTCAACCCTTCACGGCAAGGAGATACGCGCCGGTTTGGTTCTCTCAAGAGTAAGTTGCGAGTCCTTTCCCCAACACAGTGCATTGTTCGTTGGGCCTTGGTGGCTTTGCTTGGGATTGGTGCCTTGGGACCTTGTGCTTGGAGGTGATACTGGAGTGGGATACGGTGATTTTTGTGGTGGAATGCTGGGAACGCGGCCTGCGACCGTGACCTGGCTGGATATGGAGTCGAATGGGTTGGCCTCCCTACCCCCCGAACCCGAACCCGAACACGACGACCTCACGCCCTCTGCCGAATACCAACGCTGTGAATGCCTAAGTGCGATCTTAGAACCAAATCGATGAATGGCCACAGCTCCCTATGGCTCCCCATGACTGCCTTTCACCCGAAGTCCTCGCCCGAGGATGCCCGCCTCATACACCGGCTACATAAAAAAGGGGGGTGGGGTTGGGGCCGGTCCGAATGCTTCTCAGAACGCATTTGATAGCTTTACTGGGATACCGTTCCACGTGGTGTTTGGCTTGGGCGCGGAAACGGGCTTTACCGGCTTGCTGAGAGCTCCTTGGCCTTTGGACTTCGAGCTCCAAGCAGGAATTGTGCGGGATGGGTTTCGACGGGACCATCTTTGTCGAAAGGATCTGGCTCAAGGGGCAGACAACGTTCCTTGAATTCTTCGGCTTCCGTCACGATTGCCAAGCACAGCTCCTCCGACCCTGGATGTCCCAGCTTGCCCGAGGTTCTCGTGGTACAAGTCGCAACCTCCTCAAGCCAGCTGGCGCTAGGACATGGCGGGAGGCATTGAGATTAGAGTCTCAGACCCTGTCTCTCAAGGAACTCTTGGGCGGCTTCTGCTGAACGTCTCCCACGCCGTCGCCCTTCTCCGCTCGCCGCTACCTCGGGGTGTTTCTGGGGTGCCAACAGTAACGCCGCCCTCGGCTGCTTAGCCTGCCAAATTGATCACGGCCCGAGGCAGAGACCATAATCTACACCACCCTGCCTAGGATTCAATGGGAGGCAGTCGATCGGAAAGTTTGCTTGGACGCAACGATCCCAAAACACCCACTCCTGGCACACATGCTGTTCTCTCCGTACGGACCTGCATCACCTCGGACTGGTCAGCCAAGCAAGTCGCTGGCGGCCCTCGCAACGTTCATCTCCAGCTCACGGGCAATGCGACACCCTCAGCTCGGCCTATCGGGGACAGCCCAAGGCATCAGATCTTCGTTCTGGCACCCTCAGGACTCTCGCACCCACGGTGTTAAGGCATCTGGTGTGAGACTGGGAATTCCCCGCAGACGGAGCCGTCTTCTGTTATTCGAATGTGGGATACTGACAACCTTCCACAGGTTTTCGCGAGAAATCTTTCTCCATCCTCGCTGGATTTGCAGCGTTACCCGTTGATCGATTTCTGTTTGCGAGCGCTCAACATCACTTCACGTATTTCCAAGCCTTGGCTTTTCTCTCTACCGTCGGCACCTCATTCGACTCGGTTGCCTTTCTGCATCTTCGACGACTACCCATCGTTTGCGTTTCACGGCGTGCAGGCCTCGACCGCAAAGTTCAAGTTCCCATTGGGCTCCTGGATACCTTCGTCGACTCGGTTCGGAAGTATTGCGTCCGTTTGGGGGTAGTCTCGGCTCGTTTCTGGCGTCATTGCGTTCCACAAGTTTGATTGGTAAGTCAGTTTCTTTCCGATCTTCTGTTCAGTTCTGCATTCAGGTTCGGTCCCCTGCCACTGCCGGTTCAGCCTTTCCATGGTCCGCGTCTCGCCGAATCTCGTGGCTGCGTGCCATTACCGACCAGAACTGCACGATGTGCTCTGTCCGCATGAGTGGAGTATATCGGTTCCTTCCATTTTGCAGGATGCAGGCCACTGTCGAGGCTTCGATTCCTCTCCACGGGAGGGCCGAGTGAGCCCTTGAGGGACCACTACCTGAAGCGGAGGGCAGCTGGGGCATGGGACCTCACCCACCTGGTCCTGGGGTTTCAGGCCCGTATCCCCCCTGTCGAACGAAAACATCGGCAAGTTTTCAGGATACGCGTGTCGAAGAGCTTGCCAGGTTACTCCCCTGCAGCGACAACTGCCCCAAGTCCCGCGATGCACGGGATTACTGTCCCTCGACATCAGAGTGGTGACGGTCATTGCTACTCTCAGCATTCGTGCTGCACTCTGGTTGACAGTGATCGATCTTCCGGACGCCTAGCCCAGCCCGATCTCCGGTGGGATGTCGGACCTTTGGAGAGTTAGACGGAGCACCAACTCTGAAAGTGCCACCTTGGCATGGACGGTGTGGATGGGTCTTGAGCAGTTGAGTCGGGGAGAAGGATCTAGCCCTCAGCAGCTTTGTCCTCGGAAGCTTTCTCCCCTCAACGGCTCTCGCGACGGACCGAGCACCGATTGGGATCTCAGTTCTCCTTCCAGGTCCTGCATAACGATCGCCGGCACGGAGAGGCCCATTGTACTTTGGCCATGGGGGACCCATCAGAGCTGTTGTGCCTTGGACGTTCAACACCTGGTCCCGTCCGACTTTTCTGATTATCTTTCCGCATTGAAGAGGACGCCGCTAACAAGATGGATGTGCTCCTAGGTTTTGACCAGGAGCGCTCAGCATTACCGTTCGTCTCAGTCTTCTCACCTTCCGGGTACGCTCTAGAAGCTCTCCACGGTATGTCCAACCTCGCAAATCAATTTCTCATTCCCCCTTCCTCTTTTCCGCTACACAAGCAGGAATTTGCCGCAGTCATTTCTATTGCCAAAGTGGCGTGAGTTATCTTGGCTTCGATGGCGCTTCCGAGCTAGGGTCCAGGAGGCGCGGGTTTCCCTTGTCAGGGGATAAAGGAGCACCACTTTTCACATTCCAGAGCCCCGCACTTGCACTCCACAGCCTTGAGATCGTTCACTGCCTACTATCGATGATGGGAGGTGCTAATTCTCTGGCTAGACATCCCTACTAAGATCGAGCTCCGTTGAGAGGCTTGCTAGGTAAGAAAGGGCTGCTCTCTTGTTGTACCTTGTTCTGCTGTTTCTACTTTGTGCTTTGATTTACCCCTGCTTCTGCCAAGTCTCTTGTTCATGAGGATGCATCGAGGCAGCCAGATTACTAGTTGTGATCTGGTCTCTCGGGCTAACCTCTATTTCGTTGTGGTTTTCATTTTCACTCTACCCTGCCCCGGCCTCGGCCTTCGATGCTGCCGGCCTTCCTTTGTTTCCAATATTCGTTTTCTATAATACCGCGGGTATAGGCTTCGGCGATCTTATTTTCCAACCTGCGATCTGATCTAGGCGTTCCGTTTAACCTACCCAACTATTTCCGCGGATAATTGTGTGAGATCTTGAAAGGAGTAAGAAATCGTCAACGGTTAAGTGATGAGGTGGAGATCACGTGAAGTGTCACATGATTCTCTATTTTAACTTTACCTCAACATCTAACCGACTCCTATTTTCCAACAAAACTCGAAAATTTTTCCACTACCCCTTCTGGATTATTTATTCCCCTATTTTCTAAGCATTTTCGCGGAGATTTGGTACTTTGAGGACTAGAGGCTTAAGGTCTTTGAATTGTTGAGCGATAGGATGGACATCACGTGTAGACAGACGTGAAGGCTCACGTGTGGCTCCACGTGACTTCTATCTCGGCTCTCTCAACTCAACAGACCTAGGAAGATTTTCCCATCGCCTCCCCTCTTTACTATTTTATATTTTCCCCTCTTCCACCCATCTACCTTCTTTTTCTCAACCTCTACTTCCTTCTCGCCAGCTCTGCCTCTCCCATTTGTTTTCCCAGCTGTCCAACCTCTCTTACCACCAACCTCGACGACTAACTACCAGCTATTTAGTCGCGCCTTACGATTCTCGTCAACTCTTAAGATTTCTCCACCAAGTATCGGAGTAAGTATTTTTCAAGTCTTGTTACCTCTCTTCGATCTTTTAGCTCGGTTACGCGTTTTGAGAGTTCTAGTAATTTTCTATTTCCTAACGCGTGGTCGATCGACGGTGTTTACTCTATAATCTTTCATTATTCATCCTGCGCTTAGTTTCAGGTCTTCGTGTTTCTGATTTTTTCCATTCCTGTTGACTTTTTGGGACTCTATGCTAATAGTCAGAGCAGACAACAATGGCCGACTATACTGCCCCTGGTGCGCGGGCTCCTGCTAACGGCACTAACATGAACGGTTCGGGAGACGCGGCTTTCGCCCCTTCGGCTCCTATGCCCGCTTCCAATGAGGCTGCCAAGACTCTTTGGTATGTTTGCTTCACCTCTGGATTGCGTGGAATCCCTGCTGACCATTCCCAGGATGGGCGAAATGGAACCATGGATGGACGAGAACTTCATCAAGAACGTCTGCCAAACTGTGATGGGGGAGAATGTGCAAGTGAAGGTTATTCGGGACCGCAACTCCGGGTAAGTCACTCCTCTTGTGACAGGAAATGGTTGGACCTTAGTCCATTGTTTTCAATCTCATTTCAACAAAATGACTTAGCTAGCCGGCGCTCTCGTGGCTCCGTCCTCGATTCGCGGGGCTTTCGCGACGCTCGTCGCGTTTCAGTGTGAATTCTAGCTGACCCCTTTGTAGCAACGCAGGTTATTGCTTCATTGAGTTCCCAACCCCGGAAGCTGCGCAGAAGGCTCTCGCATTGAATGGTACCCCGGTCCCCAATTCCAGCCGGGTCTTCAAACTCAACTGGGCGTCCGGCGGAGGTCTTGTGGATCGCCGGTAAGCGCCCTGGACTTAATTTTCTTCCCTCCCTGCTGACGGGTGTAATAGGGATGACCGTGGTCCCGAATATAGCATTTTCGTGGGGGACCTGGGCCCGGAGGTGAACGAGTTCGTCCTCGTCTCGCTCTTCCAGTCGCGCTTCCCGTCTTGCAAGTCTGCCAAGATCATGACCGATGCGATGACTGGACAGTCGCGCGGATATGGCTTCGTTCGCTTCAGCGACGAGCAGGACCAGCAGCGCGCCCTCGTCGAGATGCAGGGTGTCTACTGCGGCAATCGGCCCATGCGCATCTCCACCGCCACCCCAAAGACCCGGTATGTCAATTCCAACCGAAGCGCAGGCTCATCGCTGACGTTCGGCAGTTCGCACCAGTACGGCCACGGCCACGGCGGCAGCCAGATGATGCAGCCCGTCCCCGGCCACCCTGGCCCCATGTGGGGTGTCCCCAACTACTACGGTCAGGGTGCCGCCTTCAATCCCATGCAGCCGATGAACCATTCACGGACCCGAACAACACCACCGTGTTCGTCGGCGGCCTCTCCGGCTATGTCACCGAGGACGAGCTTCGCTCCTTCTTCCAGGCTTTGGCGAGATCACATACGTGAAGATCCCTCCTGGAAAAGGCTGCGGTTTCGTGCAGTTCGTCCATCGCCATGCTGCCGAGATGGCCATCAACCAGATGCAGGGTTACCCGATCGGTAACTCGCGTGTGCGCCTCTCTTGGGGTCGTTCCCAGAACAACTCTGGCGTCGGCACTCCCTACCGCCCTGCCCCTCCGCCCCCGCACTATATGGGCGGCATGCCGCCTCACGGTGGCCCTCCTGGTCCTGGCGGTCCCTACGGTGGTCCCCCGTTCGGTGGCAACCCTCCTCAGGGCCCTCCTCCTGGCCCCATGGCCGTAAGTTGATCTGTCCTCCCGTGCATTTTTGACGACAGCTGCTGACAACAAGCCATAGTAAATCTCCTTCGCCCTTGATTATCTTCGGTCCCTGAGTCATGGCGTTCGGCGTGAGGGGTGAAAAAGCATCAGAGGCTGATTTTCTCTCTCACGCTTATCGACACCACTTTTTTCCGTTTTGGACCGGTTCTGCTTGCTTTGTCGGCATTGCTCGGAGTCTTGGTGTCTCGTTGTCTACTTGGCTTCAGAGCAAGAAACGGGCGGGAAAGGTTGATGATCTGAGATGGCCGAGGAGTCTTTTTTCCCCTTTTTTCCGATGCGCGTTTTTTCCCAACAGATTTTCACTTCGACCACGCACAATACTCGGCTTATTACCACGCCTTGTCGACCTGGCGATCATCGAGCCATCTAGTCATTGGGGGAAGGATCTCGACATCTTTGAACCGTTTGGCGCGGAGGAGGGAGGTATCTCGATAGATTCTCCTTCGATGATATCGGGCATCGTTGGTCTTCACTGCCCTTACCCATGGTCCATCCAAGGCTAGGGCGACAGATTGTTCCGTCTGGTTCTGCACTGGGTTATTTTTCACTCGAATTTGAGCAATGCTATTCCATCTCTAAATTTCCTGCGTGTTAGTCACTGATGTGCTTGTATACTATGCTTTGTTCTCTGCCTTCGTGCTGCGCTTGGTTGGCCTGGAGCAAGTCCTGGTGCGCGTGTGCAAATCACTGGGGCACCCGTTCCTGAAGTTGACCTGGTCGGCTCCTGATGGCCACGGTTTAACTCCGTCGTTGTGTGCTGCCTCCCGTGGTTCTCAGCCTGTCGCTTCTCGTGGGTTATTCCTACCTCCAGGTTAGTGGTTCTCGGCGACCATGGCGTTCGGAGGAAGTTGAGCGCGTCTGTCGGGTTTTGCTGACTTTGCCTCGAGTTTAGTGCCTCTTTACTCCTGCTGAGTTCCTTGCCTCTACTACCACCGCTGCTTTATGGCCTCCACTGCTGCTGCTATGAGAGCTTGCGGAGACAGTAGACAAGGCAGACTCAGCAGGGCTTAGCGGCCGCTTTCAGTGTGAGTTCTACTACTTCTGCTGGCCCCTTGTTGACGCTGGACGTCTACCTTGTCTCTACTGCCTCTGGTAGCTATGCTAGATTTGCCTCTGCCGCTTTTGCTATGTATGTTCTGCTAGTTTCTCCGCTCCTGCGTCTGCTGCGTCTGCGTCTGCTGCGTCTGCGTCTGCTGCGTCTGCGTTTGCTAGTGAATGTGTTATGTTTGCTTCCTTGTCCATGCTATATCTTATACTTCTCCCGTCTTTGCTGCCGTTGTGATCGCTGCTAATACCCGGTTCTTGTACTTCTCCTGGTGGTGTCGTGTGCTACACTATTTGGAAAGATTGACTCCCCCTCAGAGAAGGTCGAGCCTGGCAGTACGGGGCGAGAGATGGAGCTCGGGGATAGAGAATCGGACGAACGTCTCCTGGCTCTTGTCCGCTGGATCTTTGAGCTGGCTGGAGCTGGTTGCTGGAGCTGGTTGCTGGAGCTGGTTGCTTTGCTCCTTCTACCCTCCCTGCTGCTGCTGCGTCTGCTACCCCGGCTGTGTCTGTTGCGTTTGTTTCTGCTGTTTCTGCTGTTTCTGCTGTTTATCCTGCCTCTGGTTTCTTTTTACCGCTGTGTTGTGGTATGCCTCATTGGTTCGGGTGGGCAGGCTGACCCTCTGAGACAACTTAGAGGGTTGTGGACAATTCGAGAACTCGTATGTCGTCTTCCGGCGAAGGCTGGGCGAGGATGGACATTTCCTAGCTCTTTCCTCCTGGATCTCTGGGCCTGGCTGTCCCTTCTGGTTCTGCTGCCCCTATTGTGTCTGCTACATCTGCCCCTGCCCCTGTTCTCCTGCTGTGATGTGTGTGTCTGCCAGCTGTCGTCACTGTCGCGTCTGCTGCTTCTTCTTCCACTGTAGTGTGGTTCTCCGGCTGATGAGGTGGCATTCTTCCAGAAACGCGAAACAGTTCGGGATTAGAGAAGAAATCATCTGGCATCGCTTGGTTGTGGATGGGCACTTTTTGGCGCTTTGGACTGGACCTCTGAGCTTAGCTCTGTGGATAGAGATCCCTCAATCTTCTCGGCTGGAGTCTGAATCTCTGCTCTTGGCTAACAGTTGCCATTCTACCTTCTGCTGCTCTACTCTTACTGCCGCAGTTGGCTTTGTCTGCTGTCCTGCATCTTGTAATGTTCTACGGCGTCTCATACCACTTAGATATATTAAGACTAGTATACCAGACAGTGGAGCTGTCTTGCCGACGAAATTAGTCAACTTGAGGATATAGGGGATCCCGTTTCCCGCCTTGGCGGGTTTTGAAGCTACACTGCGGACAAACCACCCATCTCTTATTACCTTTGCGTCTCGACTACTCTCTCCTTCAAGGTTTTCAATGTTCCATTCTTGCCATGCTTGGCCAAGTTTCCAGTCCGACTTCTGCCCTGGACATCGTCCCTGTGAATCCATTGTGTTTAGGTGGGCATCCTTCGTCGCTTTGAGCCCATTCAATTTACCCGAAACCCTGGTCGAGTGAGTACATCCTCCTTGCAACCATCTTTGTGATTGGCTCAAGTCTCTCTATTATATCTCGTTTCCCTCGGTGGGTTCGGTCTTGTGTTGGCCCTATTGGGTACGTTCCTAAGCGTTGCAGTGCGCTAACTTATCGGCGTCTTCTCGATCATCATCGGTTCTTCGGTGATCTTGCCCTCCGTCTCCTCATATGTTGTACCTCCATGTTTGACCCCGTCTTCCAGAATTCCCTCCCAACGGTTCTGATACGTACTTGTATTCCGCCTCTTGTCTCTATTCTTTCATCTTGACGTGTATCTCACCCTCTAACCGCTTGTCCTTTGATCGGGTCCCGTCTCTTAACATGCATCGGCCTGTTGTCCACTGTTCTCTCCAATTCCCAATATTCCCACTATAGTTATGTCCTTGTTCGATCGTTCTCGTGCCTTGAATTGATGACGTACTCGTACCCTTCAGACGCGCGATGCTTTGTCCTTCTTCGTAGTATACTTCGCCGTATGCACCCATCTCATTCGGTTTTCCAGAAGTGTATTCCGTTTTGTTCTGTTCGTGGCTTCCTCTTGGCAACATTCCATTCCTCAGTCGTTGTACCTCCTTGGTGCGACCCTTGATCTTGACATGTTGCATTCCTTTTCTTTTTCAATAGTTCAAAGCTCCCACCGCAGGCCGTCTTGATTCCCAGCGTGGTATGGACCTCTCGTTCCTCCTCTTGACAGGATCTTCGCGCTCTTCCAGCCACCTCCATTGTTTTCCATTTGACGAGCATTTTTCCTATTGTATTCCGCCTTTGTATTTCCTCCTATGATCCGTTCCTCCTCTTTACTGTGAATGACACTTTCGGCGAATTGTTCTCCCCTCTTGGGGCGGAGATCGCGGCAGCGTATCGAGTCTGCGGGTGTCCTTGTACTTGGGAGTTTTTTGCGTTTGGTTTTATTCTTTCTGTTTTGTATCGCAGTATTCCCATCTCTTGACCTTATTCTCCGTGGTGCCTTGTCCTCCAAGTTGTGTCCCGCCTGTATATGAATTATTCCTCCTCGTAGCTGTGCGCCACCCCTCCTTGTATGGCATTCCCGCCTCTTAACGATGTATTTCCCTAGTTGGACATTCTTGTGTTGGTGTGCCCCCTCTTCTGCATCGGCATGCCGAATGTGTCCGTTCCTTACTATGCCTACCACTGGATTTATCTCCTCCTCTTGATCATGTATCCAAGTCCATCCACGATTCTTCTTCTTCTCCGCGATAATACGTGCTTGAGGTTCTCTTGTTGTACTTAGGCCCTCGATGTTGGCTCTTTCGATCTTAAAAACGGCGTTCTTTCGACGGCGGTGCTTATGACGCGCGGTGGTTCGAGGAGTCTCGTGTGGCAACGGCCCTCTCCTCCTCTTGACAGTATTGTATCTGATTCTTATCATCCTAGTACTTGTGTCCACCTCTTGACTGTGTATTTCCCTTTCCAATGTTCTCGTATCTCCCAAATCCTCACAGTATTTTTGTCCGCCTCTTGGCTGTGTAGTACCTCCCTTTTCTTTCTCGACTGGTTCCCTTCTGTTGTGTTGGGTAACAGGTTTTTATGGCTCTCTGTTCGGTCGTGCATATTTGTGTTCGGCTCTTGACCTTGCGGGCTTCAAACGATGGCGAGTAGCACCTCTACTGCACGGTGCTGGATTGGTCACGTAGCTCGAAAACAGAAAACCAAGGTATTAGGAATGGAACAAGACAATGGAAGTTCCCTGATCAATGTTTGAGGATCGTGAACCCGCAAGCATACCTTTGGTCGTGCGAGGAGACATGTTGGAATATGATGACGGTTGACCTCGAGGATGCCTCGAGAGTGATAGGATGAGGAGGGATAAACCTTTCCTGGAAGGAGCACAACCCAGAGCAAGCACGTCTTCACAACAAGGAATCACGAAGGCATGCGGATCAGCCGATTGGCCGGAAGCCTGCCCTCGCGGATCCGGCGAGTTCAGGCGGAGCCCTGCCGCATCCGATGGCAGCTTCTGCTACCTGTGCCCGATATGGGCTGTTGAAGAAGGGCATGTTCACTGCATTTTACAAGAGGTAAAGACCAGTGTGCAAGATGTGGTCGGGGGAGTCATTATCAGCTTCTGCCACGCATGTGCTTATTAGTAGTATGTCAAAGCAAGCAGATAGGACGGGCATGTTCACTGAAACATAGGAGTCCTTGGCTTCATTACAGGACCCCTTTCAAGTACTTGTATCTTTCGTTTTTTATATATAGTGTGTTAATTTAGCAAACTGCCATTACTAGGCTTGCGTGTTGAAAGCGGTGTTATGGACGTTGATGCTTATTCCTTTCCCCTTTACCTTTTTCGAACAAAGGGGGCAAGAGGAGAGACGGGAAAAATGGCGATATCTGCTAGCAAAACGGTCCGCCGGTCTCCTAACGGAGAAGGAGAACAGGGAAGAGTAACAAAGGAAAGAATTTTCATGCATAACCACAGTCTTGGGGAAGACGGTATTCTAAGTGCCAGTGGTCAGTGCTGAAATATGACGACATGGAAGCAATGCAAGAGACGGGGTCTGTCAAGAAGCAGTCTTTGCGCTTGGAGGTGGCCGATCTCCACAGCGCAAAACTGTCTTGATGCGACCAAGAGGCCCGGACGCCTGGGCACTGTTGGACAGATGTCAAGACTGAGGTTACACCAGCGTCAGGGTACAGGACTCAGTTCCCTATTACCGGGCATGAGTAATTACGAATATTATACTCCGATTCCTCAAGGACGACTGCTCATGCTCTGACCCCATTGTCATCTATAATCTACTGCCATGGGCCTCTAACTTCATTCAATCTCTCAGCAAGCCCCTTGCAGCTTACCAACCCCTAGCACTGGCCGCCTTGACCTCAGTGATTCGTGCTGGTCCGGCATACACGGTAGTCCCACCTTACCCCAGAATCCACCAGTCCCAGTATCCCCTCGCCTCTATCCCGTACCCCAGAAGATCCTAAAGGCAATACGTGCCGCCCAAACGACCCACGTCAAAGCCACCAGCAGTACTCTTATTCCGAGCCGGGTCATATGCCAAAGAGCGACGGCGGTATACGGGAATGTCCACTTCAAAACTCTCCTGCCCGACGCAGATACCAGCCCACACCGGGCCAGAGTATGACAAGGAGCAGGCCAACGGGGCCACCGACAACGACCATGGCGACTATCTCAGGCAACTCCGTTAGCCCGCGTCATCCCATCACAAACCCCCACACGCATTGAACATGAACGTAATTGCCGGAGAACTTACCCAAATCATCAGATAATCCATCCCCAACACCCTCCCCATCTTAATCCCGCGCCACATCTCACCTACTTCAACCACATCGACATCTCTAATATGCGCAAAAAAAGTCCGGTACCCCACCAGCACCATCTCTCCGCCAAAAGCGATGAGCAGCCCAACACAGAGAACGTGAAAGACGGGTTTCTAGCCGCCTGCACCCATCCCTCCTGCCTGTTGTCGGGACTGGAACGGTCATCGACTGGGCGGCATACCACCAGGCAAAACCGAGCGTGGCACACCACAGGTGAAGATACGAGAGGACGTCGGTGGGAAAGAACGAGTGGTGATCCTGGTTGACGAGGGAGGAGGTGGTAGTGTCAAAGGCCGGTTCTGGGATACCAGCTGCTGCTGCTGATGGTGACGAGCAGGACCGTCGCAAGAGCCGCGTGGAACTGCACAAGGGTGAGGATCTTGCTTGTCCGAGGCTCAGGGGCGGGTTGGGCATCCATTTTCCTTTGATGCAATGGAACTCTGAACAGTTGGAAATTTGGTCCAATGATGGTGGTGTTTGGATTGTTGGTTGGGAAGGGAAGAGGTAAATTCCTAGGAGCAGAAACAAGGCAAAAAAGGCATTGGGCACGGATGGATCTACATTCACACAATGGCAGCAAAGAAAATCGAACAACGCGGGTTGCCGAATTCAGATTCGGCTGGCAGTTATGATGGGCAAAGATGACACAATGCTAAGGCAAAGACAGTGCACACTGCGTTAGATCACTGTGCTACATAGACTCATAACGTTAGTGCCCTGGCCTTCTTGGACTGACAGAATAGCTTGTCCTCTGCCTCCATGAAGAGGATCCTTAGAGCTGTTCGACCATGTCGACTCTACGTGGTTTACCCTCGCTGTTGACATGCACTGTGGTTCGGGTCTTGGCAATCTTCTGTGTTTGTTCTCAAACACTTTTTTCATCCACTTGGGCAGGCTTCTGAACAGGCTCGCGCCGAAAGCGTTGGGCTTGCTAACATTGCGGGTGAGCATGTACTGCTGTCACCACTCACGTCCAGCTTTCCACCATGCCAGAACTGACTCACGGGTCACGTTGCATGAACCAGAGCAGGTCAGCTTCCCTGAGCGGATCTTCAAACAATTTGTCCAGTTTGCGGCCCCAATGCACTCTGCGGCCAGAGTGCCGAGGTTTTGGGGGGGGGGGGGGGGAAGGGAGTTAGGAGGGATAGTTTTACAATATGGCTTCCAGCTGGTGGGAGTGCTGCCTTTCTGCCTCTGCCCCCTCCGCAGCCCGCCGGTCTTCCGCCAGCTACCGCTGCTCTTCCGCCGCCACCGCCGCGTGCAGCTGCTCGCCTCCCCTTGGCGCCAACCAGCGCGCCCCCACTCTCCTCAAGCTTCACCTCTTCTTTCTCCTCCTTTCCGTCTGCTCTAATACTCATTTTTAGTATCTTCTACCCTGCTAAGCCCCTTGATCTTCTTTACAAGATAGTAAAAAGAAGTTAGAACTACTCTGTTACTTTTAAAACAACCGATTTCTAAGCTAACTAACGATAAAGATGCCTTCTCATATCTAGATTATGACTTGGCTACTTCGACTCCGAAGACTCTATTGTTAGATTTCGAGTTGATCTGGAAACAATAGTGTTCTGTTCTGCCAGACCAGGATTGTCCTGCACCGACATTAGGAGGAGGTTGGGGCCGAAGTGTGGCTGGGTGCTGGAGAGGGGTCTCAACCCTTGCGTGCACATGCATGGACCAATAACTGTGCCACATCCCTGCTGGTAGCCTACAGATCCACCAGAAGAACCAACGTCAAGCGTGTTTTCTCCTTGTTCTTGCCGTAACCACACAGTTCTTTGCAGTTGTTCGCTTTTTGGCCGTGGCATCTACTGATACCATTGCTTGGCAGCGCCAACTTGCGCGAGCCTGACCCGCCCCAGATATTCTTTGCCTGCCTGATGTAGTGGACCATGGATCCTGAAAGCGCCGAACGTGTCGACTGCGCGCCGAGTCCGAGGTTGGAAGTCATTGAGGAAAGACGGCGATTCATTCCACGTGCTCGGGCAGTCGGAGAACTCGGGGTCAAGTTCAACTGGGTCCAGGTGGTCGGGCGATTAATATCCGTCATGTTTGAATTCAGCGCGCTCTCCTTCGTTGCTTGGCTGTACAGTTACTGGAGGTCCGAGCCAACAACGAGAGTTGACGTTCTCCTGCCCTCCTTCTTCCAGTATGTTTTCCTCTTTGGCGGAGTATCGTCATTAGCACAACCCGCCAGGCCCTGACTGACATGGCTGCAGGTCGCATTTGGAATATTGACGGACACCTATGAGATTGTTTCGTTGCTCCTCCTGAATCGAAAACGGGCCATCAACCCAGTGGCTGTCTGTTCCGACGTCGCTGTGATAGGGACCGGCATATTCTGTTTCCTGCTCCTCAGCATGGTTGACAGGGGGAAGGGCGAACGGCGAGTGGTACTGGGCAACTGACATGAGGAACGCAATGATCTTACATAATAGTTTTCTGGTGAGCTTCTCAGCTATTCCTTGCCAACTTGAGACACAACTTACTTACTTCGGCTCGCCATAATAGCGCCATACATTCTGGTTTCATCGTTCTGGCTGCGGGAGAGGGTTATACGTATCTACCTTGCTGGAAACGAGCTCGGCGGGAGGCGCAGCTGGCAAGGAGCCAGGCCGAGATGGTCGAGTTCAACGAGCGTCAGAGGCAACTACTAAATTAGCCACAGGTCATATGATGACAAACTTTGCGCGACTGATATAATTAAATATAAGTCCAAGTCTCTGCTCGAGATCCCAGATAATTATGGCCGAATGTCGCATTGGGGCTGCTTGTCAGATAAACCGTAGCATGAGCCTCCCGTGGACACCCTCAATAGTGTTAACCGGCCGGTCTTGCTGATTATCGATATCCCTACCGGTGTCAGTCTCCTGGCCGTCCCTGCGCGTACATGAGCTAGGGTATTTCCCCACGATTTTCGCTGTTATTTTTCGGGCTTCCACAAAATATATTCACATCTAACAGTGCATCACGCTCGGCTTTTGCCTTCAGTTGCCGGCAATAAACATTAATTGCCTGACCAACAGACTGCAGCCACTATTTTTCACTCTTCTTTACTACTTCTTTGCAACTCTCGACGTGGCTATTTCGATACTGGTTTTGGAATCCCACCATCCACAATGTACTATCACGTTGCCAGTGCCTAATTGTGGTACAGAGAGGCAAGCAAGGAGGCTCGGTTGACCAAACACTGCGGTGCTATCGCATCCAGGGTCGGCTTTTCCAGTGGACCGTGACTGACAAAATTTCAAGGTGAATGCCGGTGTCTCGACCTCGGGGATTGCGGTTGAGTCGACGGTGCTACGTTCCGTTGGGTCCACCGATGGCCTGCCCCAATACGCTGCGGATCTGCCGCGCCCGTTGGCGCGAAGAAGGGCGTCAAGGTCTTTGCAAACTTCTTAGACGAGGCCCCTCAACAGTTTTCCCGGCAGTGGTTCGATGATGACACTTGGCCATAAGTGCTAGCACGCCTTGGTTACCCTGCGACAGGCAGCCGTTGGTGAGCGTTGCCTGGAAGATTGAGTTGAGTGCTGCCGGGCGTACCTTCGTTCGTGATGTCTGTGGTGGCGACATGAACAACGATGAGTTTGAGGTTCTGATGGGACGTCAAGCTGACCGTCGATTTTAAGTGTACCAACGCCCTTGGCGATACCGACGTGCTGGGCAACGTTCGCCCTCCATGATTCAAGTTCCCCTTGCTGACACCGTCGCCACTCAAGCTCTCCTCGACAAAGACGTCCTCACCGACGGCCACCCGTTGGTCCCCATCATGGCTTTGTCGGCAGTCAACAGCAGGCTGCGGCCCAAGGTACCAATGTTTTTCGAGGCTCCCTCGGCAACCGAAGCTCGTCGGTCGGACTCGAGCAACGCTGGCGAATCCAAGACGTGGTCTCTTAAGGAGGAGGTAGAACTTCTGAAGCTACATTCCATGGGGATGAGCTATAAGGACATGCCATTAAGGGTCTCTTGTCTAATTCCATCAATCCCATGCCTCGTTTTATTAAAGTGTTTGATTGGAACGCTGTTAACCCTACTGTGTCCTTCGTTTCCTCAGGCGAAACGCGCTCCCTTCAGCAACCGCAACCCGACTGCCTGCGAGTCGAAGGTCATCAATCAGCCTCGGGAACAAGATGCGGATCCGACTAACTCTGCCGGGAGTTACCGTTTCTCGATGTATTAATGTCAACCGCGGCACCAAAGAGGTATGTGACTCCAATGTTACTAGCAACCAGGACGTCAGCGCTGGCGCCAACCCGGTGCCCTGTTCCCTACAACCATCCTCGCTGATGCCCACCCTGGCAGCTCGTCTATATCGACACTGGTGTGATGTTCGGTATCAACCACCACATCAACACGAACGGTGGTGACCCCAGCACCAACCTGAACTATGGGCAACCACACGGACAGTATACACCTTCAATCAGGGCAATGCTGAGGGCGTTCATCCGGACAACACCGTTTTCACCAACCTCGACACCCCCAACATCGGCGTGAGAAGTTCTCACATGAACGTGGACTCCGATCCTGTCGCTCAAGGTGCCGCCCCCAGCGTTGGGGACGCCTTCGCGGGCACCAATCCCAGCCGTGACTCCAACATCGACCTCAGCCTTTTTCCTAGGCTCGAGCGCGCACTTCGCTCCAGCAACTCTAGGCTCTGGTTCTATCTTTGATGACATTTACTCGGCCTGAGCTGTGGCATTTTTGTCCTGCTCAGGGCAGCGAGGGGGGCATGGCATCTTCCCTGATCACCCTTGACCTTGAGGGCAAGGTGTCGAAAGAATGGTCCATGGTGGCGAGCAGATTTGGTGCGAGCGGTGGGCGGTTGACCCTTCGCGGGTACATCTTGGTGGAACTGCCTCTGCCAGCATGCCACTTGTTACTGCTATGCCCCAATGCCTTTGGAGGAAAGGAACATCCGAGTTGTAGAATTATTCACAGCACCATGGGATGAAGAAAGAACGAGAGGTGGAGATTTGTAAACTGGATGTATTTATTGCAAGGGTCACTGAGACGTGGTGTACTCACGTCACGGTCATCAAACATGATAATCACTGGAAATTCTTGACCCGTAAGCCTTCCTTATAGCATTGTGACACCCTGTGCAACGTGTTTGTAGCTGAACAACTCTTGAATAGTAACATCAACATCCAACTGCTTGCATGACTTTTTCTTTCAAGCTTGCCTGTTCGCCACTAACGTTCGAGGCCAGCCGATGTGTGAATGAAGGTTAAGATTGTAAGGCAAGGCCAGCCCTTGAGGGTACTGTAACTTCTAAATTTCCAAGTCCTGCTCGTGAGCTTCGACTTTCGACGCCAGGACAGCTCCAGATCATTTCTCCTCATTTGCCCTCTGTGATATCTTGGAAGTGAAAATCTGCTCTGGTGTGCTTGGTGCGAGCTCGCTCCAGGCCCGCGTCTCCGCGGCATCCACGGACATTGCTTTTCCGCTCCATGGCCCCAGCTTGACTGCGCAAACAATAACCGGGTCATGTTCATGCTTGACCACAGCATCAAGGTCATCGGCGAGGTCTGGAAAGAGGCGGCTGACAATCTGCGCCCCCTCGGTGTTGATTTGGTCGCAGGATGACTGCCATCCTCTCCTGAACAAGATCCTCGAAGCCCGGCTACGTTCGCCAGGAACGAGTTCATCAATAATTTTCGCGGCGGCAATGAGACTGGCATGGCCTCAACTTTACCCTCCACATACCAATGACGATTGTGCAGATGAACTTGCCCGACGTCGATCCGGCTATTCGGCAAGACATTTACGCCGTCAACAACAAAGACCCTGCCAACAACAAGCCTGTCATCGACCACTCAGGTTGATCATGCTCCTGCCGCGCAATTCCTCTCGACGCACGCTATTTTCGCGCAGACCAATGCTGGGAACAACGTGATCAAAGATATCGTCAACAGCAACATTGGTGGCAATGTCGGGGACAGCACGAGGAACATGAGCATCCAAGGCATGGCCAACGACATGACACCGCTGACGACATGGGTCACAATACTGAGAACGAACTTGAAGACGTGGAGAATTACGTGGGTTGCATGGACATGGGCGACAATGCTGACACCTTCAGGAACCCCAGTGAGGGTCTGGATTCGGGTTGTCGGTTTGGGCTCGGGCGTCGACCCGCACTAGTTGGGCTACCTTGCCAGGGCTAACGTCATTGTTCATGGTCTGCGGCACTGAGGTACTCCATTGCATGATGTATGGCGAGGAGAAGCCAAAAAAAAATATGGCCAGGAAGAGTCCGATGTTGCCGAAGGCAGGCGAGAGAGCAAGCTATGGCTCGTTCACGCCGAGTGAAGCCATGGCGAAGCATCCCGACGTCTTCGACAACCGGGCGCAACTGGTCAGATAGCTGATTTTGTAGAAAACCACACATTGCGGTTATGGGTTTTGGGCTTAGAGATCAGGGAAGTATTCTTAGAACTCTATCTTACGGCCAAATGTCTTGTCAACTGGTGCGAACTGTGAAAGATCAAAGCTAAGACTCTTTGCCTGCTTAGGGTCTGCTCCCTATTGGGAGTACGGAAGTACGGAAGTACGGAAGTACACGTCTGACAACAGTCTTCAATCAGCTGTGGCCAGAATGTTGTCTCCTGCTCCGAATCAGCTCTGGCATCGACAAGCATTGAGGATAATTCGCCTCTTCCCTCTGTTTGTCTGGGGGGGCATTGCGAGTACTGTCCAGCCAGGCAGACTAAGAACCTCGGGGGCAAATGGTGGTGCCGATGACGTAGTGCGGGGCAGCTGACAGCTCCCAACGCCTCTCAACTGGGAAGGTTGGCCCGCTGTGACGAGAGATGTGGGTGGCTGTAATCGTGTATTTTAAGGCGATTCAAGGAAATCTCGATGTCTGGAACTCGCTCCTTTTTCCCTCCACCTAGTAGAAACCTTAAACATCTTCCCAACTTTTGGCAAACTCCAGTTCATCCCACCTACACTTGCCTCAAGCCCCACACATAACATTTGCACCTCTTGACAAGTTTCTTTCCCAAAATGAACGACAAGAACAACAACACCGGCATCACCGGCGCCGGCAAGGTCGTCACCTCGACCCTCGGAAACACAGTTGGCGGCCTGGCCAACACGGTCGGCGGCGTTCTGGGCGCTGCGTCGCGCGGCCTCGGCGAGACAGTGACGGGCGCCACGGGCGGCCTCGGTAAGCCCCTGGGCGACGGCATCGCCAATATCGGCACGGGCGTTGAGGGCGGCGTTGCCTCAGTCGCCAAGGGAGTCAAGGATGCCGGCGAATGGAAGACGAACCCGAAATAGGATCGAGGTAGTCGGCTCGAATACAGCGGTCCTCCAAGACCTCGAGCAGGAATTGAGAACGATATAAGTCTGATGGGGTTCTTGGTAGTGGAAATATGGAAACATGATGGCATGACCGGTCGACATACACGAGCGGACTGGCAGGGCCTTCAAGCGATGGCGTTAGATTGGTAGGCTACATGGCAGGACAGACAGGTTGATGATGTTTGGAGCTGGGGCTTCATCGAAGACAGTCACTCTCAACCTTGGGCACAGTGGAACCAGATTGAAGAATATTAGGGCTAATGGAAATATACTTCACTTCCTTTGCCCCTGACGCGATAAGAAGACGATGTCTCTTGGTTCTAGTACATGTGACGGCCAGGTCGGCCAGGACCGAAACCACCCCGGGCCTTTACGATCTTCTGTAGTTCCAAAGTATCTGCTTTGGGTAGCTCGCATGCCCATGTGATGTTGTGTCTCAATGAACCTTCTTAGCTCTAGCCAACGCGATCACTGGAAAATGTACGCCCGCCTGCCCTCTGAGACCCACTGGGGACCATCAAGAACCTCCAGAGAGTGGTGACGGCCAAATCCGGCCAAATGTACATCCATGCATTCAAGCAGGACAGGACGTAGGATATTGAACCGACCATACGGTCTCAGAGTGACACGGTACTACCATGTCGGTCGGCAGATGCAATGTCATCGACTGCTCTTGAGGATGGGTTCCTCCAAAACTAAGGTATTCTTTGGCCCTGCTTCAGCCGCGTTAGGATGAGCCGCTGCCAAGTGCTGTCGTCCTGGACGTTCAAGTGATCAAGTCCCTTAAGTCTGTTTGTCAACTGCATGACCCGCAAAGTTAAGGGAGATTGGCCAGAGTCTGTAAGAAGAACCAAGCGACTGGACTAATTGGAGAGGCGTCGGCAGCAGCAGCCCTCCAAAGAATTGGACGACAATAAAAGGCTAAAGTTATCGGGAATGAGGCGGATGTAATTACTTAGAATTTGGTTGGCCATTCAAAAACCTTCTTCATGACCAAGGTCCGTGGAACCCTCTGGAGCACAACGACTACGAAACTCCAGCATCAACAAGGCCGCACATAATACCCGGGGTTGACCACTTGGGAAGCTCACGGCGAAGATGCGGTGGGCTGGCCCCCGTCACGAGGACACCCAATTTTCCAGCCCCATCCCCCGCTGCGATGCCGATCGGGCCTGGGGCTCAGGACGGGAAGTGTCCCGACCATGGGGGCCGACAACGGCCAGTAGCGGCGGATGTTGACGCGATCGGGTTTGGTAAAGCGCCTGGCATGCTGCAGGCCTAGACTGGCGGGACCGACAAACTTGCCCATTGCCCCCTGACCCTCGTGGCCACAGCAATCAGCGGTCTGTGATTCGCCCACACCCAGGAGCAATAACAGCCAGGAGAGGTTTCCGAACTACCGTCCGTGTTCTGGAAGAATGCGGCTTATCCAGCGGAAACTCTGGCCGCCAGCTCTGACAGTGTCCGATGCTCAAACCTGAGTCCTGACATCTCGAACCCATTCCGGAGTCTTCACCCTTGAGTCGTCTCATTTGTGCTAAGCCTTCGAGAATCCCGAGAATTGTTGACAGTCATCTTTACGTGTGCGATGTGCTCACCGGTTACCGAAGATACGACATTACCCAACCGTTTTCGGTACCACTGACGTTTCCATGTGTCAGTTGAAATTTGATGCCCAAGTCCAGAACGGCCAGAAGCGGTCAATATCCGACAGGTCGGCCCCGGCGAGGAACGTGGATCTTCTTATCAAACGGCTAGGACAGTGTCCCGGGAAGTACTGGAGTCATCGACGTGCTTCCCCTCCACACCAACTGAGCCCTCTACGAAGCTCCATCCGCAGCACTATCGTACCCCTGACCGCCGATAACGGATGTTTCCTAGTATCTTCTACCAAGACGACTGCTGTGAATCAGCATGTGATGAAACATCCAGAACACGCAGCATGCAGATAGTACTATTCAGAATTTGACACATCAGCCGCTAGCAGTCGTAGCCCCGCCGAGTTAACGATGGAAAGGGGGGCACCTACGAGAAAGTCCAGTCGTGAGGAGTTCGGCCCTCCAGGCGGTTACCTCCGGACAATGATAGATGCCTCGACGATGACAAATAGGAAGAACTGGACTCTTCCGAAGGGTTGATGGCTCAGCTCGGGCCGTTTTGGAGCGGTGTGAAGCAAGAAGCTAAGCAGCCCAACTCACACTACATATCACCACGTCTGAGCGTCATAGCCCAGGCGGGCTCAATTTGAGCAAGCTCGATAGCTCTCATCCACCTCTCTTCCGCGGAAGTTCAGTCGACCACGATGGCTGTTCATGGGATGAAGAAGAAAACCCTTGCCAGCCAGTCAGTCCTGGTGGCATCCAGCGGCGAGACCACGCCCACCACCCCGTCGAGCGACGACATGTACATGAATGAGGCGGACAAGAAGTTGGAAGCAATGGGGTACAAGCCAGTACGCGGTCACCGCCGGTTCTGAACCATCCGGTCCCTACGTATGACTGACACCATCCAGGTTTTCAAACGCGAGTTCTCAACTTGGTCCAGCTTCAGCTTCGCCATGAGCATCGGCGGGATCTATGCCTCTCTCATGTCGACATGGATCTACGGCCTCCAAGCCGGCGGAGCCGCTGCCATCATGTGGAGTTGGATCATAGGAGGCGCTGGCGCCTGGGCGCTCGCGTTGAGTCTAGCCGAGCTGTCGTCGGCATATCCCAGTGCCGGAGCCATGTACTCCGTGTTGAAGTACCTGGCCCCTGAAGGACAAGCACCGTTCCTGTGTTGGATGTCTGGGTGAGTATCAGCAAATTCATTGGCAACATAAGCACTTGTGGCTCATGAGATGCCTCTCATCACAGGGTACATCACCCTCATCGGTGTCATTGCGGGCAGCGCCAGCACGGAATACGCGACAAGCCAGCTGCTGTTGGCATCCATCTCGATCGCCTCTGACTTCACATACACACCTACCGCCGGCCATGTCATTGCGGTCATGGCTCTTCTTGCTGTCACACACGCATCCATCAACAGCCTCCCAACTCTGTGGCTGACTCGCCTGACCAGCGGCTACGTCGTCTTCCACATGAGCGTGCTGGTTGGTGCTTGCGTCTGCCTGCTGGTGCAGACCAAGGAGAAACACAGTCTCGCCTACGCGTTCACCGATTTCCAGCCCTCTTCCGGCTGGAGCCCACCGGGCTTTGCTTTTCTCTTCGGATGCCTGACGCCCGCCTGGATCATGACCAATGCCGATAGCACCGCCCGGTAAGACGCTTCTGCCTCCATCTCTCCCCCCGCGACACCAACACACATGTTCTCTGGGTCTGACATTTTCCTCCCCCTTTCAGAATTGCCGAAGAAGCCAAAGACCCGGCCCGCGTCGTCCCCAAGGCCATCGCGGGCGCAACCACCTTCACGTACCTCATCGGCTTCGCCTTCAACCTCGTTCTGGTCCTCTGCATGGGCGAGCCGCGCGATCTCATTGCTTCCCGCAGCGGCCAGCCCGTCGCGCAGCTCTTTTTCAACACCATGGGCCGTGCGCCCGCAATCTTCTTCACCCTCTCCGGCTTCGCCGTCATGAACCTGGTCGCCATCCCGGGGCTCCAGTCCGGCAGCCGGACCATCTTCGCCTTTGCGCGAGACGACCTGATGCCGCTGTCACATGTGTGGAGGCGGATCTCGCCGCGTTCGCAGACGCCCGTGGCCGCTGTGTGGTTGTATGCGGCCCTGGAGGTCACGGTGAATCTACTGGGGCTGGCGAGCGAGACGGCCATCAGCGCCGTGTTCAATATCTGTACCGTGGCGCTGAACGTGTCGTATCTGCTGCCGATTGTGTGCAAGTTGGCATACGGGCGATTTGAGAGGGCACCGTGGCATTTGGGAAGGTGGAGCTTTGCAGCGAACGCGGTGGCGGTCGTGTGGAATGTGTTTGTGTCGGTCATCTTCTTCTTTCCGACACGGCTGCCGGTTACCAGCGAGAACGTGAGTTATCTTCTTCTTTCTTTCAGTCGCTCTCTTGGGTTGTTTCGGTGGGTGGTGCTGACGGTGCTGACGCAGATGAACTACGCCGTCGTCGTCTTTGTGTTTGTCATCCTCTTCTCGAGCGGCTTCTGGTACACCCATGGTCGGCATTACTACAGTGGCCCTGGTAGTCAGCGACGGAAGAGTTCCACAGCTACCATTTTGAGGCCAATGTAATCCACTTTGGTTTTCGATCAAGTGGTGGTACCAAGGTCAGGCCAGCGGGTGTACGGACTTGCCGTCTGGTGCTAACTTTCGAGTCTTGGAAGCAAGTTCACCCAGTCCAACCGTAGCCGAGTGCGCCAATGAAGTACCTTCTCTTTCCACCGCGAAGACGAGGTTACAACGTTTTTGGACTTCTCGAGGGTTGCTTTCTGCAACTTTCAGTGTTCAGAACAGCAAAATCGGAAATAGAACATGTCGAATAGCCACCTCAAGGACGTAGACATGGGATCTAGGTTTACAGACGCCAAAGTTAGTGAAAATTTTAGTCACTGTTCCATAATCAATACTATACTTATTTCCAGATTGATCTACCCCTAAGGGTCAAGGAAGAACTCGCATGGCGTGTCCATTGAAGCCTGTCAGGTAGCGGCCATTCCACCATCCCAGTGCTTCCAACCTCAAGACAACTACCACTGGTTAATTACTGTTTTTTGTCTTAGGAATGCTAGGTAGGAACATGTAGTTGAGTTTATCGATCGCCTTGTTCATGTCCCTCGTCTCCTTTCTTCTGATGGCCAGGTTTTTTGGCCTGTTAAGCACCTCCCACTCCTCGTCCGTGGCATCGCTAGAAGTCAACCCCTTGGTTGAAGAGGACTTGGAGCTTCCCTTAGGTTCATGTCCCTTTTTCTTAGCACTTTCACAGAGACGTGCCCGAGCCCTGTTCCTGCATTGCTTAGAGCCGAGGCCTTGGTAAAGCAGACCATTTGGAAGGCCATGGCAACACGAGGTACTGCTGTGAAGCGGTCACAAGAGTTGGATCATGCGTTCAGTTTCGCGTGGATTATTGGGGGTATCGGAGGGGTAAAGTGTCGACGTCATTGAAGAAAGAGGAAATGATTAGCTCAAAGCTCGAAGTCATCAGGTTAGAAAGTTTCCCACGGAGACGATGGAAAGCAAAGAACATCGTCGGCTAGAAGAGAACAGTAGAACTGGTTAGTACATTGGGTCTCTTTGTCTTGGGGAGAAGGGGGGGCTGTATTGTTGTCTTCAGATGAATCTCAATAGATCAACTGCCCGTTTCCTGCCTCCGTCGTCCTTGCTCCTTGAGCCCATGTGCACTGGGTGTCTATAGATCGTCAAGCGAACGAGGATGCTGTTGGTCTCAATTGCGAAGTGATCATGTGCTCGTATCAACATGTGAAGTCGGACTTCCACTGGTGTGCACTTACTATGGGTCGAGCGTTGCTTGTTCGACCGAGTTAACTAACCTGTTGGACGATATCCCGTCAGCATAATGCCAAATTAAACCTTTAGATCACATCATCTGTTCAGCCTACCTAATTGAATGGTATTCTCAAGGGGTTGGCGCTGGCCCTCGCACCCAGGTTTTCGCTCCTCTTGGTAGCGCCAATGTTGGGGGTGAGACGGTCAGGGGCAGCTCTGACTTTGACAATACCTTCGACATCAATCAGATGGTTGGAGCCAGTATTCTGAGTGCTGAAGAAGAATTCGTCGCCTCTTCGAAAAGTAGTTGTTGCCACCACCAAGCATCTCTTGCTAAACCGAGTTTGGGAATCCTAGATGGCGTCAGTACCCCTGAAATGGAAGTGGCCTTGCCCACCTTCACCACTCCATTTATCTTTGGCTCAGTGTTGAAAATGATGTGTTTTACACAAGCCTAAGCTTCGAATTGCTTGCTTGGGATAAGTTGGAGCTGCGTGCGAGATGTTTTTCGTGCGGAGCACGGGTCCTCGCCCACCCCCCTTTGCTCGCTCACATCACCATCACAACTACAGCTTAGCTGCAATACTATACGCAACAAAACAGAATTACTGATGAACTTCACTTGATGCAAAGTACAATCCTAGACCTGCAAACCTCAATTTTGCAGGCGTGCACAGACCGCCCTGGGAGGTCTATAAATACTTGCCTCCCCATCCCCCTTCCTCCTCTCTCTTCTTTCTTCCTCCTCCTTAACTAACCTCCATCGAGTGCTAAGTTTTTGATGGGGGCCATCAAATGGTGGCAATTATGGTTCTCTAGTCATTGACCCAACAGATGGAGAGCAACACCATCCTTGACCACCAACCGCCGGGCCTCGAGCCCAACCTATTTGGTGTTTGGATCAATGGGACTGGGAAATCCATCCGTTTCCTCCCCTTCCTTTCCTTTCATTCTTTTTTAACGTATTGCTCGATCTTGAATGCTTCCACTGACTGGGGTCACAGTGCCATCTTGACGCGCCTGGTGGGAGATACCCACCAGAGACTTCGTGTTGTTCATTTTTGGCTGCGACCGGCAGGTAAGTTTCACCTTGTCCTTCCCAATTTTTCTCCGCTTGAGACCATGGCGGCAGTTTGAGTTCACACTGCAGTCATCAACCAAGCGGAAATTAAGTTCCCAGGACCTGGGCGTGTTGTGGTTCTTCTCATCGTAGCAGCCCAGTCACTCCGGGTCGCCATTTTATGCTGACACTTTCTCACCTCCTAGATCACTTCGTCATGACTGTCAGCTCTGGTTGCGGGCGAGTTGGCGGATAGTCGGTTCGAAACACAGTCGCGGATCGCGGATCGCGGATCTCGTCTCGCGTCTCGCCTCTCACTTTAATCCGCTGTCATCGTTCGCAGCAACCTGGTAGACATACCACAACGCGAGGCAGACCAGGACAACGGCATTCCAATCCGTTGTTTGAAATGCCCGCGGAGATCAACAATGCCCATCTTGACCGCTTGGAGCTGGCGACCCTTGCTGTGGGCTCCAAGACCGTGATGCGGCTAACACTTTTCCCGTTTCCTGCTTTATGTTTTGTTTTTGTGGTAATGACTTGCGCAACTATTCCTCCAGTGTGATCTTTCCTCAAACGTGTCAATAAATGCAATGTGGTCAATGACTTCGGCTGATTTCTGTCCGTTCATTGATGGCCTGCATTTTTGAAGACCAGCTCCCTTGTTGTCCCCCAACTGAGACATGTTGAAAGGTGGCTTCTTTACATTTTCTGAAAGCATAAAGGGAGTTTCTTCATTTGGCATGATGTCCTGCTCCTTACAGCTACGTTCTTTCTATGCATGTCTCTTGTTGTGGAATAGTGGGCGCGTCCAAGGGATTTTGTTTATATCCGTGAGCAAGATTGAAGGAAGGCTGCCAAAGGACCCATGCCAAATGCGAAGGGATATCTTTGGAGAACGTTTATTTACATTGTTTTTGTTATTTGAAAGAGATGGACAAGCGGAATGGCTAGATGTTTCTCGCAGTGCAAGAATTCGATATTTCGTGCTTCTTCCAGTCTCCGGTTCACTGGACAAGGTTCTCCCGAGACACAAAAAAGCGAATCAAACACTATTCGTGACAACGCATTTTTCGTAGAATTTGAGAATTGGAAGTGAATGTTTGATTATTCCATTTGAATTGCCTCCCTCCGCAAAGTCATGGAAGCCAAGAATACTGGCGCCCTGAATGTTTGGGTGTGTGTCCAGGGGCAAGGAAGAGCCAGCTTCTCGTCGAGTAAAGTATGCCTGCCCAAGTTCGGTTTGCCACGGTCGATGGTGCACAAAAATAACATAAAGGTAAGGTAGCTTCAAGCTTCTTCAGGCCCAAATAAGCACCAAATGGTCAGGCAAGATGTTCCCTCTTTCCATGGCTCAGCTGTCTAAGGGGGGAAGGAGCAGACGCAGTCAACACTGCAACCCAGGGCGCTCAAAGACAACTACAGCCAAAGTGCCGCTCCAACGGCATTCTCCTTTGCGGCGCGTCATCATAGGCATTCCTTTCCACCATCAGCTACCAGATCTTCTCTTGATTATATTATACCCAACGAGCAGCTGACCAATTCCACCAAGGCCGACATGGAAGAAACCACCATGCTGGAGCCTTCCACTCCTCTGACCGACTCACAAATCCAAAAGGCGAAAACTGAAATCATGAAGAGATTCTTCCCTCGCTTCGGCCTTCGACCCGCCAGGACCTACGAGTTCGGAAGAATGGCCCGGATGGCCTGCGAGGCCTTCGATGACGAGCAGGCCCTTTTCGAATTTGACAAGTACCGGAACCCCACGATGCCGGACATGATCGAGTTCCCGGGCTTGCCCAAACTACGCGAGGCCGAAGTGTTGTGGAGAAGAAGCAAGATGCAGCGCGAGCGCCTGACGCCGGGACGGCACTTCATCGTCGCCACCCGCCTGAAGAACCCCGCCGACTACCTGAAAAAGCCCCAGATAGATTTCAACGGGGCATATCCGAGGGAAGAAATCCTGGGTTGGGCGGAGTGGCAGGATCCTCGTGTTTGTAACCACCCGCGCGGCGGTTCCGTCGGGGAGACGAGCGAGGATACGCCCACGCCACGCCCGGCCTTTGATGATGACGACTTCGAGCAGACTCTGAAGAGTCTCACCCTCGTTCACGACGAGCAAGCCTTTTTCGTTCCTCCCCACCGTTCGATAGTCCCTCTGCCAGCCACTCTCGAGTCTCTCCGGCGCGCTGCCGCCACGGACTACCAGAACTGGAAGCAGTGGCACGAATATTACATCCCGACTTGCTTTGAGAGGAAGGCGACGTCCAAGGACAGCACCTGGGTGCGTTTTCCACGTTTCGTTCCCCTCACATGCAACTGCACCAGTAATAACGTTCTCCTCGTAGTGCTCCGTTCTCTTGTCGTCAAGACTCCCTACTGGGGCGACGGGGTCGACCACCTTCTCCTGGAATGGGGCGTTCGGCGGGCGGCGAACCACGGCTGGAACATCTTGGCCATCGTCTCCAGCGACAGTATTGCGTCAACATTGTCCTCCTTCGGCGAACTTGGGTTTGGAGAGCTCGGCCACGTCGATATTCTCGGGGATACACAGCTTGCGTTGGTGCGGGAGGCGGAGCATCTTGATTCGGGTCAGGGGAAAAGTAGCGCTGGACTTGAGGAAGGTGACGTTATGGCGAAGCCAATGGCGCTGCCCACTAAAGGCGTCCCAAGCGCAGTGAAAGAGTATTTTGCTCCCAGGGAATTGGACAATGGAGCGCGCATCCGGGGGAGGATGGCCTTCAAGGTCATGAAGCGGCCTGAGCCTATCGGCTCATAGGCTAGGATGGTCCAGGCTCGGTGTCCGGTCAACTAAGAGAGCGTCGATCTGGTCGAGAACTCAGAGCCAGCCACCGCGTATGGAGCGGTCGTGATGGTAAGCGGAGGCTAGACAGCATTGCAGTCCATAAAAGCGTTGGTTCGGATTATACCTACTCATACAGTTGAGCCCCTCCTCATAGTGGCAATACACGTATCTTAATCCACATCTGCTACTAGATTCCAGTGGCTATGTGTTTATAGCCGGTCTTGGTAGGTTTCTCCCAAAATAAAGAATCTCGGCCACCTCGAACCCGATGTCATGGCTATACGGTGGCACAGTACCAAACCATCCACAGGTTGGCGCCGACCGAATCCCCGAACCACCTTGGGGGAAGACGATGTTCCGCGACTAGATGAAGGTTTTTTCACTAATGCATTCTTGAGAGCTTTAATGACCTTACTTCCATGTATGTATGTACCTGGCACCATGGCCGTTCATTCCCCTGGCCGGATCCTCCAGCCTCCCCCTTGCCGTTTTCGACCTCTTCCTCCTCTTGTTGACACTCCTGAATAAACTCACAATCAATGGGCGCCTACCATGCTGACTCCCCTGTGCGACCTTGTATCAACATCGCCGCGTCAAGTCCCCATCGCCGCGGCCTGGCCGTCGACCCACCCAACATGCCGGCCCGTACCACTGGGCTCACAGTCTCACCCGTCCTCAAGATCTACTACTGATCATAGTCCTACTGTTACCGTGCGACGGAAGGCGGCGCGAGAGGTCTTGTTTTTACTACTTAAATACATGTCTGCGTATGCAGTAGTGTGGGTGGGAAAGCGAAGGTGAAGTCAGGGCTAATGGGACGGCTCCCCATGAACTTGGAGGATGTACGTAAGTATGCCAGGGGTCCTGGGTTGTATGTATGGTGTTGCGAGGGAAGAAGCCGGCCCTGGGGGGGGTGGAACGCCCACTTCAGGAAGAGATGGTAGAGAGGAGAATTGGTCGCTGTTCATGAAGACAGTGGATATGGCCGCTCAGGGGTACGAAGGAGGGACTGGTGGGACAAGCCCGCGTTTATTGACCAGAAGGGTCCTGGGCTTGTCACCGCCCCTGGCGCGCGGAACAGAGCCGCGCGGTTGTGGCTCTTTGACCCGGGTGGGTATTCCATCCCTCCTCTCTCGCTGCCATTGTAGCGGTTCTGTTCTCCCGCCGGGTTGACCTGGGAAGGACGTCGCAGTTGCTGAACTCTCTGTGTGACCCGGGGGGTGCAAAGCCGGGTGCGGTTGAGACGGACGGCTGTCACCGTTGACGAATGAGAACATGTGGATCGTCCTGTCATCGCGGCCAATAGTGCGGGAAAGGGACATGAACCACACGGGACGGGGAGATCACGGCGGAGTCTGCCGACCGGAAATCCCTGCGGCATCCGGCGTTCCATTTCCTTCGGCTGTCACGAGTCATGCCCCGTTTGTGTTTGCTGCTTGGCAGCGTCGTGGGAGTGGGGAGGAGTGGAGCAAGGTTGTTGAACCAGGGCCACCAATACTAGTATTCAACGCCGCCGCTGAGGTAGGTTTGGCGGTGCTGTGGGAAGTCTCGGCCAGGAGATCCTCGGCCAAGCTCAATGCAAAGGACTGCCCTGCCATGCCTTCAATTCAAAGTGGGTATCTCTGTCTAGACGCTCTGCTTGATCTCGAAAGCAAACCATATCGTAGTAGTACGGTTCCATCTCTCACCCCTCAAGCACCGGCTTGGTACGCTCCTCAACCCTCCACTCGACATCCCTCCGCTGCCGGATACTATCCAGCGGGTGCTCGTCGTCGGTTTCGCCCGCGTGGCGTCTCCGGCTCTCGTCGCTCCGCCGTCCCCTAGACTGCACGGTCACCTGGACCCTGCCGGCAAGATGTTTGGGCACAAGCTCCAGGTGTCGCGAGAGTGAGATGGCTCCCGTCCGATTCTGCAAGCCGGTTCCACTGGGAGTTGGAGGTGCGCACCCCGCTGCCGCCCTTGACCTTGCGGCCCGTCCCACCAATGGTGATGATGCCCGAGTCCTTTGGCTGTGAGAGTGGGTTGTTTGACCCTTGTGGACGGCCAGGCCGACTTCCACAGGTCGCGGGACAAGTGGGCCCTGAAAGGAACTGTTAGAGAGTGGAAAATGGCAACAAGGGGCGAGGCATAGAGCTTACCAAAGTCGGCAGACAAGCCGACACAATGCCGCTGCTGATCTCAATGATATTCCAGGCGCACGGCTCGGCCAGGGTCCAGGGGACATCGTCGGTGCTGTAGGTCAAATAGATGCGGAAGCGATAGATGCTAGTGAAGACCACGTAGCTGCCGAGCAGGAAGATGACCATGAGCAGGATGCGCTGCCACAAGTTCGTCTTTAGCCGCATAACGTGGGGCATCGGCAGGCAGAGGATAGCGATATCGCAGAGAATGCTGGGTACCGAGATGCAAAGCTGCGTCAGGAAGAGGTTGATGCAGGTGCCCTCGAGCCAGGGCTTCCAGAGGCGCTCGCGAGGGGTGCATTGCCATGTCGCGGCCAGGATGCATGCGATGTTCCAAGCCGTCGAGATGCTGCCGCAGATGTAGCCGCCGATGCGGACTGAGCGGACGGGGAAGACGCGGAAGTAGAAAAATAGGAGCGAGATCTTGTAGAGATTCACGCCGGTGACGTAAAGGATCTCTGCACCGACGAGCGTCTGACCATCTTGTTAGCATTATATTACGCGCCATCTCTCACCACACACCGGGACGGACCTCGTTCAACTTCTGCAGATCTGGCAGGGTCAACACCCCAGAGTGTAAACCCAAGCCCTGCTTGATAAGCATGAGGTTCATGATCATGTTGCCAACCAGGACTAGGAGCGCAGCAACGATCAGATAATCGTCAGTGGCGATGCGGGCGCCCTGGCGGTAGCGGGCGAAGAAGCGCAGGGCAACGAAGACGGCCGCGAAGATGGTGAATGCGATGGTGATATCGCGAACGTATGCCCGGCCGTCCTCGGCCAAGTTCTGCTGGGCTGCAAAATCGCTAAGCTTCTGCAAATAGTCACGCTCAGGTTGAGACCGCGTCGTGTCGTTGACAGGGTAGACGACCGGCGTTGGTGTCGGCGGCGGCATTATTGCTGTTGGGCGTGTTTGGTACGTCTTCCGAGCAGGATCCGGCAGGCTGGGTCGCTTAGGCCGGCAGTGGCATGTCACAAAGCTTGTTGGTCTGCTGCAGAGTTTGGTTGAGGCGGGATCTCACCCCATATTCAGGAATAAGAACCTGGTAGAATCGGGCAACTGGGAGGGGCGGTGTAGCGATCGCTTCATAATGACGTTTAACTTATCATTTCAAAGGCACATGTCATCGTTTGAAGATATTTCTTCTCTTGCAACTCTTGAGACGCTTCTTCGGCGCTCGCGTTGCCCTCGACCACCCTTCGCTAAGCTGTTTCCGGCGATTCTGGCCTGCTGTGGAGCATGCCGAGGCAGACAATTGCCGATCAGTACCCCAGACTGGAATACAGAGACCAAGTCAAGTCAAGGGCCGGGGCGAATCCGGGGTATGGTGCAGAGGGGAAAAGGCCCCAGCGAAGGACAGTGTCCTCGAGTTACTAAGCCATGAGAGGAAACGGGTTTTCGTTTCGGGCACACCAATCGTAGGACACCGTGATATGGCATATGCGGCGAAGGTTGGTGAAGGAGATGCTTTCGATTTTTCTTCCCATTGTTGGCCTCTCTTGGGCATTCCGTTGCGGATCGTCCCACTTTCAGCACAGTCTCGCCTCCCTTCCCATCCCGCGTGGGTGGGGCTTCTTGTCGTGGTTCCTGGCCTTTTCGCTGCTCATCCTGTTTTGCGTTAGCTCTCAACATGAGAGGAATAGAACGGGCAACGGTTCCGTATGGTGGTGGAGAGACAAACAGATCTGATTGGTTACTGCCTGAGCTCCTCAGGGGCCGCCATTAAATCTCCCCGCCGGTCCTCGCTGCCGACAATGAGGAGTACGGAGAGCTTCGGCACGGTCTGGTGGTCAACACCTCCACAGACCATTGCCGACGGTATTCAGACTGAGATGGTGATAATCGGCTGTGTTCCACCGGCAGGGGCCTGGCGCGGGTGCTAGGCCGCTGTCATCTCCAGCCCCAAGAGGCCTTGAGGACTCGATAAAGCCAAGAAAGCCCCGACACGATACTCGTTCTTCCTGAACCGTCTCCTACCTGCAGTGTAACGTTGGGGCAACTGCCGCAGCATCTTCTTGGGAGTAAAAATCCGCCACAATGTTCTCTCTCCATCGTTTCTTCGTCTTCACCCTTTCCTTCATCTCCGCCATGGTCGCTGCCAAGCCCGCCATCCATCCCACAGTGGTCATCGTGCCCGGCGCCTGGCAGCTGGACAATGCATGGGACGAGTTCCGTGCCGTCCTCTCCCGCGCCGGCCACAACGCCTACCATGTGTCGCTGCCCAGTGTTGGCGGCACCGAGCTGCCGCTGACCGGCCTCCCAGAGGATGTTGCTGCCGTCCGCTCTGTGATTGGTGGACTCGCCGACAAGGGCGACGAGATCATCCTGCTGTGCCACTCGTCCGGCGGTGTCGTCGGCAGCAACGCGGTGGAGGGCTACGATGTCGCAACTCGCCAGGCCGCTGGCAAGAAGGGTGGTGTCAGCCGTATTGTTTACGTCTCTGCTTTCATGCTGCCCAAGGGCCAGAGCCTGCTCGGATGCTTGGCGGCCAGCCCCTGCCGTGGATGGTTGTTGACGTGAGTCCCGACTCTCCTTTCTTCCCAAGCCCTTGGCTAACCCGCCCAGGGCGACCGTGTCACTGGCGACCCGACCATGATGCCCGAGATCGGCTTCAACGACCTTCCCGACGACCAGAAGGCGTACTGGGCCACACAGGTGACCTACACCTCAGCCGCCCTGTTCGCAGCCGAGTCGCAGTTTGAGCCGTGGAACAACGGCATCCCAGGCTCGTACATCTTCTGCACTCTCGACAACGCCCTGCCGTATTCCCTTCAGCAGGGTATGGCCGAGCAGCTGAAGCTCGGCCCCAACCCACGCAACGCCACCGTCGAGAGCGGCCACTGCCCTTTCCTCAGCATGCCTGAAAGGCTGCTTGGCGCGTTCAAGCAGGCTATCGGGGGGGAACTAGGGTTATAAAGGGTTTTGAAGCACTCTTGTTATAAAGGTGATACCTAGGATAGATTCTTAATGTGAGGTGATGTGGTCCCGCCTTTTTACACTTTTCTTCCTCCCACGACATCTCTCATTACCTGGTCCTCTTTTCTGTGTGGGCAATTAGCAGCACTCCATTTGCCCATAGCTCAACTGGTACGTAAACCACCTACCCACCACCTCTCTACCCCTCCTTAGCTCCCCGTCCCAAACCGCCGCAGCTCCCCTTCCTCCCCCATCAATATCCCCATAACCTGCTCCGCCACCGTAAACTTCACGTCCGCCCCTCCGTCTCTGGCTTTCACCACCGTTCCCAGCCCGTCCACGCAAGTCAACTCCGTAATCGGCAGCCCAGCCAACACCGGCTTAGACCCGTCCATCTCGGCATCCTTATACAGCCGAAACGTATGGCACCCACTCGTCATAAACGCCCACTGATCAAACTTCACCGCGTGCCTCACCGCCGCCTTATTCCCCAGTGCAGCAATCCACCTCGCCATGCGCTCTGCATCGTCAACCGTCACAGCGCGGACCCAGCCGTGTATTTCCTTCACGACGCGCCAGAGCGGCTGGGAGGCGAGAAACCCGGAGGGTAGCGTGCCGACTCAGGGGACGATGGCGTTAGGGAAGTAGTGCGGCGGCACGGGGAGCTTGGAGGAGAAGTTGACGAGGGTGAAGAACGCTGAGTGCTGGGCGGGTGGCGGAGGAGGGCGGCCGAGGGACGCGGCGTTCTTGAGGCGGGCTCGGTGCGTGCACTGCCAGAGGTGGGCGGAGAGGGCTTCGAAAGTTGAGACCCAGGAGGTGTTGTTAGGGGGTGTGGCGGCGGCTTTGAGGGAGGCGAGGGCGGCGCGGGAGAGGTGCAGGGTGTAGCCTGCGCCCTGTGGCGGCCGGGAGGGTGAGGCCTTTGGGGTTGGGACTACTGCTTCTGTTGCTTTGGGCACTGGGGTGTCAAGTTCGGCTGCTGAGAGTGTCCGCGGCGGGCAGGGTGGAGAAGCCCGGGGGAGATTGCGCAGGTGCCTCAGTTCCCAGCTCGGGGCTTATGTTCGGCAACTCATCGGCCAGGTATGGGATGATGTTGGGGGGACTCTGGAGAGCGGCAGCACACCCGTCCTTTGCTATCTTCCGATAGATCTCTGCAAGGTCCTTGAACAGTCGCAGCGCACCTTCAGCATGCAGAGAGCATGAGATACTCTTATGCCAACGGCGACAGAACCACATACAAAGCGCGTGTGCTGGATGGTGAACGGGGCGTCGCGTTGAACTCCTTCCCAGACCGGATCCCATGGAGGAACTAGCGCTTCGCCCGAGCCTGAAAGGTTGCTCATGGCAAGGCTGGCTGTCCCAACATTTAGGAACGACGAGAGAGGAGCCTGGCACGCGGCCTCAAGGAGCAGAATGCCAGTACCCAAGTGTATTATAGTGCGTACATCGCTGGAATGGTGGATGGAAAGACGGCCAGTCAACTGGGGATAGTAGTCCAGGAGGAGCGTGATTGCTGTTCGAAGCAGTGAGACCGGTACTGCTTCAGGCAATGTTCCGGGGCCTCGTACACCCAAACAACGGCGACTGGCGCCCTCGGGGAAGGCAGATGGTCGAGAGGGCCAAGGTTGAACGGCGAGGGGAGCACCGTCAGTCGCTGGGGGTTGGCCCACTGCAGGACGTGGCTAGCTACAATAGTGGCCTCAGTGGTTTTTGACATGGCTGCGGCGAGAGGCAGGTGTAATGGTCGCAATTGGTTTAATATCGGATACAGGTTGTGAAGCACCAAGATGCATCGCTTCCCGATTCATTCAAGAAATGCAGATGTAGGGTAAAATAAGTCCCTTTGCAGCCCCGAGCATCTAAGCCACAAGTCTCATACACCCGCAAAGGCCGCAGATACCGCCAAAGGTCCCGACGTTTTGCGTCGTCCCTATATCGGATAATCCGAGCTGAGAGTCGGACTGGCCGAGCGTATGGCCGCTGACAAGTCTCAGTGAAGTCTACGAATACCATTGCAGTGCTGAATGTGACACAGATCGCTCCCCTACGTGAGAAGGGAGACACCTCAACCTGTCCATTCTCAGCGAGGAAGAACTCCATTAGCGCTTTGTCGTGTCGTCTTGGGAGCATTTGGAAACAATGGAGATTCGCCTGGCCGTTTATACCCTCCAACAACCTGCCTGCACCAGGAAAGAATTTCCTCAAGTTTTTGATCTGCTCGTTGCTATTTTGATTCCACCATGCCGCTGTAGTACTATTAAGTTAGTAAGTACTACCAAGGGTCGAGGCTGGGTTGTCAACCTGCCTTGAGGTTTGACTGGTAGGCATCGACAAGCAGTAGTAGTACAAGACAGTGGACGTTTCATGTAAAGAGGCAACGACCAGGAAATGAAACTGTCGGAGTCGACGATGGCTAGAAGATGGGCCTCATCCTAACTCAACCTACAATCTGCTGCCTTCATTTCTCCTCCTCTCCTTCTCCGCATCCCGAAGCAGCCGTCTCAGGATCTTGCCACTTGGACTCTTGGGAATCTCGTCTAAGAACTCAACTCCTCCCTTGATCCACTTGTACGACGCCTTGTGGTCAGCGACGTGCTTGGTGATGAGCTGGGCAACTTGGTCTGCCGGCTGAGAGGCAAACCCTGGCGATCTGACCACGAAAGCCTTGGGAACTTCGCCAGAGCGCTCATCGGGGATCTGAATAACAGCACAATCAGCGACCGCAGGGTGAGCCAAAATGTGGGCTTCCAATTCTGCTGGTGCAACTTGGTGACCCTGTAGCACAGTCAGTCGACATGCGTCAAGGAGCTGCTGGGAAGAGCACTAGAGAAGCCTCACCTTCACCTTGATCAGCTCCTTGATCCTATCGACGACGACGAAATGGTCGTTCCCGGATGGTGCTTTAGTAACCAGCACCTCATCACCCGTTTCGGAGCCACCGACCGTCGTCGTGGTGAACAAACGTCTCTGCCGTAGATTTCTCGTTGTTCATATATCCCAGCACAACTGACGGAGACTGAACCAGCAGCTCGCCCGGCTGATCGTACTCGGTGATCTCGTTGCCTTCCGGACCCATGATCTTGGCTCGGAAGCCTGGCAGTAACGAGCCAGACGACCGATGCATCACATCATGTTCGCTGGTGGAGCAGACCACGACAGATGATTCAGTCATTCCGTATGCTTGGACTACAGTCCATGTCGGGTAGATTTGGAGAAGTTCCTCGATAGTCTCCTTTCCTAGAGGGGCTGCTCCGGAGTAGACCAGACGGACACTGCTGAGGTTGTATTTCTTGCAGAGATCACGGCTCTGGAGCATGCGGATGATGATGGGCGGAACCTGGAAATGGGACATCAGCACATGGACATGTCGCGTTTGCATCCGGATCACTTGTACTACTCACGATGATAAGATGCTCGATTTTGAACGTCTCAATCGCTGCCAAGTAGGACTCGAGTTCGAACTTAGGCAGGACGATGACTTCGTCGCCACGCCATGTCGCGCCATGAGACACAACGACCAAACCATAGATATGGCTCATGGGAACAAGGCCCAGTTCCACCTGGGTCTCAACCCCGCGTTTCTTCCTCCCGACAGACTCGTAGGCTGTGTATTGAAGGATGTTCGCGATGACATTTCGGTGCGATATCATGACTGCTTTCTATTATCAAGCTGTCAATGGCTGCCCGTGAAACATGCGAAAGCGCAAGCCTACCGGAAGACCCGAAGTGCCGCTTGAATAACACAGAAACGCAGGCTGGCGTGCTCCCTGGCCTTTACTCCACTTCAGCGGCTCAAGCGCTGGCAGCTTCTTGCCTTCAGATATCAAGTCCTCAATGGTAGAAACGAGTCGGAATCCGACGCCTGTCTCTTTCTCTTGTCGTCGCCCACCATGGGTAAGATGAAGACATGCTTTCTGGCAATTCCAGCTGCGTCTGCAGCGCTCAAAGCCGTGTCGAGCAAAGCCAAGCAGGTGAATAGCACCTTGACGCCGGACGATGTCAACTGGTGAGTGAGCTCCGGAACAGAGTAGGCTGCGTTTGCCAAGCTCGCAATGCCGGAGAGATGATGGGCGGCATAGGCGGTGGGAATGTAGTCAATCTGGACATCAAGGCGGTGTTAACCAGAGCGAGAGGATTGCAAAGGCATGGATGTTTTGTAGAAATCCAGCAGGCACTATACGAGACAAGACTCACCGTGTTGAAGGAAAAGATGCCCAGGACTTTGTCCCATTCCGTGCCTTCGTTCGGTGCCCATGCCAAGCGCTTGCTTAGCGCCCTGGCTAGACATTCTGAGCGGTTAAAGGCTTGCTCGTGAGTGAGTGTTCTGCCCGTCAATCCGCAAGTGAAAGGGTTTCTGCTCTTCGATAGAGGGCGGCGGCCGTATTGCTCGTTTTGCATAAACTCGATGATGGGGATCGAGTCGGGCGGGTCTGCGTTGTGCGGTTGCATCAGTACTAGTACAGCCTGTGGAAGATCGCTGAGAGTCGAATGCAATGGAGGGTTACCGACCAATTGGGAGCTTCGGCACCCAGGATGGAGGATAGAATACCATTCTCAGAGAGTGAGGGGTGCGTCGTCAGGGGTAGGAGGGGTACCAGGACAATGGTAGGTGTGTGAGGTGGAGGGCGAGAGGGAAGGCATGGAGCCGGCGATTGCATGGAGAGAAGCTAAAATCATGTTCGAAGATGCCGGCTTCGCTATACAGCTATAATTAACTATCGTGAACTTGGGCCATCGCCGTGCGCATGTTTCCCGAGACGAGGGTTGTCTCTGACTCTGTTTACCCCACACCCTAAACCCCCAAACTCGGCTGCAACTACACCCGGGGAACATTTCCCGGCACCCAGGCAGTCCCAAAACAGACCTGCCGAACCAACCTAGAGGACGACGGTCTGTGGGGTACAGGTCCACCACGGCGCGGTACAGACCACCTCACCTGTCCGCGTATTGCGCGGAAGGTGAGGACCCCAGTGTTAAAATGAGGGCAGACGATGTAAGTCATTGTCAAGATCACGATCAGCAAAAATATCTCTGCACGACCGTGCGCCAGCCAAGCCCAGCACGACAGGCAGTTATCGCCCCAACAACATTTCGTTACATATACATCCGGGAAAATGGCCG
The DNA here is from genome assembly GCA_031001845.1 of Achaetomiella virescens. NCBI lineage: Eukaryota > Fungi > Ascomycota > Sordariomycetes > Sordariales > Chaetomiaceae > Achaetomiella > Achaetomiella virescens. The sequence continues at coordinate 133,405 of JARNGD010000004.1, forward strand.
CCGCGGGGGAGCTCCCAAGACCATGTGGGCGTGGAGGAAGCATAAGGGCAAACCCCAAGCCAGTAGGTTGTTGATTTGAATCCGGGCGACTTGGATATCTACCCCGTATATGGCCTAACACCATCATGTTGTTTAGGTCTGGGAAGAGGCCCTGTCCCGGAAGTGCCTCCTAACGGAATTTTGTGTAAAGTGCTGGCGTCTGGAGGTATGCATCGTGAATCTGAAGACATTTCAAAGAGAATGCGGCATCCTAATTGCTCCGGTGTCAGTCTGCCGTAGTGACCATTCCTTGCTCACGATTGAGAAACAAGCAGCTTGGTTTCAGGAAAACTACACGTTGGTACGCACTGGGTCGTCGGCTTCCGAGTCGTGAGGGCATCTCGTAGCTTACGCCTCTTCTTTTGCAGGGTCATGAAGGCTGCGTCGGATCCTAAAGATTGGCCATCATGTCAAGGAGACCAAGTTCAAAGTCGGGGATGTCGTCGCTATGCACGCTGTCCCGGGATGCCGCCAGGCAGACTGCCCGGAATGCTCGCGCGAACTTTCCCAAATCTGCGAGAGAGGCCACCACTCAGGCATTGGCCAGGACGGTTTCTATGCCCCGTACGCCACTCTCGACATCCGCGGAGCTGTTTGCTGGTCCCTCAAGGCGTCACGCCTGCCGAGGCGGCAGTGGCCACCGACGCCGTGACCACGGCCTATCACGCTGTCACCAGGCGCGGTGAAGTTAAGGCCTTCGAGACCGTTTTCCTCTTTGGGCTTGGCGGCTTGGGATTCAACGCTCTGCAGGTTGTCCGCAACATCGGCGCCAGAATTATCGTCTGTGATATTAGACAACAGCGCCTGGACGAAGCAATCAAGCTGGGTGTCCCTGCGGATGACGTTGTTCCTGTTGGCAAGTCGGCGGTGGAATTTGTCGAAGAGAAGGGCCTCAAGATTGACACGGTCCTGGACTTTGTGGGAACACATGAGACTTTTGATGCTGCCCAGTATATTGGTAAGCCCTGTTCCATTCCCTGTTGCCAGGACTGAAGCTAACGGACCGTAGTCCGCCGTGGAGGAAAGGTCCTTTGCGTCGGTAGCATCGACCCAGAGAACACTGTTCACATGAAGATTGGGACAAGAAAGAGGTTGAGCTTCATCTTCACCTATGGTGGTCAGGTTAGAGATCTTGAAGAGGTTCTCCAGCTGATTGCAAAGGGAGTGATCCGCCCTCAGTGAAGCCCGGGAAATTGGAGGACTTCCCGAGCGTGCTGGAGGACCTGACGCAAGGAAAGGTCGAGTGCCGTATAGCGTTGTTGCAGGAGTAGTTCCTCCGGGGACATGAATATATTTGGAAGCTGCGCTCGATGGCCTTCGAAGTTCGGAATGTACCTCTGAGCCCCTACAACCCCGAGCGCGGCTCCCGAGTTACGTCCATGCGATACTTATACACGATGCTGTCCGGCTGTTCTACTCAACTTCAACAAGCATAAGCACTAGATATCACAAGCTTGTCTAATACGGTGATGTACTAAAAGATGTTTGGGAAAATTTTCATACTTCCCCCAACCCCACCCAAAAACAAAAAAAAAAGAAAAGAAAAGAAAAGAAAAGAGAAGAAAAAGGAGGAAAAGCTACTCTGCCTAGGAATTACCGTTCACGCTCGCACTCTTGGGCATGCCAATCCCCACGGCCGCCGTCGTACCAGCATCAACAGTCAAGATAGAACCGGTATCCACCTGGCATGATCAGATGCAAGGAAGACAACCGCGCACGCACAATCCCAGCCGTTCCCCTCCGTACCAAGCAAGCTCCTTGCCTTCCTCGCTGCCCTCGCCTCTTCACTCATGCCACCTGCATACATCATTGGCGTGTAAAGCATCTGTCACCCATGTGTTAGCCACGTGAACCATGCCATGCGAGCATGATGCAGTACATACCCCAGGGCACACGCAATTCACCCGAATCCCATCCTTGGCATGGTGAGCAATCAGCGCCCTCGTCATATTGACCACGGCTCCCTTACTTGTCGGGTACAGAAGATGAGGAGTCCCGCCCCTCAAACCGGCCACGCTGCCCATGTTGATGATGGACCCCTTGGTCTCGCCTTCGTTTCGTGCCATGGCCGGCACGGCATACTTTGCCATCAGGACCATGCTCGACACGTTGACCTCGAGCCCTTTAGCCCACTGTTCCATGTCCACCTCGACCGCGGTTCCGGGGGCACCGGCAATGCCGACGTTGTTGACCAAATGTCGAGCCTCCCGAATTTGTCTAGAGCCAGCTGAACGACGGCTTCGCAGTCGGCTGCGGAGGTGACATCGCCTTGGGCTGCGATCGCGGCGCCACGGCCGGGCTTGGAGTTGGCGATTTCGGCTGTCTTGGCGCCCAGTCGTGGTTCATGTCGAGGCAGATGACATTGCAGCCGTCATCGGCGAGCAGGATGGAGATGGCGCGGCCATTGCCTAAGCCGTCGCCGACGCAGCCAGCGCCGGTGGACGATGGCAACTCGGCCCCGGAGGGAGCGGGATGGAGGTTGGAGTGGAACTTCAGACATGATTGGCTGGATGATGGTGGTGTTGATGCGTGTAGTTCAATAACATCCTAGTATCAATAGTGTGATCAGGCAGTGGAATCGCAATGGCGTACAAGTACGCGGCGGTTTCCGGCTCAGGGCTAACCACCAATGCCTCGGCTGGGCCGACAGTAGCTTGCACGGTGAGGAACTAACGGAGCATGGTCTAGCCGAGCGCCAGCTGCGGCACTCGAGGAATCAAACGACCAAGGCTTGCCTAATTGAGAATGCCATGATGCCGGGGCGGGCCACTCTGACGCAATCAAAACCCCCAGCCTCGCTCAAGGCTGGCATGACCTAACAATGCGAGGACAGTTGCCGAAGAACTTGTGATTATCCGTAGGTCCTTCACTCAGGCGAGGATCGGGGCTTGTCCACTCGAGTTGCACGGCGAGACGCCAAGGGTGTGTCCAAATGGGGTCGGTAAGCACCCTTCAGGACTAGCCCATCGGCATACCAAACTGGGGTAATGTCGACCATATCCGATCTCGTGCATGGGATGAGGGGAAAGCCTGGTCTCGAAGCCACCGGAGTCGGGACGCGGGGTTCGTCTTGCCGCCAAGACGGGCCGCGAGACTTGGACTGCCGGAATGTCCAGCTCCAACACTTTGTCCTTGCGAAAACATCATCTTTCATCCACCAGAAAACGAAAACAAAACCGCGAACCGAAACAATGTGTGACTTCTCTTGCTACGGCGGGGCAAGTGACGAGTGGCTCGCCCTCGAAGCCAGCCTCCCCCACCACACTCGGGCAGTCTGTCGAGGAGAAGAGGCGGGCCGTCAATGCCAGCCGCGAACAGGCCGCAGCGGAGGCGATGGAGGTGCTGGGGCGCTGGGTGCGAACCCAGGACCATTCCATCCCTACACGCGACGGGTCGAGCATCGAAGCCCGCAGCTACCGCCCACTAGACCGCGACGCATCGGACCCTCTGCCGGTGTACATCCACCTCCACGGTGGCGGGTTCCTGTTCGGCACGCTGGCATCCGAGGATGCGACGTGTGCTCGCATCTCCTCAATGCCCGGGTGGTGGTCATCAATGTCAATTACCGCCACACCCCGGAACATCACTACCAACGGCGTGGAATGATGTTGAGGACGCATTTGAGTGGTTGCATGATAACATCCAGGCTGTCGGCGGCGATGCCGCGCGCGTGGTGGTGGGTGGCATATCGGCGGGCGCTCAGCTCACTGCTTCGCTGGTGCTGGGGAAACACCTCGGAAGAGTTGCGGCCTCGCGCCCGGCGATCGCTGGCCAGGTGCTGATGATACCCGCGCTGGTGAACATGGACTGCTACGAGCCACAGATGCGGAAGATGAAGGACCCGTCGATCTCGTCGTATGAGGAGAACAAAGACGCACCGATCTGCCCCGTGTCGATGTGCCGTTTCTTTACGGAACTGCTGAAGATTGACAAGAGCGAGCTGAACCCAGAAAACCTGAGTTGAACCCGGGCAATGCGACTCCCGAACAGGTGAAGGGGCCTCCCGCCGACAGTGTTTGGGATTGCCGGGCTGGATCCTTTGAGAGATGTAGGACTACTTTTGCGAAGATGCTCACAGAGTCTGGGTAAGACGGTCTGATAATTTTTGTGAATCGTGTCGCTGATGTGTTCGAAGGGTCCCCACCGATGTGCACCTATTCAAAGGTGTTCCGCATGGGTTCAGAAGGTCGGTGAGAATGCTGTCCCATCGGAGAAATGGGATGAGGTAATGGAGAACGGCATCAGGTGGGCACTTTGGAGCCACACGGAGATCCCTGCCTTCAAAGTCCATACCTGGTAAGGCAGCCATGATGATTGGGGTTGGGAGGCTTCAAGGGCGCAGTGATGGATTTTGTTCGAACGGGTTTCAGAGTTATCCATTGTATGTCGACAGTACTAGGAGGAAGCACTAGGTGGATTTGGTGTATCGGGTACTTACTAGTTGTTGCAAAGAGGTCTTTGACCTCCCACACTTACAAGACCGCTTTGCCTGCCTTTGTTGCCGCAATGGCTATTAAGTAGCCATTGCCCCCATCTTCCACTTTTTCCACAACTTGAACCTTACAACCAACAACTCAACACTCCTCAATACAACACATCCCCAATTTCCCTACATTTGAGCCCATCACTCGTAACACTAGTAACTTACTGGATCTAAACATGTTCATCTCTGCGTCATGCTCATTGAAGATCCTCAGCCAGGTCCACTTGTAATATAACCACCTAATGTGTCGATATTCAACCTGAAGGTACTTGACTGGAGATAGAAACCAACTGTTCTCCTTTTTATTTCCAACTCCTACGTCAAGGAAACGTTCACATACAGAGCAGCATTGGACTTTACTAACCTAGGTCAACAAAAGCCCAGGGCATTGAACATTTATTCTAACGTAACGTTAATTAACCAACCCCTTCCAATCACCCCAACACAAAATCCGAATAGCCCCTCGCCTTCACCTCATCACACTTCTTCCTATACCCTGGCGCTGGCCCGTTATAACCTGGTCAGTGACCTCTTCTGCTTGTGCGCAGGTTCTTGTTCACTCCCGTCATCCACGAATCGACCTCGTTCGCCAAGAGACCCTGCCCCATCTCCTCCACATGCCTGTACCACATGTCCATCTTCTCCTGCGTCGCGTTGACAAAGCGCACGTCGTTTTCCTGCGCCCACTTGATAAAATCGGCCACCCAGTCCACCGCGTACTCGATGCTCCGCGGAATGTTGCCAAACATCTGATGCGGGCCCATGATCATGAACATGTTGGGGAAGTCCTTGACCGTCAGGCCGAGGAAGGTCTGGATGCCGTCCGCCCACGTGTCGCGGAGCTTGACGCCGCCGACGCCCTGGAAGTCGACGGCGTTGAAGGACCCCGTGACGGCATCGAAGCCGGTCGCGTAGATGAGAATATCGAAGTTGCACTCGATGCCGCTCTTGGTACGAAGCCCCGTCTCCGTGATGCGCTCGATCGGGTCGTCGCTGATGTCGAGCAGCTCGACGTTGGGCTGGTTGAAGGCTTCGTAGTACCCGCTCTCGAGCGGCACGCGGCGGGTCCCGAAGCCGTGGTTCTTGGGGATGAGCTTCTCGGCCAAGATCGGTCCTTGACCCGCTGCCGGATCTTCTTGGCGTGAAATTCGCTGTAGAGGCGGTTGGCTTCGCGGTCCGTGGCGATGTCGGGGCAGACGCCGAGGACCTTCGCGAAGCCGGGGCGTTCGAACAACTCCTCCAGCGGGCCTGGAGCTCCTCTGGGGTGTAGTCGGTTGTCTTCTTCTCGTCGGTGACGTGAATGAAGCAGGAGTAGGACTCGAGGCATTGCCGGAAGATCTCCGGATATAGCGGGCTCGGATCTCGGCCATTTCCTTCTCGTCGATCTTGGTGTTGCGGAGGGGGGCTGTCCAGTTGGGGGTTCTCTGAACCACGGTCAGGTGCCCCACGGTCTTGTAGATCTCCTGGATTGTCTGGATGGCGGTTGCTCCAGTGCCGATTATGCCCACGCGCTTGCCCTTGAGACCGTCCTGGCCATTAGCGGGCCATCTGGCTGTGTGCCAGGCCTCCCCCTTAAAGTCGTTGACCCCGGGTATGTCGGGCAGCGTCGGCTGGTTGAGTATGCCCATGCAGGTGATGAGATAACGGCAGCTGTACCGGCAGCCATTCTCGTCGGTGAGCATCCAAAAATTGCCAGGGGTCTGGAAGTGGGCCGACTTTATGCGGGTGTTGAACTGCATGTCCTTCTTCAGGTAAATTTCCTCGTCAGGTATTGGATGTACTTCAAAGTCTCCGGCTGGGGGCTGAAATGCTCCGTCCAGTGCCACTCGTCAAGCACTTCTTGGGAGAAAGAGAAGATGTAGGAGTAGCTCTCTGAGTCGAAGCGCGCTCCGGGATAGCGTTCCTTGGGTGGTGTCAGACTCCTCTCTCTCGACCAGTAGACCGGGTGAAGTTTTACCAGAACCATGTCCCACCCTCTTCCTCGCCGGCCTCCAGGACCTTGACCCTCAGACCCAGCTGGCGGATGCGCAGCAGGCTGTAGATACCGCTCAACCCAGCCCCTACGATGAGGACATCGTAGTCCAGGTCTTTGTTAGCCAACTCGAATGCCGACATGTTGTTCATATTGTTGACTGTTGCCCCTGATGTGAGCGGTTGATGTGAATGATGAAGTTCAAAAGAAACATCAGGCAGGAAGAGGTAAAATGGGACAGTGGTTGATGTCGATGCAATCAATAGTGATGATCCTCCTCTCTCCGGATATGAGGGCATTCGTAAGCGCTAAATGGATGCGCCGCCCTGAATCCCAGGGTCTCGCGGTGGCTCCCCACACTGGTCCGGTAGAAAGGGGGAATTCAAAAGTTACCCCACATCTCCAACGCAACCCCAAAACAGACAATGCCGAAGACATGGCGTGGCCGGTAACCTAGATCAAGACGGAAAGAGTCATGTACCGGAGACTAACCGAAAGCCATGACTAGTGTTAGGGGTGTAACGCTAGTCCCAAATCTATTGTCTCGGCAAATCGCCGCTCACAACCACCTCTTCGGCGAAGCAAAGCACACCACAAGAAGCGTTGCCGACGGTCTGGCTTATCGAGGAATGGCTAGTACCAGTGTATAGGGTCTGTCGCAGTCTTGCACCGGTGGAGCCTTGAAGAGAAATGAAAGGGTGGGCATTGCCAAAAGGTCCAAAGCCGATGCATCTTTGCCGCCGTAGGAAGTCTCTCACGGGCAATTCACAGCTGCGAGAAGAACAAAATGCATGATTGCGTTAAGTCATCCTACAAAGAGAACCATAGCAACACTGAATTTCAGCTACTCAGGCGAGACCTTTTGACCTCCAATAAACCTCCAGATCCTGGAGAAACGCCCACTTAAGCCTCTCCCCCCAGCCCTTCTCCTTCCATGCATTCAAACTCTCAGGAAAATGAGGCACGCCATCTCGGACGGTACGATCATGGGCAATAATTACAAACACATTCTCCAAGTAATCCAACTCCTGCAGCTTCCCACCGTCTTAGTGGCAAGCGGGATGTCCAGACCAAAGGTAATGTCGTAGAGCGTGTCAGTCAGCTTCCGGCCTCTCGATGCCTGCAGCTCTTCCCAAGCATGGCCGGGCATAGTGATGTGATGATCTCGCTGTGGGGATGGCAGGGATGAGGCGTTATGGTGCTGGGGACGGGAAGATGCTCTGAAGGCCTGAAGATGCCCGCATAATGGCAAACATCCCCGCCGAGCAGGACAAAGGTGTCTGGGTTTTTGGTGGTCCGGGCAAGTCCGCAGAGATGGCCGACTGCGTGCCCAGGGCTGTCCAAGAGGTAGAATGAACCGTCCCCCAAAGTAATCATGGGCAGGGAACTTCCCAGCAAAAAGAGACTGGCCTTCTTCAAACGTGATCTCGCGGAGGTTGCGGCCGCTGCCAAGCATTGTTAAGGACCGGACGCGTTGGGATGACTGCTAGGTCTTGGAAACTTACGCATAGTCGCTCTCCAGGATGGGAGAGTCAGGATTGGCCGGAGCCCCTGGCAACATGGCCTTCTTGAAGCCTGGCCCAACGATCAGGTCCGTGGTAGGGGGGAATGTGGACGGGTCGCCGATGTGGTCCCAATGCCAGTGGCTCCAGATGACAGCCTCGATCTCGCTGGCTTTGATCCCACCGTCCTCGAGGATCTCCACGACGTTTCTCGTCACTTGAATGTCATAGTTTGTAGGGAAGATACGTGGCTATGCTCGGGGCATAGTTTCGCGTGTCCTTCCGGATTCCTAGGTCAAAGACCAGCTTCCGACCCGAAGGGTGCTCCAGCAGGAATGAGAATGAGGGAGAGTCCTTGAAGGTGGCAAGGCCTGGAACTGGCGGGGCCATGAACCGTTCAATGACAGCCGGCCCAAAGTTGACGGGGTTGATCATCTTCACCGTGATAATCTCCTGCCCAGCGGGGAGGGCATTTAAGGATTCCCCAGTCACCATGTTGCGTTGTTGTCTTGGGTAACGGTTCTGAGTTGCGGGCTGTGTGTTGCGTGTTGCCCGTTAGGTTGTATCGATAGAGCTGTCAAGTTCAGTTGCTCCTTGTCTCGTTGTCGGTCCAGCGGCGCGATTTGACTCCTGAAGTAATTCCTTGGTGACTGTTGACAAATGATAGCCTGTCCCACCAGACTGGCTGGATGCGGGGTACACAGCGAGACCTGGCTCGCTCAAGCTTGGCACATAGTTGGGGTGCATTAGCGTGAACTGGGTTGCCGAGACCCCGCATTCCCCGCACCCATGCGCCGTCTGGGACCCAAGAACCTGGGACTCGGGTTTGTTGACGCATCCCAAACCCCGGATGGTGGACCGGCAGTCCGCTTTCGGACTAACACACCCAGAGCTAATGGTGAGGCCCCTTGGTCAATGTTTGCTCGAGAATCCCAGGTGCCGTTGGTTGGACGTCGACTTCCACAGCTGGCTGTCAAGTCGTGATTTTGTTGTCTTGCGTCCCGTTTTGAGTACCGCAATTCTCTGTTACAAAAGCCGCCCCCAAGCACGCTCACTTGCGTCACTTCGCAAGCTGCTCTTGCTTTCAGCTAGGCTCCAGCCGCCCTTGTGTCTGAGTCTCTTCCTCCTGTTTTGTTTTGACACCCGCAAAGCAGCCCATAGCTACCTTCTGTTGACGTCGACAACCATGTCCGAAAAGGAGTCGATCCAAATGTCGGAAAAGGCTCCCGATGCCAAAACGGCTCCAGTTGTCGACACCGTCCACAATGACGAGGCTCTGAAGGTTATTACCGGCTACAACGGTGATAAGGAGTGGACCGAGGAAGAGGGAAGAAGATCCGTCGCAAGATCGACTGGAAACTGATGCCAGTGCTTTGCTTCACCTACACTCTCCAGTACTACGACAAGGCCATGCTTTCCCAAGCTGTATGTCTTCCCCTCGGCAAATTGCGGCGCTCCTTACGCCCTTCTGGGGCGAAGATGTTGCTGACATGCAATTCAACTCAAGGCCTTGTTCGGGCTGCGGAAGGATCTGGACTTGCAGACTGGCAACCGGTATTCCATGACGGCCTCCATCTTCTACCTCGGCTTCATAATCGGAGCGTATCCTGCAATGGTTCTCGCCCAACGATTCCCCGTTGAACGCGTCGCCTCCTGCATCGTTACGCTCTGGGGTCTCACCCTCATCCTGACCACCGTTTGCAACGACTATCGAGGTATCTATGCTCAACGGTTCTTCCTTGGTTTCCTGGAAAGCGGCGTCAGCCCTATGTTTATGCTCATCGTGGTAAGTATCTGTATTTGCAGCTTCCGTCGGCATACCTCAGCCGTTAACAGTCCATGCAGGGGATGTGGTACAAGAAACCGGAGCAGGCCATGCGGATGGGCGTCTGGTACAGTTGGACAGGCTACGTCTCGTGCGTGTCGCCCTTAATCAACTACGGTTTCGGGCTCATCGGCGGCGGCGTGTCGTCATGGCGCTACATGTATTATTTCGCCGGCGGTCTCACCATGCTGTGGGGTCTCGCTCTGTTCGTCGTCTTGCCTCCGGACCCGATCCGCGCCAAAGGGTTCGACGAGAGGGAGCGCTACATCCTCGTCTCGCGTCTCCGGACCAACAACTCGGGAGTCCGTAACACGCATTACAAGATCGAGCAGGTGACGGAGCTGCTGCTTGATATCAAGTTCTGGCTTGTCTTCGCTTTCGCCGTGCTCAGCATGATTGCCAACGGGCCGATTTCGACCTTCATTCCCATCATCGTCTCTGGGTTTCGGATTCAGCAGCCTGAACTCGCTCCTGCTGCTCATTCCGGCAGGCGTGTGGGCCGGTTCTTGCATGCTACTTCTCTCCTTCCTGGCTCAGAAGGTGCCCGGCGCCCGATGCTACCTCATTGTCGCAGCCCAGATGGGGACTATTCTGGCTTGTCTGTTGCTGCGGCTGCTTCCCATGTCAAACAAAGTCGGGCTGCTATTCTCACTACCCTCCTGCCGTCCCTCGGAGGAGGCTATGCGGTCCTCATGGGCCTACAGGTGGCGAACACGGCAGGCTACACAAAGCGCTCCATTGCCTCGTCTGGGCTGTACATCGGCTACTGTATCGGTAAGCTTCCTTGGTTCCTCGAAGGAGATGCCCATACGTTGCACATACTTACGCCTAATCAGGAAACTTCATCGGGCCGCTGCCATTTAAGACCGAGGATGCGCCGAGATACGCCAACGGCTTCTTCATCGTCCTCATCACGTCGGCCGTGGCGGCTGGCCTCATCCTGGTGTACCGTTTTGTCTGCCTCTCCATCAACAAAAGCCGTGACAAGGCTGGCATCATGGAAGGCTTCGACCATGCCTACCAAGATGATCTGACGGACAAGACGGTTAGTTATGCCCATTTCGGTGGACGGAAAGACTCCTAGAATTTTAGAAGAGAGCACAGGCTAACGAGGATATTTTCAGAACCCGCAATTCCGGTACATTCTCTGAGGCAGTCGGCTTTACCCTGTTTTCTGTTGTGTGAGGGACATGGGACTGAGAATTGGTAGCTTAGGGCTGTCCCTAGACAACACGGAAGGACGCGAATTGTTGCTGCTATTTCTATCGTCGTCAGATACGCTGGATTGGGATACGGACTTGTAGTTTCAAATTTCGCAATAATGGAGAATAATGGAGTTTTGGCTGCTGTGCCCCTCTTACTGGATTGCAACGTCGTGCATCTCGTGGCCATTTTCAGATGTCAAATCCATGGCAGGGCTAAAGACAGTTTGTTCGTTGACCATCCGCACCGCCGACCTGTCCTTCCCTCTTCGAATGAAGGGCGCCTTGTAATTGGCCAAACTCTCCTCCGAGCACAGTGATTTTCCCCGCATTTCACCCCGCATTGCCAAGGAGGCCAAGGAAGGCATTTCGGGGCCGTGACCAAACTGGCGGGATCTTGCGGGGACGGCGGTTGGTTGACCCCCATTTCCCATCTTTTCATCTTTTTTCATCCGCAAACCGGCCCGTCATCCTATCCCCTCCCTGTGCATGTCAGACGAACCTTCGACAGCCGATTAGCACCGACCGTCGCTCTGAGTAGCCATGACAGACGTTGTGACCGAGTGGTTGCACTACGGCACCCACCATCCCCCGAAGCGGAAGCGTGCGGATCTCGTGTGTCTCTCCTGTCATTCCAAAAAAGTGAAATGCGACCTGCAGAGCAAGGGCGAGGGCATCTGTTCCAATTGTGACTCGGCAGGGCGGGAATGCCAGATCTACCCGTCCAAGCGCAAGAAGAGCAACCGCGAACTCCCTCAGGATACGGTCCATGCGAATGGCTACCGACGCTCACCATCGGTCCCCGACGAAACCCGCATCGACAGTCTTGGCCCCACAGCGCCCCCTCCGCCGCAGGCTCCTACCATCGCGACCCAAGCACTTCCGACACCCGCACAACTCCCACCGTCAGCAGCTCTCCCTATCATCGCGACTCCATCACCTCACCATTGTCAGGCCCACCGCCACCAACAGCAACAACAACAACAGCAGCAGCAGCAGCAGCAGCAGCAACCTCAGCGGCACTCTCCATGCCAGCAACAGTCGCAACCACAGCAGCCTGCGCTGTCCCTCAACGGGACTCCGCCCTCACAGCATGGTGCCGATCTGCTGGGAGCGCCCACTGGAAGAAGCAACCCGAGCGATGTAGACACGGGTTTCCTCCAAGTCTACGGGCCGGAAAACCAGATCGACGCGGAGCAACAGGAATTCGAGGCGTCACTGGGGCGTGGCTATAAATTATCCGACGCGCAGCAACAAGAACTCCAGCAGATCTTCGCTGAAACATATCTAGAGTACTGCTACACATGGTGTCCCGTACTCGACATGGACAGCCTGCCCTCCGACACCCTGCGCTCCCCGCTGCTGGGAAACGCCCTCGCCTTGGCTGGCAGCCATATCCGGCCGCCTCTGATACCCCACGACGGACCTGCCGCCTACTACAAAAAGGCAACCTCAATCCTCTACAACGACGAGGAAGCCGACGGCCTCGCCACCCTCCAAGCCATCGCCCTCTTTTACTGGTGGGCGCCTCGTTCCCCTGCCGTCGCCCACCGCCACTCCTCCTGGTGGTGGACCTCTGTCCTCATCCGCCACGCCCAACAGATGAACTTCCACCGTGAACCCAGCCCCAACTATCCCCACCGGGACGCCCTCAACCTTAGCCTACGCCGCCGTATCTGGTGGACCGCCTTCGCCCGCGAGCGGCTCACGGCCCTATGCCAAAGCAAGCCCTGCATCATCGACCCGGCAGACTGCAACATCAAGGAACCCACGCTCGCCGACTTTCCCCCAGATCCCAAGATGCAGCGCAAAGGCGAAATCTTCATCTATTGGGTCCGTCTCTGTGCCATCATCGGCCGGATAGCCAAAAGCCTCTCTCGCTCCGCGTCTTCAACATACCCTCCGTCCCCTGCGTCTCCCGCCTCTCCCGCTCACCTTCGCCAGGAACTCGTCGACTGGGTACACTCCCTCCCTCCGCATCTACAACTCCCCATCGGCTCAAACCGCACAGACTCGGAGCTATTCGACCGCGACGTGCATCAGCTCCACCTGCCCTACCTCACTACCATCATCGTCCTCCATCTCCGCCGCCAGCCAGGGTCAGGGCTCCCCCAGGCACTGCCGCCAGCCATCCTGGCCGCTTCGTGCATCGCGCGCATCCTCCGGGACATCCTCTCGCGCGGCGACGCGCGGTTTCTGATGCCCATCACCTGTTGGTACAGCGGGACCGCCTTCATCGCCCTTCTCCAGGCCTGCCGGGTGGAGAGCCTTGCCGAGGACGCCAACGACGGGCTCGACGTCTTGACTAGCGCCGTCGAGCATCTGAGACAGATGTGGGGATCTGCGAACGTCGTGAGGCAGGCGTTCGACCGGCTGCGGCGGTCGCACGCGAATGGGAACGCAACGACGCAGACACGGCTGGAGCCTGAGCCGGCACTTGGCGGGGGAGGACGGGCGGATCTGCACCTGCATGCGCCGCCGGCATTCTTGCCGCTTGGTGGAAACAGCGCGAGGACTTCAAATGCGCACGACGAAGCAGACTTTGAGTGGACGGCCTTGTTCCCGTTTGTCACGCGGTCCACGGGCGGGATTGCGAATGCGCTTCTCCCGGGGCCCGGGTCGGGAATGGCGACGAGGTTTCCGTCCCCTGAAAGCTTGCTGTTTCACGAGTCGTTTATGCTGGATTACCACGGTTTGCTTGAGCCGTTTGGGTATGTTGATGTAGGAATGCCATTGTAGGTAACAGCCTTGCTCTGGAGTATACGTCGTGGTTTAGGTTGTCGCTTATCGCCTCTATACCCCCTTTGAGGCGTATTGGCTATGATGACCGTCTTCGGTATCAGATCAAATTTCAATTGCAATCTGTTACGAGTGATGGGCTCAAATGTAAGGAAATTGGGGATGTGTTGTATTGAGGTGTGCTGAGTTGTTGGTTGTTAGGTTCAAGTTGTGGAAGAAGTGGAAGATGGGGGCAATGGCTACTTAATAGCCATTGCGGCAACAAAGGCAGGCAAAGCGGTCTTGTAAGTGTGGGAGGTCAAAGACCTCTTTGCAACACAATCTAACTCGAAACATGTGCCAAGGAATGTGTCAATACATGCACACAGTAACTGACCAACCGCTCTATCTCTAAGCCTCAACTTTGAGCGTCTCCGCCTTCTCGACATACCATGACAGATCACTCTTCGTCCATCTCAAACGCAGTGAACCCGTTCCCCATGAACCTGAACGGATTGGCCGTGTTTACTCGATCTCAAAATCCTCGGGCCGAAGCTCGCTCAGAATGCGCTGGAAGAGGTGCGCGCTGCTGCCCCCAAACAGCGCCGTGACGCGCCCGTCGACCTTGCCGCGCTTGTACCAGCTGCTGCAGCTGCCCGTCCACACCAGCGTCTTGTGCACCTCGTCGCCCGTCCGCAGGAACGCCTCGGTGACGTGCTTCTTGGGGTGCACATACTTGATGTCCTCGGTCGCCATCTTCCTGATCCACTTGACAAAGTAGTCGCCCGTCCAATTGAGCGACTCGACCAGCGATCCGTGCCCGCCGAGGCAGTTGGGGCCCATCATGATGAAGTAGTTGGGGTACTCGGGAACCGCGACCGACATGTACGACCTGGGTCGTCGGCCCACTCGGTGGCGAGGTCTGTGGCCTTGTTTCGGCCGACGATCGGGTACCGCGGGCGGTGCGAAACGTCGAAGCCGGTCGCGCACACGATGACGTCGCACTCGTACGCCTTGCCGTCAGCCGTGTGCACGGCCTTCTCGCTGACGTGCGTGATGGCGCTGTCAGTCAGGTGGCAGTTGGGCCGGAGGAAGGACTCGAGGTAGCCCGGCCCCGGGGTGATGCGGCGGCAGCCGAGCTCCCACTTGGGGATGAGCTTCTCGCAGAGGATCGGGTCGTGATTCAACTTCTCGGCCATCTGCGCGGCGGCAAGACGCATGCCCTCCTTGTTGTTCTCACCCTTGACGAAGATGTAGAACGACTTGTTACTGCGGGAGATGATGCCCTTGCGGTGGGCGAGGTGTTGCTCCGGATCGCGGAAGCGTTTCTTCTCCTCCTCTGTGTACTCCGGGTTCGGGTCGTCGAACTCGCGGCCCAGATGCTTGGAAGCCGGCGCGCGGTAGTAGACCCACGCCGGGCCGCGGATGAAGTTCTGCACGTCGGTGCCAGGGAGCTTGACCATCTGCGGCACGATCTGAATCCCCGAGGAGCCGTTGCCGATGACGGCGATACGCTTGTGGGAGTAGTCGTAGCTGTGGTCCCAGCGCGCCGAGTGGGTAATGTGGCCCTTGAAGGTGCCGTCGCGCAGGCCGGGGATGCTCGGCCAATTTTCGTGGACGAGTACGCCCTGGCTGGAGATCAGGACGTGGCAGTACTCGTCCCGGCGCCGGCCTTGGTGCTCCACCGTTACCCTCCACTGTCCGGTCTCCTCATTCCACTCGGCGCCTACGACGCGGGTGTTGAGCTGAATGTCGCGGTCCAGGTTCCACTTCTTCACCGTCGCCTTGATGTATGCCAGGATCTCTGCGCCGCTGGCATAGAACCTCGACCAGTCCGGATTGGGGTCAAAGGGAAAGGCGTAGATGTGGGCCGGGACATCGCATTGCACACCCGGGTAGTTGTTCATCAGCCAGGTGCCGCCCACGTCATGCAACGCCTCGAAGATTGTGTGCTCGACGATGTCCCGCATCTCGGGGAAGCGGTGCTGGAACTTGTGGGCCATAAGCAGGCCCGAGAAGCCAGCGCCGATGGTGATGACCTTGATTTTTCGCGGAGTGTAGGCATAGTCGGAGCTGAGCTTGAACGGATCGTCCGTGGCACCAAGGGCCGCCTGCGAATGGGTGGCAGCAGCAGCGTTTGCTATGACGTTGATGTTCCGTGGCAGTTCTGGCAGTTCCGTCGGTTCAGACCGAGAGACTGCTGCCTCTGGACTGGGTGGTTGTGCGATGGCGTCGGTGGCGGCCAGGCGTGGTTCTGGCGTCTGTTCGAAGGCCGTCATTGTGTCTGGGAGGGAAGGTCCGAAGGTAACAGGTGAGACGTGGCGAAGTAGAACTACAAGCTGGAGGCCCAGGCAAAAAGTGTCTTCTTGGACGGTCAGAAATGCTTGAATTGGTTCCTGCACGCCGTGTTATTCGATACTTTTATCAGCGTCTCGAAGGAGGGGGCCGCCGTGTCAATGGAGTCCTGACCCTCCGCGGCATCGTCAGATCGTGGGCCCCCTCAGGCCATCCCCCGGCCGATCGACATGGCCAGCCGGCGGGCATCGCCCTTCAGCTCCCACTGACCCTTTCGTCGAACCGCTCGGTCACAGCAGACAGCCAGAATCAAGTGTGCCAAGAAAGGGGTAGCCGCTGGCATGGCCTTCAACAGCTCCACTCTCCGGTTTAGACGGCTATCCCAATGCGGATTGCCGACTCCACAATCCACATGGGCGCAGGCTGTCTCCTCACAGGAATGCGGGGAAGAGGATGGATGTGGGCCGGGAGCACTGCCGGGGCTGGTGATACTTGAAATACTGTTTACATAAGTTCGAGGTTGCACATTTGGCTGATGGAATATGTATACAGAATTTATATATCTTCGCTGCGGACTGTTCCTCAGTCGCCTTATTCAGAAGTCAGAACCCTACACAGACTCGCCATCACACGATCCGCAAAGAAATTCCACCCGCCACCATGACTCTTGCACGGTACCAATACACTGGCCCGGTCGACACGGTCGTGCCAGACCGCTCCGTTGTAAAGGGCAAGTCCGTCATCATTACTGGTGGCGCCAACGGCATGGGCGAGACTTGCGTGCGTCATTATGTGGCCGCCGGGGCCTTCGTCACGTTCGGAGACGTCAACGACCGCGGCAAGGATATCGAGAAGGAACTCAACGATACCAATGGGAAGGAGGTCTGTGCATTCGTCAAGGTCGACATCCGCGACTGGGACCAGCAGATTGTCATGTTTGAGACAGCCAAGACCAAGAGTCCGAGCAAGAGTGTTGACATTGTAATTGCAAACGCGGGCATTAGCCGCAGCTCTGGAGACAGCCTTTGGAACTTGGATGTTAGTGGCCGCGTCTCTCCTGCTGCTGCTGCCGCATACTGACAAGGCAATCCAAGATCCCAATGGCCCACCAACAAAACCTGATCTCAAGATCGTGAGGGTCAATTTGGACGGCACTCTATATACGTGGAAGCTGGCCGTGCACTACTTCAGGAAGCAGCCGGATGTGCCGGAGCGAGACCGCTGCTTTATTATCACGGGCAGTATGGTGGCCTGGATCGACTCGCCGGGTAACTGGGAGTATACAGCCACCAAGTATGCCCTGCGCGGCTTCATGAGGACAGTGCGGCGGTCCAGCTTCGAGCAGGGGATCCGTATTAACTATGTCGCTCCTTGCTGGATCAAGAGCGCCATCCGTACACCCGAGTACGAGGCCTGGCTTCTTAGCCGCGGCATCGAGTTTGGAGAGCAGGAGGACGTGGCCGCCTGTATGATGAGGATTTCGTGCGACAGGACCATCAATGGTGTGTTATGCCATCACTGCTTCTGGGTGCTGAGGGTGATGGAAGCTAACCGGGCTGCCAGGGCGCTCTCTTATGATTACCCCACGATCCGTGGCCAAGGAGGGGTTCATGGACATTGACAGGGAAGACTACAAGGATACCGAGGAGGATGCGTACCTGAAAAAAGTGCAGGCTTCACAGCTGGTCATCATCGAGGATAAGTGGCTTGATGACTACAAGGTCCGTGTATACAAGGAAGACTAGATGTCGTAAAATTGGGATCGAGTGATGATAAGGCTCATGTACCAGCAGCGAGAGGTGGATTGGTAGACTCTCTCTACGGAAGCGTGTCCCATGGCTCTACTTATTGAGAATTTTAGCCATTCCCAGACTTCAGGAAAACAGGGTCTCATCGTATCAGTCTAGGTGTTCATTGATCGTCAACTGCTCTACGAGCTGTCGCTGTCTTAAGATAGATGTCTTGGGATGTCTAGCCTGACCCTGGCGCTTCTTGTGACAGGCCAGGCGTCTGGTACGATTCGGCAAGCCTGGTTGTCAGATCTCTTCGCAGCTGCAGGCTCTGCTGCTCGGCCCAAGATGGTTTCCAAACGTGTCATTTAGCGGGGGCATAGGGTGGCTATGGTATCCTCGGATTTGCCGTCTCCTGCCTATGCTTGATTGATGCTTTCAAGCCTTCGCAATGAATTCGCCAATTTGGTACTGTACTGAGAGGGTGATATGAACTGCCGAGTAACAAGGTGAACTATATACTTGAACGGAATGGAATCCGCAGAAACCTCGCAGGAATCCAAATGAAAATAATAAATATTTACATCGAATCAATGCAGCACCAACGGCCCCAATGGCCCAATGTGTTGATCTGCACCCCGCTTCATGTCATGACGATGCAGACAAAAATCCCCTGGAATTGCCGGCATTTGTGGCTGCGGGCCCCCTCCTGCAGCTGCAGCCAAGAGAGCATGCCCTGGCTGATGGGAAAATCCAGTGGGAGGCCCGGGCGCTCAACGCCAGACCCTGAATTTGGTGATGCCCGTCACCACCCCCCTCTTACATGTACTTCTTCAGCAGCGAGTTGTAATAAACATAAGCAGTGCCCGAAGGAGGCTCTGTATGCAGACGTCAGTGGATCTCTTCTCTCATTGGTCGTATAAAGTGGGCACCATCTTCAAGACCTTCCACAACCCCATGACCCTCCGGGACAGTTCTGAATAACTTCAAGCAGTCGAAAATAAAACTTACCAAATGAATACATGTACGTCGACCACCAGGGACCAGCAGCCCACCAGGAAGCCCCAGTCCAGACGTCTGTGTTCTGCTGCAGGTGGTTGAGCAGGCCAGTGATGGCGGTCTGGCAGACAGAGTTGGCGCCGCCGGCGAACTCGCCGAGGAAGCCGAGCTTGCCGTTGGCCTTGAGCCAGTTGGTGGCACCGATGATGCGCTGGACACCGATCTCAGTACTGACGCAGGTCTCGCTGGTGCCGGAGCCGTCGCTGTCGAGGTACTGGTGCATCTCGTAAACGATCTTGTTCTGCGGGTCGGTGAGGGCGGCCAGGTTATGTTGGTCACGTTCCAGGTCCAGGCACCCGACCACGAGTTGCCCTCGACGAAGATGTACTGCGAGGTGGCGCCAGCAGCACGGATCGCGTTGATGGCGGCCTGGTTGAGGTCGAAGACCAGGGTCTGGTCCATGTCGTGGTACTCGTTGTTGGTGTCAAAGATGACACGCGGGTTGGACGCATACTGCTTGGCGACGTTGCTCCAGAAGGTGCCGAAGGCGGCCTTGTCTGTGATGATGTTGCTGTAGTAGCGACCAAAGTTGTGGGGGTCGAGGATGGCCCACGCGCCCGCGTTGGTGATGTAGTTGACCGTCTCGGTTAGGTTCTTGAGGTACGCAGGGTCCAGCGTCGCGGTGAGCTGGTTGGGCGCCAGCCGCTCCATCGCGAAGGCTACACGGAAGATGTTGTAGCCGTCATTGATGAGGTCTACGACTGTCAGTCTCACATACATTCAGTATGTTTCCCCATCAACAACATACCTGAATCGACTGGGTCGAGGGGAAGTAAAAGTCCTTGCCCCAAGTGCCCGGGTACGCGCCCTGGCCGAATTCGGCGACCGACTGGTTGATACCGAACCACTTGAACTTGCCCTTGCTGGGAGTGGACGAGGTGCTGGTAGCAGGACCGGAGGAGGTGGTCGAAGTGGGCTTGGCCGAAGTCGTCGAGGTCTTCAGGGTGGTGGAGGCAGCGCCGGGCAGACATTGCTGGGAGAGTGTCAGTCACAACCCTGGATCAGGATCATGGCCCTAACTTACGCTGTACCAGTCGTTCTGGTAGACACAGTGGTAGCCGCTGACGCAATCCTTGGGACCGTTGTAGTTGATCCCACCACATTGTCCCCAAGGCCCGCTCTGGGCGACGGCGCCTGTGGCAAAGATGCCAGCAAGGATGGTAGACTTCATGTTGCTCGCGAATCGAAGGAACCTTGGCACCTCGACAGTGATGAGAGGATGGGCTCCGCTGCGATCGACCGGACTCTTTATAGCTTGGTACCGTGGAGCCGACGACGCCATCGCCATCGGCAAGCGAGCATGCGGCTCCACGTTCCCGGTCCTTGGCTTGTCGACATCTCCCCCCGACGTATCCCTAATTCCGGGAATGCGAGCGCGGATTGGTGGAGCAAGGTCGCATTGCAAATGCTTGTGCGCTCGCAAGACCACCTCCCAAGAGGCCATGTCCTGAATCACCCCATGGAGATGGGGCCCCCGATGTTCCCATATCGGCCAAGGAAAGACGGCGTGGACTAAGCCGGAGTCCAGAATCGTACTAACTCGAACTCGTCGGGCCGCGAAACAATACAGCTACCCTGCAAGTGGGCATGAGACGCTTCAGCATGTGTGGTTAACAAATCCGGGGAGAGCCGTTAGACGGTGGGTGGGCGGTCCGGAAATGGGGAGCCACTGGAGAGACGGATCGACAGCCTCCGCTCAACGTCTTTGGCGCGAACCTCCGTCCGCCAAGACCAGCATGTTCTCTTGAGACTAGCGTTTCATGATCCCCAGCAATAAGAAAGCTTGAAATGACTCGGATCTCGCCGCTCCACCGATACATCGTGCGGGAAATAATCCCGAAGCTGTGTGGGTTTGATCCAGGATGTGGCACAGGTGCCGAGCATCACAACTTGAATGAACATGAATCTTCCGTAGGTGGTGCGACTCTATGATTGTTGATACCTTCTCGGACATCGGCAGCTTCTCGGTCGAATGTTCCAGAAGGCAATCTGATGTTTCATCTTGCATGTTGTCGGGAGAGGACAGCCCGAGGTCAGCATTGGTGCCAGCTGAGGCATATGCAGACCAAGACACGGTGAATCCTCCTCAGAGAACATACTCTACATATCCCATCAGCATTTCAGTGGTGGAGAACCGTATTGTCTTGGGTGACACCTGCTGCATCTCAAGCCGCAGAACCAGGCATGTCCTGGCGTCACGTCCCAAGGATGTAACGATGCCGTTGGCACCATCCGCTCTTCTTCTGGTTTCCTCGTCCTCTTTTCAACCAAGACATCACTCAATTCCCGTCCAAGTCAAAGCAGGACAGACTGCATGTGCTGCCTGCGGTGAAGAGCAGTCTTCCATGTTCATTGAAGCAGGGCTTTACTCCAGTGTTGCAAGGTATGGATTCCCAGACTGGCAAGATCCTAGACCTTGCAACTTTTTTTCTGACATTCACCATTCCCAAAGCATGATGCAGTTAACCCCATATGTGGACTGTCAGCCGGAAGGACTCTGCAAAAGAAGGATAAAAGTGTGCAGCAAGGTTGCCAATCAGACAAAGTCCATTGGCACTCTGTCTACATCACGGGGTTCAGGCCGCTTAAAGCTGTCCTTTTTGTTATTCAGTTGCCACAAAAGCCCGCTTTTTTCAAGTTCTTATTCCTATGTTCATGGAGAAGGTCATAAGAGGTCTCCTTTGCCATGATATGTTTTGACGGGCACGCGAAGTCCTTGCGTGATTACCACCATCACAGAGCAGCTGGTAGCGGTAACATCCGTACTCCAGGTTAAATGATGAGTTTGGGTGTCCAGTGGGGGGAGGCGGAGTCTTTGCACTACTGGCAATAGACCTGACAACCCACTAGCGTACTTGGTGGATCGCTCCCCCGGGGATAACATTCTATAGTTAGTATGTTGCTGGTCAGTTGTCATTAGGTCGGTTTCTAAACAGCTTTAATATCAGAGGTAGTCATCCTTCATGTATTTCCAGAAGTCATCAGTAGGCAGAGTACCCTCCGCCTCCTGCTAGGTAAGGGGCACACCAAGACACCAGATCTCAGGGCATAATTCCTCTTCTTTGCTCCGTTTTCCTCCCTGACTTTGGTGTGCTTCTTTCCGCAGTCTCGACTTCTTCTGCAACTGCGATGCAAACTCAATCTACCTATGAAAATTGGGTTGCCAGGACGCATATCATCTGAAAACTGCTCAAGAAGGGAATGCCCGAACAGAAGCTCTACCATGACCACCGGCATCCTTGCTCTCCTTTGGCAGCCGAGCTTGGGACCGTTCACAAAACGGTTGGGAAAGGGTCATGGCAAGTTTGCAGGCGCCCGAGGAGGAACTTGAAGTCCTTAACATGCCGAGGCGCCCACAGCCTCACGCAGAGGTGTGGAAGCACGGCAGCATGCCGAGCTTTTTGGTCATATATTACACGAAGCTTCGCTGATGATCAGTGAGCACAACAGGAGGACATGCCGACATGGGAATAGAGGATCAAAATCCACTCATCCAGTCCGCTCCGCATATACCGGGCTCGCGCCCGACACAGGTCTCGGAAGAGGGCGGCGAAGACTGCCTGTACTTTGCGAGGAAACCGGAACCAGGTAAGCATTCTGTCCTTCTCTTTGGTCAGTAATTTAAGTGCTAGATGCTCTTTGTGACCAGGCGCTGACGGCTCTTTCGAGAGCCATTCCTCCGCCAAGATCCCTTTCTTTGAGGTTGTCGCACATCGGAATTCACCTTTTGGTCGTGGACCGGCTTCCTTCTATTCGAGCGAGGGAGTTGCATACCTGACTCATTTCCATTCTTCGACCCCTTGAGACCGGCGGCCACCACATGCCGAACCAGCCTTCTCGTTCTTTGACCTTTGGAGTCCGTCCCGCTGGCCATCTCAGGCAACCCCTTCTCCGCTGGAAGTCTCTGTCCAAATGTTTTGAAGAGATGACAGCTTTGAGTATTCGAAAACAGCCTTAGAACTAGCCTTCCCGGGGTTGAAGCCCAGCGTCCAAATACCAAGCGGAGCTTATACCATAAACGAGAAACCACTCAACAAGGAGCTTAACCAGCCTGGAGCTGAGGTCGCCCCCATGCTGCTTCCCGCGGGGGCGAAACGCCACCACGAAAGCTAGCAGCATGTATTGTCCAATCATAACCGGATGGGCTCAGCTCCGGTACGTGTACGCCGGGCATTGCCTGGTCAGGTACCGACCCATTGCAGTTTAGAGATACCAATTTGGAAAAAAAATTGCTATTGCCTACGTGGGCAAAAATATCAAGCATAAAGAAGGTCGCTCCCGGTGGTTTGGGAGCGCATGATGCCGCTGGAACTTGGAACTTGGTGACCTTCAGTCATCCCTGCAGCGCTGCGTCATCGATGATAGGCCAGGGGTCACACCACTTCCAGGATACTGCCCGACTTATCACGTCACGGGGCTGCCTCGACCGCGAACACACAGCAAAGACTCCTGCTTCCTTTGCCAAAACGCTTCAACACCTTCATTAGCACGGCAAACATGGCTACTGGCATTCTTCAGAGCCCTTCTTCCCCAGAGCAGGAGCAATTGGGTGCAGAGGAAGAGGTGGGTTGTTTGCCACCCTTGTACTTGTCGCCGGACACACATTACATCTGCCGTCTGAAGTCAGACAATTGCTAATTCAAGGTCTCGGTTAGGACCCTGTTTATCAATACCCTCAGGATTCCTGGGAGTACAATTACGGGACGAATCACGCCTTCCCCAATGGTGTCTCAGCGGCCAGTGCAATGTGGCAAAGGGGACTTCCACTGACGACCTATGATGCTCCGACAATGTTCGGCCCTGAACTCAACGGTGAAGTCTGGCCGACCTATGGAATGGTCCCAAAAAACGGCGTTTGGGACCCGTCAACGAACGGCTCGCCCAGTCAAGGCCCACACGGGACAACTTGGGCAGCATCCCCCTCAGAGACGCTAGAGACGCTCTCCACCAGCACCTGGAGCCCCAGCGACCAGCCGCTCCCTTCCCCGATGTCTGAAGCTCAATCCTACGTGTTGACCCAGAGTCCAGTGGTTGGGAACGCATCAACCATGCGTCGAGCCAGTTCAACAATCCCTTCCCCTCTGACCAGCCGTCCAGACTCGCCGGCCGCGTCAGCCAACCGGTCACTCCCAACTCTGGCCCCCAAGCCCAAGTCCAAACCCAAACGCAACCCCAAACCCTCCCAACCTCCCTCGAAACGCCCAGTCAACGCGGATCCAACCCCTACCCCGCGGCCGCGCACTCTCAAGCGCCACCGCTCCGACGCCCCATCCATCGCCTCCAGCACCAACACCGCAACATCCGCCTCCACAACGACAACCCTTGGCGGTGTCCTGCCAGCGAACGTCGACCCAAGGGTTGCGTCAGAACAGATCCGGCGCGAGGCCTGGGAGCGGTGCAGGGCCGAGGCGCACGAGATGTCGCAGCGGAGGATGATGCTGCTGGACCACGAGCGGGGCGCGCTGGACAGAGAGGCGCAGAGACTGCAGCTGAACTTGGGGCGGATGAGGGAGGCGGCGAAGGGGGAGGTGGAGGCAGCGGACAGGGCAGGGAGGTGGGCTGAGGAGACGAAATAGGGAATAAAGTGGAGTCGGTTGGCGGTGTGTCGTCGTCCGAGTATTAGAATAAGTAGACGAGATCGTTGGTCGGGATAGATTGGCGTTGGGTTTTTGGGGCTTCAGCGGTCCGATTGATTAGCGTTAACAGGCTGAGGTCAATCCCTCTGCTGTCAGGACGAGGTTGTAGTCGCTAGGTATCAGAGTCAAGAATCGCACTGACTTCCTTGCCTCGGGCGGACATTACAAATCGCATGTCACGGTGCCGCCTCAGCATTCCTCCCCGCTGGACGCCTTGGTCTTTCAATTGAGTCCCAGCTGCTCGGCGCAGCGCGGGACTCACCCCTTTTGCCAACAATGGCCGGGTATCATGGGCAAAAAGAGAGAGCCATCTCGTCTTCAGAAGACAGGTATCGCCAGTCACACAATGCTTCGACGCGCCGTTAAATCCCTCAACTCATCTTGAGGACCGGGCTCATGAACCACGTGTACGAAGTATGGATGTGTCGATTCAAGTATCGGTACTTAGTGAGAGTCGGGATATGTATCGAGACCGTCCCGTGAAAACCGCCATGTCCCAATAGACCGGAACCGAAAAGCATTTCTCGCATTCTCGCCAATGACAATAGGGTCGGTCCTGTTCGCTCTCGGTACCGGCAGACTGGAGCTGAAAAGCCACATCCGCATGGCGTCAAGCTCTGTCGCACCCATGCAGCCACGTGGCAAAAGTCGGGTGCGTGACGTGCGACCGTGGGGGTATGTCTCATGTATGGAGGAAAAGCTCGTCGAATACCGCGTATTGTTGAATAATAGATATTAACATTGTGGCTCCGCGTTTGCATCAGGTGGCAAGCCAGCCTTTGCATCGAGTGTCCGACCCATTCAGGCGGTGAGGGTTGAGGCAGTGGGGCTTTGACTAAACTTAATTATCGATAAGGCAGGAAGGGCTCTTGTTGCCCCTGCCAAGAACTGCCTTTCCCAAACTCGGGTAGCCGCACCTGATAGTGATCGAACGTTGAATTTAACAATTTCCCACACTCCTCCTCTCGGGGGCGGGAGGGATGTCATCAATTCCATGGTTCTATGGGAATCCGCATCATACCTGCCACCAGCTGTGCTATCCCACCTCCACCTAAACCCAACGACTATGGGCCCAGCGGCACCAACAGGCATTGAGGGGAGCTTTTGTCCTTCACGCCCCATCCCAGGCACAGTCATTTCGTGAATCTGCCACAGCTCCCGTGTCAGTTGCCGCAGTTTTTTGCTCGCACGGGGACAACATCTTCTACTGTGTCATTAGCTCAACACAAGACGCGCACTCGTCGTCGGCAGGTGCGGAGTTCTATCCCAGTTTCCCACTTTCCTCCCAGCTGCCCCATAGGTATCGGTATCCGCGACAGCTGAGAGTCCGGTACTAAGACCGCGTCAGCCCACCCGAAGCCCGGGAGTATGGTTCCCGATGCATTCGGACCCAAAGATCCAGGCTGGGAGGGAGAACTTGGAGGCCCCAAATCAGTTAACGTTAACGGTATTTTGATTGAACGTCTGCCGGGCTGCGGCGATGCCCTCGAGTGGAGAGGCTGGTCTCGCTCAGCGACACCTCAGTTCAATTGCATGGCTTGCTCCCAACTGCCGTGAGGCGGTTGAGGTGCGGTTAATAAATCTCAGATTGCCACATCCGGCTCTCCATCTGAAGGAAGGCCTGATCCTCGCCACAGACAAGCGTCGCACGCGCAGGTCGGAATCCCTAGAGAGAAGTGTTTCTCTCCGAGTTCGGTCGCTCGCCATGTCTTCATTCACGTCGGAGATGGCGAAAACTTGTATCAGGAAGGGAGACAGCCAGCTTCTGCGCTTAATTTCGTCTGAGTTCAACTGTCGGTGGATGGTATGGCATCTTTGGTTCAAGCCACAATGTCCAGTTGGGGCCCGACTCTAGGCGTAGTGATGATCACTGCCACGAACCGCCGAGTTGGATTCTTGGCTGAGATGTGCCTAGCACGAAGAGGTGCGGTTTTGGTCTGGTTGACCCAAACTGTGAACTCGCTCTGGCCAATCTGGCGAGTCTTATAAGCCCTCAAGCTATACCAGCTATCTCGCTTCCCCGCATTCTCACACAGCCAGGTTCAAGGGTTGAATGGACCAAAGCTCCGAATTGCAACGGTGGGTCGCATCGCTGGTCAGGGAAGTTTACGGCCGCTTTACCCTGCAGCGGGCTGGTGCTCAGCCAACCAGCCAACCGTCCATCAACGGCTATTCTCCTGTTGGTTCATCTAAAAACTAACCTGCTTCTTAGACGCGACAGAGATCAGTCCCTTGAGACTTGACCGTTCAGACGCAGGCCAAGTGCGAGAGCGAAGAATTGGCGCTGCTTACCCCAGGATCAAGCGGTGGTAGCCGTATCGAGACGATCGGCCCTCATGAGCATGCCAACCCCCTGGAGATGAGCATTTCCATTGCCGATTCTTGCGTGGATCGGCCGGTATATGGTCTCCGGCCCATGACCCTGTCCCCAGATTCCGAGATCCGCTGAGCATCCTGAAAAAAGTTTTTCGAGCGCCCTAAGAACGAACCACAACACTCTTTGCAAGGCCTTCCTCGCCTTGCCCAGCGAGTATTCGGTCAAAATGGTATTCGACACTGGGTGGCAGAACTCGACATCCGTGGACAACTCCACGGATTCCCTGAACTCAACGATACCATGGCCTCCGATCCTACCTGACGCCAGCAGGTCTCTTCAGGCAGACATAGTCGCCTGCGCGGTGATAGCATTTATGATCGCGTTGTCCTTCGTGGCGCTTCGGTTCTACACGAGGGGGAGGGTAAACCATGTTCTTGGAGCGTCTGATGGCATCTTGCCAGCTCTTGTGCGAGCTTACCCGGGTTCTTTCCACTTGCGGCTTTGACTGACACTATAACAGCTCTGCGCCGCTGGTGTCACAGCGAGTTCCATCGAACGTATGTCTTCAGCAATCGTCGAATCATGGGACAAAGAACAGTTGACACGTGTTCCAGAGATGGTACACGGCGCAGGGCGGCACGCTTGGGAGATTGACCCATACAATCTACCGGCTTTTGAAAGAGTAAGTGACTACATAACATCGGCAACAGTGAGGTGCCGAGATGCTGATGGACAACCTACGCCAGGCTGCATGGTACGGGATCGTCTTCTACAACCTCAGCCTCACCCTTACAAGGGTCTCGATACTCTTGTTGTACAAACGCATCTTCACATACACTTGGATCAAGCGAGCGATTCAAATTGTCATGGTTCTGGTGGTCGTGATCTGGATATGGCTCCTTGTATCCGTCTTCACCGCATGCATTCCGCTCCAAGCCTTTCTGGGACTGGTCGCTGTACTTCATACACACAAGTTTACTGCCAGCCGGTGAATATTTGGTGGGCAAATGCTGCCTTGCATATTGCCAGTGACATGGTCATCATGGCCGCGCCGGTAAGTGGTTGGATTCGACTGACTAGGCCCTCAAGTCTGACCACCATCAGATGGCGGTTCTATCTACCTTGAAAATACCTCGGCGACAGAAGTATGCCATTGTCGGCGTCTTTGCTCTCGGGTTCTTGTAGGCATCCCGCGGCTGTTTCTTTACTCATTACCTCCTGATCTTTCCATCACAGCGTCTGCGTTGTCTCGGTAGTCCGCCTCGTTGCTCTAATCGACAATTCCGAGATGCAAGCGTACGATGCAAGCTACACTAGCGCCAAACTCCTCTACTGGACGGCCGTCGAAGTCAACGCCGCCATTTCCTGCGGCTGTATCATGACCCTCAAGCCCCTCATCCAGCGCGTCTTCCCCCGCCTTCTCTCACCCAGCAAGGGCATCCGCGAGCCATCACTCCAATGGATTACTCCCGCGAACGGTTCCATCTGCAGCAACCCCATCTCTCGACAATTCTTCATCGCTAATCCAGCAAACCCGCGACGAGAAAGCTGGCACTGCAGCACATCGCACCACACAAAGGACCGCAGCGGCAGCGGCCAGCCGCACGCCCATGAACACGAAGTGGTCCCTCGTACACCTGATGACCATGACCGAAGAGAACAGTCCCGCTACTACCACGGGATTATCAAATCCGACACCGTCGATTACGACCTCGATCACGACCTGGATCTGGAAGCGCAGCGCACGCGGAGCACGTCAATAATAGGAACTGCTGCCGGCGCCAGCAGCAGCGGTGCGGATGCCGAGAATGATATAGCGCCTGACCCTCATGCGACATTGAGAGCGCCGCCAAGGGCACATCTACGGCTGTTGATGCATGTTACGAGAGAAGTGGTTGTGGAGAAATGGCCGAGGAGTCCGACTCCCAAGGAAGGATTGGAACTAGGGGAGAGAAACGCGTACAAGAGGGGGAGTAAGCGGAGGTCCACTGACGAGAGATGGGCGAAATTGGCGTCTGTGTTGGCCTGGGCGTCCGGTTGTGAGCTGGGAGGTTCTTTTCCCTGACTTTCTGTACCTTCTGTTCGATACCCCATGGTGTTTGCGGCGGTGGAGTTCAAAAAGGGGCAACGTTAACGGTCTTTACCGCTGGATGGGTTCGGCGTTCGGGTTTTGGTATGAGATATACCGCGGGACACAACAAGGACCGCATGAGACAGCGGGAGTTATTGCAATGGCGTCGTCCTAGTTTTGGCAGGAAAACAACTTGGTTTGTTGATCGATCACTCTGCTCCTGTTGATGTGGGCAGCCCTCATCCCCACCTGGTTCCCTTGGCATTTGGACGTCATCAGGGGAGGTAAGCTAACGTACATTATAAGCGAATGACCCATATAAGCGAGTGACCCATTTCAAAATCCACACATAACCCTGAAAAACGCAAGCTCAATAAAATCAACATACCTTGATAAATCTCTATCTAATTTTAAATATCATCTTTTTAATGCTTGATATTAAATGAAAGTATTGAGATATTTGCTACCTAAGCTAGGTTTTCGTTAGAGAGTAGTTTGCTTTCAGTTTTCGTAGCTGAGATTACGCTCAAGTACGCTTTAACCTTAACCCACTTACTTGAATATAGTAACATAAATTGTATCTTAATTTCCAATGAATGAATAAGCTGATTGCAAAGTTATAGAGAATTTTATCAAAGTTTGGTAGTTTTAACGAGCTTGCTATTTTCAGGGTTATGTGTGTTACGGTCCACGCATTGATGTTGCACAAGGTGTGGTAATGATTGACTAGATTGCTCCGAATGGGGAGAGGAAGAGAGAAAACTAATTGACAGGAGGAAAAGGGGACAGCTTTTATCAAGCAGCTAACACGCACAGATGCTGCTGATCTCAAGATGATGCTGTAATAACGCACCCTACATGAGAACCACGGCCGAGGGTTGCCGAGGCCTGTCTCGGCACAGCCCGTTACAATGTGTGGATTTTGAAATGGGTCACTCGCTTATATGGGTCATTCGCTTATAATGTACGTTAACTTAAGCTCTTTTCAAACTCAAATTCTTAAATAACCTGTCACGCCCCGCATCATATATTGGCAGGTTTATTCGCATGAAACCAGCCGTTCGCCTTTCCAAGGGCGATAGATCATGAAAGGGTATCAAAATTCCCATCTCTCTTTGGGCCCCTTGCCGGCGGAGCGCTCTCTTTCCCCCCTTAAAGGTCCCAATCCTCCTTCCACCCTCGGCCGTTTCACCCGTTCATTCCTGAGCTCTTGTCGACATCCGAGGCTACTTTTGAAGACGGCCGAAGGACCGAAGCAATGTTTCAACAACCGACAATGGCCACGCTAATGGTCAATGCGGCGAAGCTCGCCAACATGGCGTCCTGCACGGAGGTGGAAATTATTGAGCTCATGTCCTGAGTCGGAGTGATCATCAAGGCCGACTAGCGAGACATAATCCGTCGTCGATCCAATAATGTCGAAAAGGCAACTGCCCGAAGGTGTGTCATCACGAGCCCTACCAACCTATCCGGTTGCAAAAGCCAGCCCATCGAACCCTGAGGCTCTTTTCTTGAAACGCAATTGGCATTCCGGTTTTGAGTCCACCACTATTCAACTGAGTTTTGTCCCCGAGTCTTTACGAGCCACCCCCTATTCTCTGAGGGATATCAGATACGACAGAAGGACTTGCCACTTCCTCAAGTGTTAGCATAGAAAAACTCCTCAGTTGACCCAGGGCTTGAACCGTCCATGGGCCCGCCAGACACTGAGATGACGTCGCATCGAGACAAGAAGGCTGCGGAAATGAACTCCGCATTCTTTTTAGTATCACTGCGCCACCTGGTGGCACTCGTGGTCACCCCAAGTTGCACTCTCTCGACCGAACTGGGGCAGCATCCAGGGGACAACTCTACCCCAGACAGGAACAAATCCACCACGGACGGGAGCACGGACCAATATACTGTGGAAACGGCGTCGAGGGAGTCCGTTGCTAATATACGCCGAGATTGACTGCCGCATTCACAGCTCAACCTCTGAGGCATTCCGGGATAGTCTGCTCCTCTCCCAGACCAAGCTCCGCTTCTCGCCTCTTTCCGAAGCGTTCGAACCAAACTCCAGGTTGTCTTGGCAGGCAACGGCCCAAACTCTACGGAAAACTATTTTTGGATCTTAATTAAGTGCTCTGGTCTTGCCAATCCGGGCAGTCGGATTCACTGTTCGCAATTTGGATAAATTGCAAGCTCCGTACCCAGATGTTCTCACGACGTGACCATTTGCACGACAACAAGGGTGGCGAGGGCAATCAGGCTTCACGATCCGTCTGGAGCATTGTCTTTGCCTCCGGGATTCAGGTGGTCTGGGCATATAAGGGACGACTTCTGATCAGCACAGACCGGATTGCTCATGATGCATAACCCCAGACGTTGGAGACTCATAGCCTTGGTTTGCTGCCGCTAATCAGCTTCAACCATTAACTCACACACTCCACAGCTCCTCAGCAATGGGTCTTCTCTCAAACCTCACCATCCTCCTCGCGGCGGCGTCGCTGGGTGCCGCCGACACCGGGACTCCAGCCACCGCCCCAAAGATCACCAGCATCAGCTTCTCGGGCAACGGCTGCGTCAGGGACCCCAAGTTCACGGGCAGCTTCGACGACCCGACCGTCACCTTCTATAACTTCGCCGCTACCCTTCCCGGCGCAAACCAGACAGTTAACTGCCAGGCGCACCTCCAAGCAACCGGCGCCAGCCCCGGATGGCAGGTGGCGCTCAAGAGCAACACGGTCAAGGGCCACGTCGTGCTCCAGCCGGGCACGACGCTGGCGTACTACACCACGGTCTATTTTAGCCAGGACGCTAGCAACACGGTGAGATTTTCCCGCTCCCTCCGTGACAGTAGGAGTGGGATTACTGATGGAGGGCCATTTAAACAGGACACGCTCAAGGGCGCCATTTCCAACACCGGGTCGACGACGATCAACCAGCCTGTCACACTGGTCAGCAAAGCCGATGCCGACAAGGCGTGGTCGCCATGCACGGGCAGCGATGGGTACACGGGCATCATGAACGTCAACTTCCGCGGTGCTCTCAATGGAGAGGGGAAGGCGTATTTCGAGGCGTTGACAGAGGAGTGGGAGCTTGAGTGGAGGCGCTGTTAAGAGACAAGCCCGATGGTGAAAAGGGGGGTGCATTGAAAATAGGGTCTGGTTGGATTGTGCTCTTCGAAAGACGGTTAGAAGCCGGAAAAGGTTTGGGCTGTTATTAAAATACTTGATGTTGTTTCTCGTGATATGATCAAGGAAGAGTGCTGTACACATTCTTCGACGGCAATGTAGCTCATTACTACCCTCACTGGCGTGGCGCCCTGCACTTGAACTTCGAGTTTGACTTGATGCTCTAATATCTTAGACAGATATCATAAGAGGGACAAAGCTCCTCAGCAAATCCACTTGCCAGAGTTACCATGGACAAAATTGAAAGGGTTCTAGAAGACAGGGATCTAGTAGGACGGAGGTGGAGGTCAAAACACAACAAGCAAAGAAATAAAAGAAACAACGGAAAGAGAGATAAGAAAATAACAGAAAGAGGAAAGGGGGGAGGGGAAAAGTAGAAGAACCCCAGAAGAGGGAAAACAGAAGACAACTCGAGCATGAGAGTGGTAGTGCCCGGTGCAGGTTGTGCAGAAACCTCGCTAATGTGTATGAACTCGCCGCCCCAATACGTCGGTTTTCTTAACAGTGGTCATTGACACCAGATACGGAAGACGTCCTGAATTGAAGAAGGTGGAAGACGCGAGCGAGAACTGTCGTGGGAGTCGCCCAAGGTCCCGCGCCTTTTGCAGCCAGCCTCCTTTTCACTGCCAGAGCTTCAGAGCTTCTCCAGACAATGCGGAGTACCACCAGCAGCTCCCCTCCACAACAAGACCGGATACCCAAGCTTCTCATCCATTTTTCCCGCATTTCGAGATGCATGTGACAACCCCACACTCACATCCCGCGCTGTTGTGTCTATCCCAACCTTTGATCACGAGAAATTAAGAAGGCGGGTTGTAGTGCATGCAGAATGCGGTGTAGGGGCGCTGGGAGGCAAGAAGCTGCTTCCCCGGACGCCACGCTAACCATGGGGGAGACAGGTGGCAACTGTCGCTCAGAATTCCCATGTTGTTACCTCGGAAAATCCTGCTTCTGGTGCCGGATTACCCCTCATGCAAACAGCGCTTTGGGAGCTTCCCTCGTGCACTCATCCGCAGGGTTCACAACCGGGCGACCAGGGACACGAGCTGAGGGATTTTTGTTACCCTTATCCACGCTTAGCAACTGTTCACCGTGGAGTCCAAGGAGCTGGAGCTCCGGGCGCCGTATTCTCCATGCTGAGTTCTTTTGCGACACCTAAGTCTCGACCGCTGTAGCAGATGGAGATGGCGAACCGGTCCAGCCAACAAGAAGCTGAGGAGCTCTTATGGGAGGGCATCGAGCCAACGGCAGGCGTTGTGTCGCCACACTTCTTACCAAACGAGACGCGAAACTGGCCCTTGGAACCGAATTTTTCGTCCCCTAAAGATCAGCGGCGAGAATGGGAAGCTTCGCCATGAGGGGCAGGCGTGGGGCGGCGGCCTCCATCCTGTTGCTGTAATTACGCCATCCCGCCCCCCGCTTCATTATCATGCATCTTGATCGACGGCGGGTCGAAGGCCCACACGCATGCTTGTGTTAGTGAGACGAATCGGACTTCCCAATTCGGAGTTTGGCATCGGAGGCTGTGCCGCATCCCAACCGCCATCCACGAAATCACGGTCTGGACGTGGACAGCCGTCAGAGACCAAGGAGAAGAAGCTCGACCAACCTGCAAAGCTCACCGCCGCGCGTACTGCACATCATTGCCCAGGTGGCGTTCCACAGGGTCCGCGAGTTCCAAGATTCGGCTCCAGCGTCACCGTTGACACTGGCCTTGCCCGTCATGGATGGCACCATGAGGGATGTTTCGCGCTACATCCGTCGCCTCCCTGCGATGCGCCTTCCGGATGGGGCTCTCCACAGCCGCAAGTTCCATTCGCAACTGCCTGCCTCCATTGAGATAAGGTGATGGACGAGAGAACTTCCGATGTGCAACGGTGCAGCATCCGCCCGCGCCTTCACTCTGTTACGAGACCTCAGCTGGCATTAATATCACCATGGCCGCCGCGCCTACACTTCTCCCGCGTCCTTCACCTCGGCGGCCCTAGGCTCTCGTTGCTGGAGGTTGGCTTTTTGGTGGCAAGGGCTCTTTGCATTGCTTCTCTGTCCTTTCTTGGTTGTCGTTCCTCAGTTATCCTCCTCCATCAACGGCTTCTTCCCGAAAAAGCCCAGTCGACCCCATGTCTTCAGCCTGGCCCGTCAAGACGAAAGCTTCCTGCAATGAGCGTGCTTTGGACCCCTCAGCGCTGCTCTCCACTTCCTACCTCTCCTCATCACCCATCGCAACAGAAATCCTCGTCCGCGACCTAGCGGAGTGCTTCAATGACGTATTTGACGAGGAAGACGACCTCAAGTGCGACGATCTCCCTGACCTCGACCCGATCATGGAGATCAGCCTGCTACCCACGGGCCTGCCCTCGTCTCCCGGCCTAATGGCATTACCTACGGCACCATCCGCCCCATCATCGCTACCGAGCCGCGCAGGCACTCCGGCCGTCAACCCCCGCGACCTGATCGAGTCGCGCAACGCCGAACGCAGTATCCTCCGCGACAACCACATCCTGCCCCCCAAACACCCCCGACCGCTTGTGGAGCCCTTCTGGAAGCAGCTCTACCGACGCTGCTTCAGCACCAAGGTCCCGCCAGTCGAGGGTGAGGACCTCGGCCCGCTCCTCTCTGCGGTCTCTACAAAATCTTTCGAAAGTGCTCCCCTCCTCTACAATGCCTACGCATGCCCTCCCTCTCCAACAGCAAGCGAGGAGGAAGACCGCTGGGAGGCTGCCGTCGCGGCCAACATCCTCCGCACGACGTGGCAGCGCGAGGCCAAGACGCTGGCGCAGTACTCGCGGTCGCTGATCGTGACCTTCCTGCTTCACTACTCCGTCACCATCACCAGCGTGTTCACTGTCGGCCGCATCGGCCGTTTTGGAGCTCGCGCAGTCAGCTTGGCCACCATGACGGCGAACATCACCTGCTACGCCCCCTGTCAGGGGCTGTCGACGTGCCTGGACACCCTCTGTGCGCAGGCATACGGTTCGGGCCATAAACATTTGTTGGGCTGCAGCTGCAGCGGATGACCTGCTTGCTTTGGATGTTCCTTGTGCCGATTGGGGTGTTTGTGTGGCACGCAGGCGATGTGCTCTCGTCTATCATCCCGGAGCAGGACACGGCAGCTCTGGCGGGTCTCTACCTCCGGCTGCTCATTCTTGGGACGCCGGGAGTGGCGGCATTGAGAGCGGTAAGCGGTTCGTCCAGGCGCAGGGGTTGTTTCCATGCGACGACCTGGGTCCTCTTGATCGGGCCCCAATTAATGTCCTCGCCAACTGGTTTTCGTCTGGAAGATGGGATGGGGCTTTATGGGTGCTGCTTCGGCAGTGTATTCACACAGAACCTCTTGCCGTTTCTCCTCTTCTTGTATGTTCGGTTCGTCGAGGGCATGGAGTGCTGGAATGATTGAGCAAGCGAGCGCTCAGCAACTGGGGTAGGCTGTCCTTTAACAGTTTGCTTCTGACTTCGGGATGCTGACTTCAACAGGCCCCATGGTTAAGCTCGCCCTTCCCGGGATGATCATGGTTGAGGCGCAGTATTTCGCGTTTGAGGTGCTCACCTTGGCATCGAGCCAGTTTGGCAGTAGCTACCTTGCCGCACAGAGCGTAGTGTCACACTGACCTCGACGACGTTCAACATCCCCTTCCCTCTCTCCATCGCCGCCTCAACCCGTGTTGCGAACCTCATTGGGGCGCGGCTGAGCGACGCTGCTCGAACCAGCGCCAAGGTCGTACGTAATCTCGCATACATTCCCCTGATCAACCCAGCGCAACTGACATGCATCCTCTAGGCGCTCGTCGCCGGCAGTCTCGTCGGGCTCTTTAACTTGACCCTCCTCAGCAGTCTGCGTTTCAAGCTTCCCTACCTGTTTACAAAGGATGAGGAAGTCGCCGCCATTGTGAGCCATGTGCTCCCTATCTGCGCAGTGCTCCAGCTCTTCGACTCGCTGGCGGCCATGTCCCATGGTTTGCTCAGGGCATTGCAGACAGGGCATCGGTGGCTACACGAATCTCTTTTCCCACTACTGCGTGGCTCTGCCAATCTCATTTGCCACGGGCTGGTGTCTGGGGTGGAAGCTAGAGGGTCTGTGGTTTGGGGTTACTATTGGGCTTGCTGTGTAAGTTCTCCAATTGGGTGTTTCGGATGAGCGTCTGCTGAACATAACCCAGTGTCTCTCGGTGGAGTTGTGGTATCTGTACCAGGCCAACTGGCAACATGCCGTTGAGGAGGCGGTCACGCGTATGCAGTCCGACGACGCGCGTCCTCATGCCTTCAGATGAGGGGCTAGCAGGAGGTGTTGGCATCCATTTGGACCTGGAGCCTCGGGCGTTAGGAGTGGTATTCTTATGGAAGTAGGGTTAGCAGAGTTTTGGCGTTTGTGGCGTGCATGATCTGGAGCATGGTTACGAGTGCTTGGTTGGTTGTCAGGTTTACCAGGATGTTGCTAGTAGGACTTGTTGAGGGATGTGCTGGTCTTTGCATGATCCTCTTCCTTTGTTCCCAGGGCTTTCTTATTTGCATCAGAGTATTTTTGGCTTGACATTTAAGAGTATAAATCCATTGCCATGCTCTGTGGACTGTTTTTGTTGAACGTCACCTAGTACTCCCATTATCTCCTATTGGATACGTCCTCACATCCCTGGGGCTGATTACATTGGGTTAATTACAGTACTTTGCTCTTCCTACTCGCGCAGATACACTTCCCTACTTACTCGGGTCAATGACCACAATTTCCTCCTCCCTGCCGAACGGCCGCATACAGCACTCCGCATCCTCCTTCCTCCTCCCAAACACCACAACCGTCACCAAGCCCATGCCCGTCCCCGTCAGGTTCTCCGCAGCAACTCTCTTCGCCCCCAGCCTGGATCCCGACGCAGCCGCCCCAAACGCAACCTCCACGACCTTGTTCTCATACATCGCCGCAATATACGTCTTCCCTCGCCCGTCTTCCCATCCACCCGAATCGCAAAATGTCGATGCTCTGCCCCTCGGCCAACACTCTGTGGGGCCAGTTGCCCCTGCGTCTGCGTCCGCGCCCACGGGACGCGGCTTAGCACCTGGGAAGCGTAATCCGCGCGGTAGATGTACCCTGGCGCGAACCTGATCCCGTTGATGCCCGTTAGGTTTGCCAACGGCGTTGTAGGAGCCCGTTTCGATGTCCATGAGAGTATCGAGGCCGCTTCGGTGTCGCTGAGGAGGACGTGCTGCTGGATGGTCCGGGGAATTGAAGCTTCCAGACTTTGGCGCTGCCGGGGTGGCTTGCATGGGCGCGGGGATGTGGAAGCTGCCGAAGATGTAGGCTTCGGCGTTGTTGCAGCCTGCTTTGGAAAGGGCCGTCCGTGGGGTGGGGACACGCTGTGGCTTCGTCGATGCCGGTGAGGTTGTAGGCGCCGGAGACAGAGACGTGAGGGAGCGGGTTTGGTGGAGGGGCGATTTGCCAGATTTTTGGGTCGGACCGGGAGGTTTTTGAACCAGGCGCCGGTTTGAAGGGGAGGAGGGAGAGTGAAGACGGGGCTAGGGGCTGAGAGGGAGAGGGCGGAGAGAGGCAGGGTGAAAGGAGGAGAGTGAAGGGCGGACATTCTGGGAGTAACATCTTGACTGTTTGAGGGAAAGGGGTCCGAGTAAAGCAAAGAACAGAAAAATAACGGTCGGCTGATGGATTTATAGACACGGACCAATCGATCCCTGTATAAAGCTATAACCCATATCGCGTTAGCGTACCAAGACTACACCGTTGTATAGGGCAATAGTGTGAGGAAATGATCGGGCCCCTACGCCTAAGAGGGACTCCTGAAGGTGTGTCGACGGGGTCGGGGTGATTGTTCGGTAGAGACAAAAGGCCTACAACAAAGTGCACCAGCAATTGTCTCGACAGTAGTGTAGATGTTGCTTGTATTACTTCCTGAGGAAGCTACTATGGTGCCCGCAGGCAGTAGAGATTGTGAACTATATAGACGCTTCCTCCAATGTACCTTGTACCTGGAGCGATGGAGCTCCTCGCAGCTTCATCGATTCTTCCTGGAGCGCTGGGAGCTGGCTAAGCTCCCAATCGTTACCGTTCCTGTTACGATGGTGGGCTCAAATGTGAGGAATTTGGTGGTGTGTGTGTTGTATTGAGGTGTGCTGAGTTATAGTGTAAGAGAACAGGTGGAAGAGGTGGGAGATGGGCGCAATGGCTGCTTAATAGCCATTGCGGCAACAAAGGTAGGCGGAGCGGTCTTGTAAGTGTGGGAGGTCAAAGACCTCTTTGCAACAGTTCCTGAATGCTCCAATTCTGATTGGCCCTGACCCATGCTTCAATGATTGGCTATTAACTGCAGCCCCCGCATTCCACCGGGCCGGGCCGCCGCATGAGATCAAATCGTGACTAATAGTGCTAAAGCACCCAGGACCCCAGCCCTGTGGTCACAGCGATGGCTCGCCCCCAAATTGGTTCCTTATTACTTTTCTCCGCTTTTCTTCAAGCTCACTATACTCGTCATCAACCAGTTGCAAGTACACTTCTTGAGACCGTTATAGTTACCATCCAATGTATGCTATCTTTGACTGTTTTGCCACAGAAAATATCTACGGATCCTATCCCTTAACGTACATTATAAGCGAGTGGCCCACACAAGCGAGTGGCCCACGTCAAAATCCAAATATAACCCTGGAAACCCAAGCTCCCTAATGTAACGGTCTCAAGAGTGTATTGCAACTATTTGGTGACGACTCTACGAGTACATCCAATCTTGAAGAAAAAGGAAGAAGAAGAAGAGAAAGAGAAGGAGAAAGAGGAAGAAGAAAAGGGGTCATCCCCAACATGATGACGTGGCCTTCTGCCTAATCAGAGGAGGCAACAACCCGAAAGAGGCAGGCACGATGAGGGTCGCTGCCCACGATGTTGGTGTTGACGTTCAGGGGCAGAGGTGCGCAATGAGGGTTAGGGTTGGCCAAGGGTTGCCGAGGCCACCACAGGGCTCAGCCCGTTACACCTAAAACTAGCAAACGCTCATAAAATTCACTTTAACTTCGAGAGTGGCTTATTTAGTTCCGAGAAATTAAGATATAGCTGTATTATATTATATTCAAGCAAGTATTGTAAAGGTCCCAAGAGTGTATTGCAACTATTTGGTGACGACTCTACGAGTACATCCAATCTTGGAGAAAAGAGAAAGAAGAAGAAGAGAAAGGGAACGAAGGAGAAGAGGAAAGACGCAGCAAAATGGATTACGTGGCCTCTGCCTGATCAGAGGAAGGCAACAACCCGAAAGGGGCAGGCACGATGGGGGTCGCTGCCCACGATGTTGGTGTTGACGTTCAGGGCAGGGGCGCGCAGGAGGGTTAGGGTTGGCCGAGGGTGGCGAGGCCTGCCCAGGGCTCAGCCCGTTACAAGTATGCTAGGGCCAGAGCCTAGTTGATCTTAATCCTAGCACTAAAAAACTGAGCACACTATTCTCTAATGGAAAACTAGCTCAGTTAACAAATATTCTAATTTTCCATTTTCATATCAAGCATCGGGAAAACGATTATTAAAATTGAAAGAGTTTTATGAAGTTTGGTGATTTTAAGAAGCTTACGTTTTCAGGGTTATGTGTGGATTTTGACGTGGGCCACTCGCTTATATGGGCCACTCGCTTATAATGTACGTTACCACTTCTACGGACTCTAACCCCTATCTTTGCTAGCGCAGGTTCTAGTTTGGTAGTGTTTTCCACGGATTCTACTACAATCCGTCGGGTAATTATAAGTAGGCATGCAGATCTAATTAGACTCAGGTCACGAATTTGCTCCACGTCCGCGTCAGCCCAGACGGTCGAATCGTTGAGTCCTCGCTATGTGACGCCGTAAATACAAGTTTTATGAAGGTCGAAATCGAGAACGAACTACAACCATCATGAAAGCAATCGCAGAATAACGGGCCGTGTCCCTGTCTGCAAGGGCCATGTGAAGTGCTGCCATCTTCGGATTGGTCGTTTCCTTTTCCGAAGGTGCAGAGTGAGCACCAACGCCAACCGCCAAGCTTCCTTCCGAAGGCAGTGCCCGGCCTTGGCTCAAGTTGACTGAGCGCTGGACTGAGGTCATGTTATGTGCATTGTGATCTCTGATCGCAGCATCCTTGGATATAACCCACTCTGATCTCCCGTTTCCTCGAGCTAGAAACTTTGTTGAAGCACCTTAACTGCCTGATCACTGCCTTCAACCAACCAGTCCAAACCCGTCGTACTATAACGACTGGAGAATATTCAACCAAACAGAACCGATCACTAGCTCCCACAGCCCCGTCTATACCTACTACAAACTCATCAATGCC
Source organism: Achaetomiella virescens (assembly GCA_031001845.1). Classification (NCBI taxonomy): domain Eukaryota; kingdom Fungi; phylum Ascomycota; class Sordariomycetes; order Sordariales; family Chaetomiaceae; genus Achaetomiella; species Achaetomiella virescens. The sequence goes on from JARNGD010000004.1 coordinate 173,708, forward strand.
CGGGCCAGCGAAATGATACCCATCTATAGCGAAGACCCTCCCCAGACCGCGCCGTCTTCCTGCGCCCGCTCACCTGGCGTGTGCCGCGGCTGCGGGGGCTTAAGTCTCCCGAGGAGCCCGCCGCCTACCCGCTGTGGACCACACTGACGCGGGCCGTGTTTTCCGTCGCCGATATCGTGGCAGTCGTCTTTGTGGCGCGGTACCGCCGCCGCCGCAGCTGGGAACAAGGGGGGGATCCGATCGCCGACGTTGCTGTCGCTGGGGTTAGTATATCTTATTTATCTCTATTATATGCGCATAGGTAAAAATAGTGGCTGGGTGGTGGAAGGAGGAAAATAAGGGGAGAAGGGTAAGAAAGACGCGGGAAAGGATGCTGGGTTTATGGTAGTTGGAAGGGAAAAGGAACTTGAGTACTGACAAAGAACTTGACAGGTTGCCGCCGCCGCCGCAATCGATGGCTCGATCTGCCTAGCCGCCTTGGTCGGCGTCTACGACGCCACCACCCAGTGTCTCGCGCATTTCGACGTATCCCCCATTGTCATGTGCGCCGTAGGGCTTTACTACTACCTGGCTCAAAACCCCCCACTAGGGAACACTATTTCCCGAATAACGATCATTTCACGGCTACCATCATCACGATCTGTGTTCTGTGAGATTTTCCTCCTATCTTTCCCTCAATGCCGCTCCGTGTATCATGGCTGACGTACTCTTTCTAGCGCAATCCGTATCCTCATCCTCTTTGGCAGTTGCATCGGCTGCTGTATTACCTACCAAAGACGCACGAATAGCAAGAAGGCTAGGAAGCCTGCTGCGCCGAAGACGCCCCTAAGGACAACATCGAGTTGTCAACTGTTTAGCCTCTCGAAACACTTGTGGGTGTGCTGGGTTAATGCTCACTGCTGCCGCCTCCGCCGATGCTGCCTACGAACTTCCAAATCTCCTAGCCATGGACACCCCAGGCAACTCTAACAATACCGCTGCCTCCTAGCAAAAGCGATGGGCAGAGCTGTTGAGTAACCTGTCAAGGAGTTGGATTCCGTTCCTAGCCAGTGTGATGTGTCTAGCAAGCTATATTAGGTTAAATCGGACCTGAAGGATAACAGAGGGAAAGTCGCCTGGTAATATTGGGAAGGGATCGACTATCGGATCAAAGGGGATGGGGGAGTAAAGGTTGTCACTAGGGTGGTAAAGTTCTTGCTGATTTTTGACTTTTGCAGTCACGCTGGCTGATAACTTTATGATAGTAATTATCTGCAATTTATGATGTATCACGAATAGTGTCATCTTCCGCGTTCGATGGCATGTACCGTCTCAAGCACGTCGTATTGCCCTAGCGTAGATGTTGTCAGGAGTTTCCGGCTTATATTATACGGAACATGATCGAGTCTACTATTGTAATAGGTATAGCATATATGCAGGAGGTCCGCAGCGATCTTGCAACTGAGAGGCAAGATTGGTGGATCTTTTGGTCTTTTGGCATATGGTTAACTGCGCGCCTTGTGACAGCTGTTCACGTACTAACCTAATGACTCTGCAACTTTGCCTCTAGATCAAACCTAAAGGAAGAGGTAATGCTAACCACTTTGCCTTCAAGCTGATAGGCTGACTCCCTGTGTAAGGGTTTGCGGCAATATTGTTGTAATTTGCGCTACCTCTGCTGCGAGAATCCTAAGCTAAGGAAAGGAAAGAAAAGAGGAAGAGAGAGAGACAGCGAAATACATAACGTGCCGTTAACCGGACAAGAGGGAGGCCACAGTTTACACAGGCAGGCACGATGGAAGTCATTGCCCAAGGTCTGGCCAAGGGTCGCCGAGGCCCATATCGGGCTCAGCCCGTTACAGCCAGGTGTATAGGGAGTTAAAGACGTTCCCTTAGGGGCATGGGTTTGGAGAGTCCATGTTCATCAAGCACTGAATTTTCGTCATTCCCACTTGCAAGCTCACGACCTACGTTGGTAGGGTTACTCTGTAGAACCAGACGGAGACCAAGTTCATTTAGGTGGCCAGCTTGTTGAGGTTAATGCCATTGTCGAGTAGGATCTAAGTGTCTGCCTTTCCAGGCGTCGAGACTGAGCCGAGCTTATGCGCTACGCCGCCTAGCTTGAGCTTCTTGACCTCGATCTGGTCTTTGGTTACTTTGGGGAGTATAGTGTAGTGGTCTATGTTGAACCTGTGTTAGACAAATTGGATATCGGACTGACGACAATCTTGTTTATGGCGTCGATAGCGAAGTCCTCTAGGAGTTACCTTCTTCTGCTCTAGCTTTCCGTCCTCGGTATATCCGACCTTGATCAATGTCCGGCCTTGTTGGTCAAGATCTATCTTGTTATCACGCGCGAGCTGAGAGGGTAAAATATAGGCAATGATGAACCGTGGAAGTTAGAGTCGGAATGTTGCACCGCGGAAGGAAGGACGAGGCATCGAGTGAGTTGTTGGCGCGTAGTGGTGTTATCGATCTTTACGGTAATATCTGTCTGGAGCTTTACGCCACCGAGAAGATCCCTTAGTTATATATCCTTGTAGTAGAACGAAAGCGCTATATCAAAGATATAGTGGTTGATGACGTGTATGACGGAGAGCGCACCCAGGGTTGGGGTTATAGGTGCGCTTCCGCACTGGGAATAGCTTCTTGGCAGGTGGTTCCCCCTTTTCCCACGCATCACGTGGCCTGTAGTCCCACCTCTCCCTCTCTCCTCCTCAGCTTTCGATTAGCAGAATTGAGTAGTATTAGCAGTGCCCTCGAGCCTCGCCATATATGCTCGTCCTCTCACAACGTGCCCAAAGTTGCGAGTAAACGTCTTGCCGAAGATCTGTTTAGTCGAGTTACTCCCCTGCTATGAAGAAGGAGAGCCGGGCTCTCGACGGCGCCGTCTAGACGGCCGCGTTCTTGGTCCAAATCTTATACTCTGCACCGGAATGATCTTTGATATAGCGTACTGTGCCGACTGCGTCATGCCTAGCTTTAGCTTAGGTTCGAGGCATGAGGTAAGCGAGTTGATCAGGATCTTGAACCTCCTATAGCCGTAGTGGTCATCTATTTCCGCCTCCAGAAGACAGTCTACGGTGCTGAATGGGCCCTCGGCAAAGTCAAAGTTCCTCTAGTTGCCGAATTCGGAGGCTACGCGCCCCTATTCTTACTACGTGGTTGGAAGAGAAAGTTGGAGAAGGACGAAAATTGAGGCTGTCCTGGAGCGTGCGGTGGAGGGAGAGTCCGTGAGTACGAAACGTTCATCTACTCCTCGGCATTACGCAAGTACGTCTTGTCTAATCGTTATATACTTCCTTTAGGAAGCGGGTACGGAAAGTGTCGTCGTCGATTGTGCTACGATTGTCAGTTAATCCGTATCGATACCTTGGATATGTGAAGTACTCTACCCAGGGGCTCACCTGGGAGAAAAGAGGCCTCACACGGTGCTGCTGCCACCCGGGCAGTACACCGACGCCATCGTTGGGGGTTTGCCCGCAGACCGTGTCTGGGCAATAGCCGTGGTTGCAGTTGAAACTGCAAAGGCCTTTGAAGGAGCCGCTTTTTTCGGGGAGTGGATAGCCAGCAATGCCTGTCTCGTTGGGGAGGGTGAGCGATGCCCCTGTTGAGACAAGTGCAGGCGGCGCACTTGGACAGTAGCCGTTGGAACAAGCAAAGTCGCAGACTCCTGTGAACCCGTACACTCCAATCCCTTTGACACTCTGGAGGCCGGTGGGAGTGGTGACTGGCGTGATCACAAGACCCTTTGCACTGCCCACCCAGGGGTTATAGTTGTTGAGGCCACTGGTGCAAGCGGACGTGATGGGCGCTCCATTAACGGTGGCAATAGTCATGCCTCCTCTTTTCAACGTCACAAGGACAAGACCACTAGCGGCTCCGATAGGGACGCTGCCGTGGTATACACCAATGCCGCCTTGGGGTTCTTGGTCCCATCTTCCTTCCTGAACCGATCCGCCAATGCTGACTTGAACTTGGGCGTCGTCTATGAGGAGAGCGTCGTAAAAGATTCTGTCTTGCATCATCTCGTTGGGCGAGTACTCAAGCTGCAGTTGGTTCGCCGTGTTGCCGGTCGTGCCGCCGTCGGAACATGCGCCATTCTTGTTGACGCGGTACCAGCTCACAAGTCTCTCTGTCGTAATCGACGCACTTCCGGTCTTGTACATGGAGATGTAGTAGGGTAAGGTCTCGCGCAACCGTCGTCGGGCATGCCCTCAACGTAGTTGAATGGAGCGCGCCCGATGTCGAAGGCTTCGTATTGTCGATCATCCAGCGGGCCGATGTAATGAGACTCTCCGTAGTCGTTCCACGAAATGATCTGGATGTAATCCGGGTGGCGGTCGATGGAGATGGCTTTGCTGCCAGCGCTAAAACCACGATCGTCATCCCGCCACAGCCAATTCTTTCCATACCCAGGCAGATTGTTGTAAAATCAGGGGGAGATGGGCATCATATAGGGGTTGGAGCCGAGAAAGTCGTAATACGAGGCATCGGGGTAAGTCGTCATATCGGCCGGTCCCTTTGGCCATGCGTCCCAGCTGAACAAGCCATCTGCGACGCCATTGGCAAGGCCAATAGCAGGCTGTGCACCGAGAGAAGACCACTCCCGGATGAAGAAAACACCCGGTCTCAGCCTTGATGTCGACCCGGTCCGCCGCGTTGCCAGGGCCGTCGAACGTCGAGACGAATGCTTGCGAACCCCGCTTGTAGTAAGCGGATTTAGCTCCGTACTCCTTGATCATGTCGATGACGACCGTTTTGGCCCGTGGGCCGTTGCCGGCGTAGCCGAAAGAGAGGAAGAGCTTGAACGACAAGCCGGTCGCCGCGTTGAAGGCTAGAGGCAAGGCAGCCTCGTTTGTGGTGTCATCATTCGCCATGTTCAACGCAAAGGCATCGATGCCTGCCTGTTTGGCCAAGATGATTTCCTTTCTCCAATCGTCTAAGCCAAAGGCCTTGGTGTTTCCCACCTCTGCGAGCTATTAGCTAGACGAGACATCGCCGTCGACGGAAAATGAGAGTTATTCACTTGCCATGAAATGGGCGAACACTGCCTGAGCCTCGACGAGGCTGGAGCCCCATGCCAGCGCCGAAGCGAGGGCGGTGAGCAGCTTCATGGCGCCCGTACTGAAAACGTTTATCAGTTTGGTGAGCTCGACTGGACGACGCAGAAGGGACCAAGGCTAGGATTTATCTTTCACCGTCTCCCATCTGCCCTGACATGCACCTTTCCGATTGTCCGCCGAGGCTAGATCCAGGACGCAGGGGAAGGATTCACAGGATGAAGGGGGGTGGGGCTAAAGAGTAGCAATATCGGTGGCAAGCCGCAGGCAACTCCATATTAGCGTGTTCTGTTGGTTCTACCTGGAGAAAAATGGCTCAATTGCCCCGCGAAAGACGGGGAGAATCGCTTACACTAAGCTTGATTTTGACCAGCCCGCTCCTACCAACGTGCTGTACCGCACAATTATCGCAAGCGACGGTGTCTGTGAGATTGGCCGGAGCCATATCGGACGATTTGAGCAGGGGTCGTGTGAGCGGGGGTCGAGGAAGTGAACTCTGAGAGTGTTCACACAGAGCGACAACGAAACAGGCGCTGGGCAACCTCGGCGGTTGCCTTGACGGTGGCCTGGAAGCCGTCCGGATCCGTAGCATATTGCAGTCTGGTGCCATGGGCATGTTCGACAATCGAGGCAAAGGCCTTGCAAAGCCCGTGGCCTGTGACGGGGGAATATTGGAAAAACCGATAGGACCGCTGCCGGGCAAACCTCTCGGCTTCCTCACGCAATATACATCCTTCGCCCATAGCCGCCACAACAGTGGGCAAAGGGATGACCCCGTCCTCGCATCGGCTGCTAATGTCCTCGCAACTAGCGACCATTTCATCCCATGACTTAGTAGATGACGCGTCGTAGTTAAGGAAAAGACTGAAATAGGTCGCATCACGGATGTATGGCTCCCGGAAGGGAGTTGGATCTGAAGCTGGAAATAGAACCAACTTATAGCGGTATTCGCCACAATAGTATGTCGGTTCCCAAACATCCGCTGTATGGACGACGCTGCGGTGGACATCTTCCCTAGTCTCCTTTTGTAGTAGCTGAACCGCAGCGTATTAGTTAAGCTCTTTGAACGAATGTACCGACTCTGTACTCGCAATATACCTCTTTCAGCCTATAATTGTCTGTAGCACCTTGGGCGTTTTTGACGACCACAAGAATCACATCCTCACGTAAAATTTTCTGTGACCTGTTCGGATTGAGTGGTTGGCGATAGTCAATCCATTCCATTTCGTGCATCGCGCGAGGCACGTGAAGGGTAGTTGATGTTTCTAGTGGGCGGGAAGATGAAACCTTTCGAATCCATTTGATAAACTTAGACATGGTGGGTCAAGTTTTTCAGGGCGGCGGGAATTGGGAATCGAAATGCGCGTTATTTAAGTGTTAGGCGACGTAAAACACCAAATCCCTCGTTCAATTTCACGCTCTTATCCTCCGTTGCAAGTTTAGTCTTAGTCATCATCTTTACAGCACGTGCTGACCAGCCAAGTTCTGATTCGCCAAGGGAGCAATGCTCAGGTTGGGACGTCCACATTGGAGCGTTGCGACTGGTCATTAGGAACTTGTCGTAGGCGCTTAAGCACTTCAACCCCTCTCTTCCCGTTTGGCAGTGCCTTTGTACTTGAAGACAGAACTTGCTGTTCTGGTCACCGAATCTGGCAGGGCAGCGCCGCCATTTTCGGGTATCTTGACAGTGCGGTACTTGGTACGTCTCCCGGGCTTCCCCCCTCCAATCAATTCATGCGACGGATTCCACGACTCACCTGCTAGTTTACAGCATACTTTCGTCTGACTGCTGTGATTAGTACTATGGTGTAGTGTGTATATGGATTTGAGGTGCTGTTCACGAGTTCATAGAGTGGGCGCCTATCGGTTTCCTATCTACTCTAGATAGTTTTATTAGTCCTGATCCGTATGATCCTATCAAAGTACGCACTAATGGCGCGGGGAAATGTACGAGACGTGACATTAATCTAAGTAAGCCCTCTAGTAGCCTACTAACATGCTGTCTGAAGCTTTCATAAGAAAAGGATTGTGCCAAGTCAAGACGTCCCGGCTTCTGCTGGTTATGATTGCTGAATACTTTACCTAGTGTAATTGTCTTCTATTACCTGTTCAAATAGCGGCCGGTTCAACAGGAATTTCAGCCGGCCAGCGCAAACCCAACCGCACACTCCATGCCAAACCCAAAGCATCGCGCGTACCACCCCTGCGCCCAGTAGCTCATCTCGAGGTTATGGGGCGCGCCCCGGATACGCTCCCCTCCACCTTGGGGCTCCTCGTGAACACCGCCGCGAAATCCTTCACATGCTCGTCCTCGCCCTTCCACCACGCGTCCCGCTCCGCGATGCCGATCATGACGGCACGCGCACAAGCGGCGCCCAGTTTGTGCGGAAGCGCCGCGTGAATAGTTCCTGCAGCGCGTCGTCGCGCTCACGGCCGGGGAACGGCACGTTTAGACGGGCCGTGTGCGCGTATACCGCGCGGTCGCAAGTCCCCTCAGGGAGCATCATGCGGTTCTTGACATCAGGGGGAAAACCGATGAGCTCGGGCGATGGGCCGTCCTCTTTGGAGGTGTGGCTGTTGTTTCTGCTGCTGCTGCTGGCGGACTGGATTCCGAAGCCTGATGCGATGATCCCAGACAGGGATAAGCGGCCGGCGTTCCGGTATCCGCTTCGCGGGCGAGCAATGCGGCCGCGATCACGGCGCCCGGCGTTCCAAGGCTGTGGCACAGGAGTACCATGCTGCAGCAGCTGCGTGCGGCTGCCCGAAGGTCTGCCACAGCGCGGGCAGGATGTAACCGGTATAGCCACTCGCCTAGCACCTCGTGATAGCCTAACCCGTCAGGAATAGGATAGAAGGAGGTCGAGCCCTTGTACCGGGCCGGTCGACGGCCACCCACGGGATGCCCAGGCCGTTGCTGGCCAAGGCGGCGGTGTGTTTCTCGTCGACGTCGAAGTAGTCGCTGGAGTAGCTGGCCCCGTGGAGGCCCACCATCAAGGGCTTGAATTTGGGGGCGTTGGCGAGGCTGTGGGCAAGTTGGTGAGACCCGTCAGCATGGCGCCGTTGGCTAGAGTGAGAGTGAACTGTTCCATTTTGTCGCCAGCAAGAATTCAGTATTGTTGTAGATCCGAACCTAATGGGACGGCGTGATTCTTCCAATCTCATGCAGCGAGAATGAAGTCCATTTAATTATGCTGCTTGAAGTTCGGACATCTTCGGAGTTGGGGCTTGACAGTACAGGGGAATAGGCCGCTTGCAAGGTCCAAAAGAAGCGTTTCATTCGCCGCCACCGCCTTAGCGCTCCTTTACAGGCACACAGCTGGAGTTACACCCGGTCTGATCCGGAAGGAGTCGGAACGAAGTGCCCTGCTCCTCTATTTTATCTCGTAACACGAGAAATGCGGTACTTTTCAGGAACTGGAGATTCACGCCTGATTGCGAGGAAAAGGAGGCACGGCGCGTCGGCGCGGCATTATTTCCTTGGACTTGGTGGGGACAATATTGATTATGTTGCTGCACGTCAACGTCTGTAGTTGCCCTGACACCTGACAGCGCTATCGACCTGAATTAATATAGCTGTCTCTTTATATCAAACGAATAGTGCCAAGAATCGCGCGCATTATCCTCCCTGAAACGGCCGGCCGCCGCCTGACGTAGTTGCTCAAGACGGCCAACAACAAAGGGGCCAACTGTGCCTCACGGCGCTTGAACCAGCTCATTGTTGACGCATGTGACACGATGTTTGATACGGCCACATAGAGCTAGGAGATTGAAGCCCCAATTCCGATCATCTCTGCCCTGTTCCGCACTCTACGATTAACCACTAGCAATTCGTACACAGTTTCCCTTTGGGCTTTTGCAAACATCGCTTACCTAGGATTCAGTTCTGGCTATCTGGATGATTCAGAAACGGACTCCAAATCTCAAGTCTACACACCGAAAGGTGCAGCTATGTGGCAACAACAACAACAGCTGGAAGAACTTGTGATGTTGATGCTACGAAGAGAAGGCTGTGTTGGGCAGGTGGGCAAAGAGGGCTGTCTGGAAGTAAGGCATGACCAGGTGCTCTGGCCCGCGCCTGCAACATCAGCAGATACGACAGCCGAGAAGTCCTCGGTACAAGCCCCTCCCGCTTCCCGGACTTGTACGCGGCTCTCTCTGGTTCCATCCAGGACTTCAGTGTGAAATTTTCCGACGGCCGCAATGCTTCAAACAAGAATTAAGTTGCATTCGAGCTTGACCAGGCCAAGCTTGACCTGGCGAGCCCAGCCAAATAACTGCACCCTGCGCATCTGTCTCGATGAGTCTTGCTGAATCGGAAACATTGGGAGGCTCGGGATTCATCCTGATCAGACTCGTCAGGGTCACATCAACCCGACCGAGCCGAGGCAAACCAGCGGCCACCTTCAAGTTCTCCTTGAACCCCAACCTTCCTTCACCCTGAGGGACATGTTCCATGTGATCCGTGGCAACAATCGAGATACATGACGACAGATCTGTCATACTTCAAGTTCCGACGGCATCCAGTCCGCTAATCGGTTGCTCTCATCTAGGTCACAAGTCTTCATCTGCCTCCACGCCCTCAAATGGGTTATCCTGGCATCTCTCTCTATCGCCAGCCCCATCCCAAGGTCTCCCACCTCGTTTTCTGCCAGCTGGACTAAACGCAGATGCTTCCACGAGATCATAGGCAAAACATACTGGACTGAAAAATGCAAGCTAGCCTTGCAAGAACCCCACGAGTCGTTCTATGCCAACAGTCCGACCGAGAGAGGCTATTTCAGGGATCTACTCTTCATACGTCTCGAGTCAGACTGCAAGGCCCGTCACCAGCTGCCCTACCGTCCTGGTGGGAGCAAGGACTAGGGCGACGCGGACGAATTCCGGTCATGCGTAGGGTAACGGGCCGCTGCTGGGTCAGGGGCGCAGGGTGTTGGCGGGAGGGGCAGAGAAACGTGACAATGAAGCCACAGGATGGGAATCGCGGGAAATGGTCAGGGTATAGGAGACTCTTTCACGTTCAATTGAAGCGTTTTATTTCATCTATTATTTGGTATCTGTAAGAAACAATCCCACCCACCACTCCGATGCAGATGCAGTAACATGAGCTCCTGAACACCATATTCCAACTCCAACCATGCTATGGGCCTCTATTTTCCAGACCAAAGCAACCAAAACCAAACCGACGCCAAGGGCAACGAGCTCCTTCACACTTCTACTCATAACCGAGCCCTCCAGACCCAACAGCTCCAACCAACCACTACTAACACCCCGAAAGTGCTGCAACCACCATGAGAATTTAGCACCTTGATATGCCACACCAACACCAAACAACTCCTTTCTAACCTGCTTCAGACATTAAGGGTTCGCCACATAGCTCCTCGCGCGCTCCAGATCCTCCAGATCATGGTGCATCGGCGCGTTCGGATCCTGCGCATGCCTCTTCTCGGCCTGCTCCAGATCCGTATCCGAGCAGTCGTCATCGCCACCATAAGCATACTTGCTCCTCTTCCTGATGGCGGCGCCATACCTCCAGAAGAGGAAGGGAATAGCGCAGCACGCCAGGCTGAGGAACGCCAGGAAGGACGACGCCCACTGGTCGCCCATGCGGTCATACATCTGCTCTGTGAACAGCACGACACCGGCGCCCCAGAAGGAGCGGATACACGTCTTGGCGGCGAGGGCAGAAGCGGCCTGGTGCTGGTACGAGTCGACGAGGTAGTTGTTGGCCGAGTTGTAGAGGAAGATGAAACCGAAGCCGACGGGGAGGCCGGCCAGGCAGGGGCCGACCCAGATGAGGTGCTTGTAGGAGGTCCAGGCGAAAATGAAGAGGCCGATGGGGATGAACCAGCAGCTCATCATCATGGGGATCAGACGGACCTCGGCGGGCGGCTTGCCGTTGTATTTGGCGACAAGCTTGAGATAGTGCTTGTTGACCATTGGGGAGCAAATGGCGGAGAGGACAACGCCGACAGCGACCGGAATGAACATTAGGCCCGTGATGCCGGATGAGTAGCCCTTGCGGACCTCGAAGATGATGGGGTAGGCGACGAAGAACATGTACAGTAGGCCGTAGAGGACGGACATGTACAGGCTGATGAGGAAGACGATGAGCTCGCGGAAGAGCAGCTGGAAGGGGCGGATGAGGAAAACTCCGATGCGGGCGGAAAAGGGGCGGGGGTCGAGCTCGGCCTCGGTGACGTGGCCGTTGTCACCCGTCTGCTTCCTCAGCTTGGCCGCGCGGCGGGCGAGAATCGTGGGGGCGTAGGTCTCAGGAACGGTGAAGGTGATGAGGACCCAGACAACGAAGGCGAAGATGAGCTGGATCCAGTACAGCCAGCGCCAGCCAGCGGCATCAGACAGGAAACCGCCAATGAGAGGACCGACTGTAAATGGTCAGTAGATGCATGATATTCAGGAGCATGATGGAGACATACTCGCAGGACCGATGAAAGGAGCGGCAGAGAAAGCGGCCATGGGGACACCGCGCTCCTCATTGCGCCAGAGATCGGCAAGAGTGCCGCCGACGAGAGTCATGGGAGCCGAAAATGCAATGCCGTCGATAGCTCGGCAGACGATGAGGGTACCAATATTCTTGGCGACCGCACAGGGGATGATGAAAACGACAGCGAGGAGAAGAGTCGAGCCACTGAAGGTCGGTGTCAGCAAATGAATGGGACAGTTAGTATTGGGCCACAATGGATCTTACTAGATGATGCGTCTTCCGAAGACCTCAGAAAGAGGAGCGAAAACCATGGGACCTGGTACGGGTGGTCAGCCCAGCCGGACGCACGAAGGTTCCACCGAAGAACTCACCAACACCGAAGCCAATAACGAAGACAGAGATTGGCACAAGGGCAGCCTCGTGGCTGACACCAAATTCCTCCGAAACACCGGGAACATCTGAGGTGATGACACTGGAGCAAAAGGCGACGACGAAACATGTGACGGCGACGACCATGGTGATATACCACTTGAACGCCTTGGACCAATTCTTGGGATTCTCTGGATCCCCTTCCGCGAAGGTGACCAACTTGTAGTTGAGCTGGGTCTCCCATTGGGGAGCTTGGGTGCTTTGTCCATGTTTCTGGATGTTGTTGGACTGTCTGTCCGTAGGATGGCCAGGTCCCCCGGTATCCTCCTCTTCACAGCCGCACAAAGGATCGATGAAGTCGACTTCCGGTCGAGAGATGCTTGAAAGGATGGACAGATGGCGAATGATGTCGTCGACGTCTACAACAGAATTCCAGTAGCGCTCCCACTTCGGAAAGAAGAAAATGAACAAGCTTAGGTGGGGTATCAAGGGGAAGAAGAGAGAATGTAAGACCGTATCCCACGTTCCATACGAGCTGATGCCCTTGCATTGATCTCCTATTGGGGCCGTCTCGGGGGGGTGGCCGGACTTATATCTATGGCGAGTATTAAAGGCGCCATCACAGGCGGGATTCTTCCGGAAATGCTCGGTAATGACTCTCGAGTAAATCTTCCTCGCTTCTGCGATCGCCTATAACGGCGGTTCGCGAGCGAAACACACGCGAATCGAGGATTGGGAGTCCGTAGTTCTGGGCCACACTGAACCGGGTTGTCCAATGCGCTGGTCCGGATAACTGGAGCCCACAGAGAACTAACACGTCGTTATCGCCCTGGAAGTGGCGGCGGTGGGTCACTGAAACAGTTTCCAGGCCCATCCAGTTCGAATCTGGGGGGTGTCTGTATCCAATCTTGGCACCTTCTCTCGCCAAGAGGCGCTAAAAAGGCCTCCCCGGCATCGGGATGCACAAGAAGTGGGCGGGAAGGTTTGTGGTTGGCTGTGGTTCTCGGCATCTCGCCGTCCATGAAAGCGCGAGAAGAGCCGCTTCCGCCAGGTATAAAACCCCACGTGCTAGTCTCGCGTGCCGAGTTCTGGATGATGACGGTGAAGGAAGGTCGACTCTGGCGCAAAATTTTTTAAGCCAATATTATTCGCTGCCTGGCAAGGGCGTCTTCGAAGTTGACAGCTTCAACCACCGCGCAACGCGTTGTGCGCCCGGGTCAAAGGGTATTTCCATGTTTCCGAGTGAAACAAGCACGTTGGCTTGCGAGGTTAAAGAGATCGGACGAAGTCGTCGCGCGCTGTCAACCTTAAAGCGTGGTCTTGCAACTTCCGCGACTCGAGAAGCCGGTTTGTCATGGATCCCTCCAATGCGAGCCCTCCAGGAGTGGGGCCAGCCACTGCAGTGCAGCCATCATTTTCACGTATCCACTCGATCGGCATGATTGCATAGGGCTGTGACGAGCGAGAAGCGGCCTGTGTTGTTAACAAGTCGACTTGGAATGTTGCCGAAACCTCCTCGTCGTTGATGCATTCGCGTGTTCGCTGTCGACGACAGTTTCGATTGCTGCCTCCCAAGCATCGGGAGTCGACAGAGTTGCAAAGAGTACGTACTGAAGGTCGGTGGGCACACCCAGCTCTCCTCAGCTTCCTTAGCTTTCCCCAGGCAACAGTGCAGCAGCTTCCCCTGCTTCGTGTCAGTCACCCAATCTCACATAGGCTCAGCTATGGTTCCGGCCTGGGACCTTAAGTCTTTCGCGCGCAGCCAGAGTATTTCCATGACATCAGCTCCGCTGGCGACAATTACCTTACGAGTAGAACAGTACTGTCTCCAGCTTCATCTCCCTCCGATGGGATCGTGCATCCAGGCGGGAGCAATCTGCGTGGAAGCGAAGCCTTTCGACGGTGGGCAGCAACCTTCAACTGTCGCTTCAGGTCGTGACGTCTCTGGATGGGGCCGGGCGGAACGGAGCTGCCCCGGGCATGGCCAATGGCTCGTTTCGAGTCGAGTCGGCTCCGCAAGGTACTGTACGCGACCCGCGGACCCGCGCACAGCAGGAGCATCGTGTTTCTGTTTCTGACGTCTTATCGTCCGTCTCCACATTGCGATCTCGACCCACATTGAAACATTCGAACCGACCATTGCCGGACCGGTCAACCGGAATAGGAGCACTGAAGAACTGTGGTGTTGTAAACTGTCGATGCTTAATTGTGACGATGCGAATCCAAGAAGTAGAAACAAGAAATGGGCAAACCAGCCAACCGTGTTTTGGGGAATATTCCACAATTTAATCATGCTTTCCAAATCAATATTAGCGCCATTCCAGCCCGGTAGGCCGCGATCACACTTTTCGGGCCGCCGATAGTGCCCTACCGAAAGTGGGGCGATGGGATGGGTCCACTGGCCGGCAGCTGCCCCAACGAACTTGGACACTTCACAGCAATGTTGAAGGAATGCCCGAATGTACGCAACGATTTGGTTTGTATTATCCATTGCATATTCCAGGTCTTTACCCAAACTTTTGTCCAAAGCCGTTTCCCTAACGTCCCCATAGCGCCAGCCATATCGTGCCTCTCACCCTCTGAATCCTCCACCCCCGGTTACCCGGTGCCTCGGTCCCTGGGCCTTCTGCACACTTCAGGCGCACAATTCTCACCCTTGAACGATGCCCTGATTGCAATCGTTGTCACGCCGCAATTGTTCTCGAGCTCTTCATCTCCACGCCGTCCATGGGCCACACACTTCCCTTCATATCTTACGCCACCCTGCGGCCCCTGACCCGCCAATCTTCGCTGCAGCCAGCTAGCGCAGCCAAGTGGGCTGAGGGAGCCGGTGCGCAGTATGTCGGCTTTCCGTAGTCTTGACGATGACACGCTCACCCAGCCGTCGTCACCTCGACGTCCGTCAGGCGTGCGACGTGGGCTTGCGAGTGGACCACTTCTTCAACACCTTCTTGTTACTCGCGCTCCAGTGCGGACGTTCCGAGTCGGGCGGCGGGCTTTGTTGACGCAGCGTGCTTTTGACGGCTGCGCTAAAGGACATCTTGAAAAGCTCCTCTAGCGTTTCCTCTGTGCTGGGCTCGGGTTCGCCATCAGGTATTTCCGACCGCTTGAGCTCGTGTCGGAGGGGTGATGGGACCATCGGGCGGTAGCGCATGTGGAGCGGCAGGCGGCGAGCGTAGAACCTGTACAAGCTAATTTTCTGTCGTCTCCAGGTTGAGGGATTCTGGGAGGTACGTGGATTGTTAGCAAGTGGTGCTGGTCTTCAAGAGGACTGAGGCGGCAGCGCCGGGCACCGTTCTACCTACCAGGTGGTAATAGTTGGAGGTTCGGTCGTGGTCGGAACTCCCCGTCGTATTATCGGGCACTGGTTGTATCTGCGCAAAATCCGTGCTTGTCAGAGTCTCCAGCTGGCCCATTATAATGTATTCTCCCTGTTAGCTGTCGGATTTCCTTTCGTCTTCTTCTCTCTTCTTTTGCTTTCCCGCTTGATTCTTTATTTGCAGTCGAGCTTTGGGAGGCAGCCCTTCTTAAGTAGAATTTAGTTTGGCATGTGAGCTGCAACCCTTAGACAGAGGCAATCACTCCCTTCTCCGAGCGACGAATCGCATCTCCACGCGAGGTGGTGCATTGTCTCGGCTACCGTTTTAGGATCTCAAACAAGATACAGATTCTGAGAGACTAGGGCAAAGATGAGGGCTCTGCCTATGGCTCAGATGCGTCAGTTCGTGTCTGATGACGCGGAACATGCGAGTTTCAGTACCCTAAGTACCTCTTGAAGTCACCAGACCTGCACAGCGCAGATACAAGCAGAATTCATTTTAGCTTTTGAGGAACGAGGTTCACGTGCATTACCCTCAATCTCGAATCTAGCTCGCTCAAGCTGACATGGAGTCCGCAGCACTGCCCATTCAACTATCTCTCTGCCTTCGGAGACGCCATCATTCTCGCTCCTCTTTGATTATTTACCTCAATCACCCTCGCAATGATGCGCATGCTCCAAAACAAATACGCTCGCGAAGAAAAAGTCCAGGCTTTGTTGTTGAACGGGCTCCCTTCAGACACAACGCCGCCACCAACCCCGGATTCACTCACCACTGTCGTCACCCCCGGGCCCAACCCAGTGCCTGCAACTCTATTAAGACAGTTTCCGTCGACAACCGAACGGCGCCGGCGCCGGCGACGGGCCAAAGCCGCGCCGAGGCAAAACGCCTCGTGGTAGACCAGCCAGTCTGCCCAGCTGACTCTGAAATAATAAATTTCGGCATGTCCAGGCAAATCCAGACCGCGGGCGCTTCCCGTATTGTGGACTGGCACCAGACTGCAAGGAGAGGCTACTCAATCAGGAAGGAGTTAAGGGTGACTGGCAATCCTAGCCCCAGCTTAGCATCTACAATCTCACTCATTGAAACAAGCAGACGTCGCCCATGCCACTTCAAAACTGCTTTGCAACCTGGACCCGGCTCGAGGTTATGGAACCTAGACGCGGGCTTTTTTGAAGTTTCTGTCTAGCTGTCAAGAAGACCGAGGAAAATAGGGAAAATGAGGTGCAAAGTGCTATCTCTGACTGGGGCGGGATGAACGGATTTTAGCGTCTCTTGAGTTTCTTATCTCTTGAGATGGAATTCCTATTGGAGTTCCAAGTTCACCTGGGCAAGAGAACTAGTAGATATATCCCATGGACTGAAAACTTACATGACTCCCGAAGTCTGGACTCCGGAGAGCCGGAGAGGAATAATGGGCCAGTGCAGGTTTCATTAATTGCCAGTCCTGTACAGCGAAACTACAGTTACCAGAAACCTTCTGCTTTCTGTTCATAGAACTGTGCGAGAGTCACTCACGGAGCGAACTTCGTCATCACTTACAAATACCAGACGTCTAGTGGGAGAACCTCAACGATACCGGGAGTCCAGGAAAGATGATTTGGGGAAATGAGCCATTGGAACTGCGGCCAGATGGTTTGCCATGATCAACTTTTTGGAGCCATGCCGGGGGTGCCAACAGCCCGAAAATCATCTTGGTGAAAATGACCTTGGTGGCGTCGTCCTTGGCGGTGGACGGTCATGCCTTTCCAAGGCTGCAAGAGTAACGTACATTATAAGCGAGTGTGCAATATAAGCGAGTGTGCAATATAAGCGAGTGTGCAATATAAGCGAGTGTGCAATATAAGCGAGTGTGCAATATAAGCGAGTATGCAATATAAGCGAGTGTGCAATATAAGCGAGTGTGCAATATAAGCGAGTGTGCAATATAAGCGAGTGTGCAATTAAGCGAGTGTGCAATATAAGCGAGTGTGCAATATAAGCGAGTGTGCAATATAAGCGAGTGTGCAATATAAGCGAGCGTGCAATGCTAACAGATTTTGGTGGACCTGCAGTTGTAAAAAATGTTTAAAAAAAGTTATTAGTGGGCCTTATGCAATCTTAACAAATTGTTGCGTGCAGCCATACCAAAATCTGTTAGCGTTGCACACTCGCTTATATTGCACACTCGCTTATAAAGTAAGTTATACATTTTGTTGCTCGTTCTTGATTAATGTAATCACGTGATGCTCCTCATGGCGCAATTGGCTAGCGCGTCTGACTGTTAATCAGGAGGTTGGAAGTTCGAGCCTTCCTGAGGGAGTTGATTTTTTGTGCTTTCTGTCTTGATCAAGCTTCTTTGCTAGTGGAAGTCAGGCTGTGATATTAACAAGGAATCCAGCTTCATTCGTAGTGTCTCTATTCGCCTGATTTTTTTTATCATTTTTTTTACTTATCTACTGTTATGAAATCCTTAGAGCAACCCCTCGAATGGGGATATTGATATCAGTGGCAAATTCAGGACCCGAGAGGGAGCTCAGAGAGGTGAAGCTCGAACCTTTCAGGGAACCTCTCTTTCTCCCCTAAGAATCAGTTCCCCAAGCTAGCAGGAGATACTCAATGAATGGTGCTCTCTCTGACTACACCCCGATTATCGCAGGAATTGGCGTAGAACTGCGGATGGTATAAGCTTGGTTAAGTCAGATAAACATGCGCGCAGAGGCGCCCAAGCTAAATGCAATAGATAGTCATGTGATCTATCACGTGGACGCGCGAGAGTGGGCACGCGCGATGGCGTGTGGCCAGACGCCTCATGCGCGTCGTCGTGTAGTGATTTAATAACGATCCCATCTTCCTTTGGAGTGTACGCTGACATCTACTTTATCTTAGCGCATTTTTTTAGACTCTCTTTCTCTCTTTGCTTTCTAGCTCTCTCTCTCTTTTCTAGATAGTAATTTTATTTTCATTTTCTTTGGTCTTTCTTTATTTTAGTGGAGTTTTATTTCGTTTCTCTTTTCCGTTTTTTTGGTGATGCTCTTATCTTTGGAAATCGGGTGCAGTTTACGCGATGCGAGCTCTGGGTTACACTTATCACTCCGTGGAAGAGAAGCCCGCCGAGTTCTACAGACTTTCACAAATCGAAAGGCATTGTCTAGTGAGCTACTCCGATGGGGCAGACGGGGACCGAGATGCCCCACTAAAAGTGTTCGTCGACAAGACCTGAGTACCAGAACACTGGCGGAATCAGGATTTCGTAATACCTATCCCGAGTTGTCTGAGTAGAAGGATGGTCTTAAGACCACTTCGACGTGAGGTTGTGCCCGTACCTCAGGCAAACAGCCCAGCGCTTTCGAGGTCCGGTATTTTTTGTTGCTTACGCGGACGTCCCGCACTGCGGCCATCATTTTACGGACCGCGACAAAAACCGCTGCAAACCCAAGTTGAAGGTGCACAAGAACACGTCGGCCCCACCAGCACCCAACGCATCACGTGATAGAGCCCCACTCGATTACCGTAATTCCATTTCCCACTCCCTCAACGTCGTCAAAGGCTCACGGTCGACGTGACTGACACTTTTTTGTTTTTTTTTTTTTCTTTTCTTTTCGCAGTACCAGAGTTGTCAATCGCTCCGGAAAACATGCCGAGACACGTGGATGAGGACGTTCACGTGGCGTTTGTCGAGTTCCGTTCCGGTGGTAAGTGTGTCGCGATCTTGAAATCCCGTCCTGGACGTAATCGTATTGATAGTATCTTACCCTTTGTTGCGCATCCTGGCTGACGCTCTCTCTTTCTCATATCAAGACGAGCAAGACCGCTGTATACGGGTTCAGTGTCTTTACTGCCAGCAAGTCCGGGCGAAGAATACCACGCGCCAGAAGCAGCACCTCCTCCAGTGCGCTGCCTACCTCCAGAGCCATCCCGAAGTCGCCCTCCAGGCTTCGGCCACGGCAGCACCCGCGCCAGCAGCATCAGCCCAAGTACAACCGCCGCCTCCTCTCGCACCACAAGTACCCAACGATGTCCCGTCCCAAATCCCGCCTCCGGCCCCTCACCCACCATATACCCACGATGACGCTTCCGCCGAGCACCCCAACCTCACCTTCATACCAAACCCGCGGATCAACGGGTCGCCGAGCCACGGCCGGCCTTCTCTGGGTGGGGAAGGGACCCCAGCGAAGAAGCAAAAGACCAAACCGTCCCCAAGCTCGAATCTGCCCGAGATCCCGCTCCGCGACGTCCACGCCGCCTTTGTCGAGTTCCGCGCGAACCCTGAAGATAAGTGTTTGTCGGCGAGATGCACGTACTGCAACCAGGTCCGAGCGAAGAACACGTCCAGGCAGAGGGAGCACCTGATGACGTGCCCGGGATACCAGGCCGTGCTCAAGGACAAGATTCCCGCAAACAACCTGCGGCACCAGTTCGACGAGGACGATGTTGCGAGCTCGCTGGCTTTGCCAGCGCCATCATTCGACCTTGACTTCAGAATGAGCATCAGGGTCAAGCCGAAGCTGAATGTGGGCGATTCTCTCTCGGGGCGGCAGAGTTGGATATCATGCATCGGCGGGCAGTGGGCCGGCCGCTGGGGCAAGGGCATTCTGCTAGTAAGCAACCTCCCTCACTCCTTTCCCTTTCTCCTTTCTTCAGCTCACTGACCCAATTACTCGCCCACAGCCCAGTGGACAAGACACCCAGACGACCGTCAGAGACACGGCGACGCGCATCGACGCGCGCTACATCCTCCAGACCAACGACGAGCACCCAGCTCTCATCATCTGCAAGATCACGGGCTGGCTGACGGGCGAGCGCGACGTCATGGAGCGCTTGCAGGATCCCGTGGCCGCCGACAACGTCGCGGCCCACCGCTACCAGCTGCGCGTCAACATGGAGTTGGAGACGGGCGACGAGCGGTATCAGGACGTTAACACGGGGCTGTGGGTCGGCAGTGGATGCCGCAGAGGCGCGGAGATTGTGTATGATGCTTATCGGATTAGCTGAGGTTAGTGGGGGTCGAGAGGGATCGCTGGGGTAGCTGTTGCCAGTCTTGTCTGGCTGTCCGAGTTTGTGAGCTCTCCATGGTTTGTCTGGGGTTTGGATCGTATAGGGCACTGCCTGGTCTTGGGAGTAATGGGCGCAGGTCTTAATAGGGATGGACGTAAACAGGTTATTAGATGTTAGCTGCCGGCCGGATGTGTTTCCTGGTGGGCTTCCCAATCCCTTTCCTCTATAATGATAATCTTCCTCTTTTCCCCTATTTCCAAGGTTATGCATTATTCCATTACTTTCTTCCTTTCCCAACCCACACACTCTCTCTCTTCATCTCGCGTCCTCTTCTCTTTTCCTTTCTTTCTTTATTTTTTTTTTTCGGCCCGCTTGACTCAATAGCGAGCAGAGAGGCAGGGCTTTGCCCGCCTTCATAGTAAAAGCTGTCACATCTGACGACAGACCACCGCTAGAATGTGGGCGGATCGTTTCTTCGAGCTTTTGTTATGACTGTCACAATCCTAGGCGAATCCCCAGGTGACCTTCCCTTCAACCTTCCTGCCCACTTAAGACAACCCCGCCTCTCTTCCCGTCATACTCGCATGACTCAACTCTGCGAAACTAGTAGGCACCTACCCTTCTATTAAAAAACCAAGCACCTCACCTCTACACTCTCCCTGTTTCCCATCCCTTTCCTACCCGGATCCTCCACCGCACAATGCGCCCCCTTCTTGCCTGTACCGCTCATCACTGTCAAAGCACTTGATCAAGGCTACTTCATCCGGCATCTGCCGGTGCTTGTAATACCATTTATGCCCGGGTTGGGTTCGACGGCCCACGACTCCTGACGCTTGCCTGTCTTGGTGTGGATTATTGACGTCGCAACGAGATCGGTGTCAGGGACGGACGTGGCGTCGGCGAGCGCGAGCGCGAGCGGGGAGGTGAGGATGGGGTGCATGGGACGCCACACCTGTGTTTGTGTATTCCTTGCATTAGTTTGGGACGGAAGGTTGGGACACGGCGGAGGCCGGGGCCGATGTTGGGAGAGGAAAGGGGTGGCTCAGCGGTGGATGAGCACAAATTAGGGGCTTACATTGATGATATGCCACCGCCGCTTCGTCGCTCCCTCTTGCTCTTCCGCGTCCGGGAACTGCTCACGGATACGGATTACGGTGCCATCGTAGGACTGGTCGACATGGGCACAGTGCAGTGGACCGGGGGAGCGAGTCTTATTCTCGCTGATGCTGTGCCAGTTGGCTGGTCCCCGGCGGACTTGGTGGCCGAGGGGAATGATGCGGGTGGCACCGGTGCTGAAATGGCGTCAGCTCGTTATCTCTGTGCTCACTCAAGAGGGTTGGGTGGCAGTTCAGGGCTGGCTGGACGGAGAGGGCTTACATGGTCATGAGGAGCCCTTGGCACTCTGGGTAAACCTTACGGATCGTCTCCTCATCATCAAAGTCTTTTTTCGGCGCTCGTGTGGGTGTGATACTGGAACCGATGGGCGCCGAGGCTGCATCTCCCTTCCTACCCTGATACTTCTGACGGTCAAACTGACCGGGGATCGTGGGCCGTTCATTGGTGACCTGCTCGCTTCATAGCTGGAGGTCAGCAGCTAACGGAAGGCATGACAGCTTGAGGTAGACCAAGAAATGGGCAACTCCTCTTACCTTCCAACGTAAATGGGCATTGGTAGACTGCCGTCGCCTGGATCATCGTAATAGTTGACTGTTGTCACAATATCACGGGCCATTGCCACCATGGCTGTTTGCGCTGGCTTCGTCGTCTTACCTATGGACAAACTAATGTGCCTCTGCAAGTCCGGTGAGGTATGCTGAGACGTGTTTGACTCGTGCCACCCTCCGCCCTGAATCGCCGGAAGAGGTGTGATTACCCGGATCACCCTCTTTGCCGTAGGGTGTCATCAAAGCAGTAACCCCGCTTAATAGCCGGCATAAGAATAGGGTGATGATGATACCAGATGAGACATAACCAGCAGAACAGGGCGAGAGTGCCTTCTGATTGGGAAGGCTCTAAAATGCACATTACTTTTTGTGCCTGCACATGTACACCCAGACCGCCCCTGCGAGAGTCGCGGTACCCGCCTTGCGTTTGAAGAGGCCCCTTGCACTTTCGTTTCTGTGTGAATGGGGCACTGCAGCGAGACAATAATATGCGAGGGACATGCGAGCGGTGGGCGCTATACCTCCCCTTCCACGTATCCTAATGGACCACGCTGCCAGGGAAGCGCCCGTGCTGGAGCGCGGGGTTGGCTCGGAAACTGAGATCGACGTTCCCCCCGCGAGACCATTGGTGTGAAAAGCGGTCTCGAGGAACTGGAAGGTCTTCCCCATGACGTGAGTGTCACGGAAGCCCTAAGTTTGTCTTGCGTGTGTGGAAATGAGATGATCTTTCCCGTCGCCTCAAGAAATTTGCTGCTCTTTAAAGCTCGACGTTACAAGAAGGTTGGGGAGCCCCGATTTCGCGACATGGTTGGCCCCTGATGGGCCCCAGAATGTTGTGCAACGGGAGCCACAGCGACGGGAAGAAAGCCCATTTGTTGGCCGTCGAGGCGGGGGTTGAAGCGGCCATTCGATTCAATAGTTGGGGTGGGGGCAAGTCAAGCATTGTCTGCGGGGATTGAAAATGCTAACTGTTGGTGATCATAATCGATTGTTGACTTGATTTTGCGCATCTCATGTGGCAGGTGCCGTTGGCCTGTTCCAGGCCCAGGGATTGATCATGAGTATAGGTAGGTAGGTTCACTTAATCATGCTTTTGACGGCGCCGTCGGGGGTCTCGGGCAATCTCTGATTGGGAGATCAGCGGCATAAGTAGTGGCTTGCTGCCTGCAGTCAGGTTGTGGAGGATGGTCCATGCTTTCCACGCGTTGCCTGGAAGGAACAGGCTCCAACTCCAGGCTGTGTCAGGACGCGGTGGGCAGAGCAGCCTTGACCCCAACTTGGCGGCTGGGCCCCGCCCTGATTGAAGAGGTACAGGGCATCAACTCTAGGCACTGCTCTGCAGCGATCGAAGAAAGACATCACAGAGGCGAGAGCAGCGACAAGATTTCGTACAGAATCATGCAAGCGGCAGAGCGACTCGGGACCCGTCCACTCCCCATCTTCTCAGCGGCACGGCTTTTATGTAAAACAACCCATGGTTAGTCACTAACTACCTGGCTGAGCTTCGCTACCTTCCTCGCCACGAACCATTGAAAGATGGTGAGTTAGCTGTCCGTTGATGCGGCTAATGGCTTCTCGGTTGCGGTCCTGCCAGGCTGACAGTGAGTTACGGTCAGGTTGGTGATGATAGTGAGATCGTTGTAGGATGTAGGTTGCATGCACCTTCAGGATCTCTGGTATTTAAGCCTTCAAAATGACGCCAAACATGCAATCAGCGGAGGAGCCGGGGAATCGCCAGGTCCGATGCTCTCTGGACTAAGAAGTGCTCATAGACCGGGCTGTTGGCGCATGGCACATACAACTGCCATCCACGCGCCCTTGGAACTCAGTGGGCGTCCTCCATTTCACTCTCGACTTTGCAATTGACGGTGTCGGCCATCAGGTGGCCCCGGCAGGGGTAGCTGTCTTGCCACAGGGCAGAGCAATGGCGGGACAGCGCCCGAGGACAGGGCTCGGAATCCGCCGCTCACATGTTTTGCCCGACAGCATCATCAACCGCGCCACACAGCAAGCTGCCGAGTCGAAAATTCCCGTTGTCGCTTAAATCACAATCTCTGAGTAATGACATTTATGAGGCCGGGATGGCTGGTGAGACAGCGTGCACCATGCGTCCATGGCCGTCGCGCGTGTCTTCCACGCCCGCCCATCCATCACCCGTCGCCGGCCTGACAGGGTTAGTGGAATACAGCCTTGCTCCGTAACTCGTGGCTTATCAGTGTCTCAGCACACCCTCATCCGCCACCGATCATTCCCCAAATCAACTCTGCAACGGCAACCCCGTTGGCCGAACTCGCACCGTTCTCCCAGTGAAACCTGGCTTTTGCCTGGTAATACCGGTGCGTTTGGACTGGGTGGCATGCATCTGCAATCCCACTCCTTGGGGTAGTGGGATTGGGGACAAATGCTGCACAGAGACACTCGGCTACCTATCCGGAACGGGATGGGCGGACCGGGGCAAGGACCCGAAGCAGGGTGCTGGGCTGGGTCTTCCGTTCAGAGGCCAGCTCCGTCCGGGAGCCATGAAGCCTTATCTGCGCGCGAAAGAGGCAATGAACAACTTTATCACGGCTTGGGGGAGAGCCCCCGTTTGACAAGAGAGGCATTGGACGAGCCAACGCCCACCATTCGATCACTGGCTGGACCTCGGGTTGCTCCGTCTGCGGGTTCCTGATGATCTCCGTCAACCTGAACGAGCACAAATGACGGATTCAACCACTGAGGAGCATCCCGCTTGAGGTTCTCCTGGAGAAACAACTCAACATGGGTCATGGGTATGGGACCCGGCAGCCCCAGGACACGCTGGAAGCAACTCTTCGATTGGTGGACGGTTTCCGAGACCGACTCTTGCAAGCTGATTTGCAGTTAAGAGGCTTGTGGAGGCTGGCGAGTGACGGATCATTGGCGTCTCGCCCCTTGTCCTCCCGGGCGGTCCAATCCCCCCTGCCCGAGCTTTTCAGCAGCCAACGCTCTTTGGCCCCTCACACCCCAAGGCACGATGAGCTTTCATCGTTCTGGTGCCCCGCTAGCAGGCAGCACCTTTGCACAGGTGGATACCTGCTGGTAAGTCTACCGGCACTTGCTCGTCGCGGTCAATGCCGCGGGATCGCGCATAAGAACCACGGGATCTGGGGGAGCCGACCAGTAGAGAGATACAGCATATCGGAAAATCTTGCCTCTCTTGGCGATGGGTACCACAAACAAGCACTTTGGTATAGCCAGAACCTTTGGGGTCAGTATCGCGTTGGTGTTAGGCCTTTACTTCCGTGGGACACTTCAAAGGTACCTGGCTCGCCTCCCTAGCGCCTGCATCTGCCAACAGCATGAGCACCTGCAAGATGAATGCCATGGTGGTACAAACCATGACAGTTGGCCAAAGCCTAATCCGACTCGGCATTGGTGCCGTCTCCATCTGAGCCCGATTCGGCTCCTCCACGCTGCGTCGGGGTGCGGCATCTTCCCCAGTGCCACCCCAACAACCTCAGCCTCAGCCGTCTGATAAAGAGGGGTAAACAGCGTCGTCCAAGTGCCGTACTAGCGGCGAGGAGACATGATGAATCAAAGGCAAATGTGGAGTTCAGATGGGTCGTCTCAGGTACGTTCCCCTTGCGGTGCGCCGGTTCCTTCTTCATTCTCAGACCCGGTCTCCCAAAACCCCTCCACGTCACGTTCCATCAGAATGGCAATCAACAACACAGAATCGGGATACGATGAGGTCGCTAATATTTAAAAGGCGCCTGACGATTTCCAAAGATACATGGTGCCGCCAACTTTTACAAGTCAAGCGCTTCCCACCAACCAGCACGGCTCCTGGGGCCGCGAGGAGGAGCAGGGCTATGCCCTTCGCTTCGACGGACCCAGCATCTACCCGCAGTATCAAAAGCCTGTTTGTCACGGCGGATTGCCTAGTCCGGCCCTCACGGGCACAGCAGCGTCACCGACGGAGTGGCCAAAGCAGGATGTCCCGTCCGATCACATCGGCTGGACGCCTACCAGTCCGATAAGCCCAACACTCAGCGGCTGCGTGAACGGAGGGTTCAACAACCAGCTCAACATAACCATGTACGCGCCTGGCACCGCATCGTCTCCTCTTCTACATCCGGCATTTTACGGTTGGGCTATCGACACCACATGCCACTCCGCGCAGTCAGCCGTCAGCCCCGCGTTCACCGCAACACCCGTGACGAATCCAGGACTACACCAAGTTCCTGAACACGTCAACCCCCCTGGACAGGGCAGCTACCACACGCTGCCCAGATAAACGCTCCGGGCGTGACCGTGAGGGTGAGACCCCAGACAAACTGGGTCCTCCTGAACACCGCTGGCCATGCGAACCATTCTATTTCTGCTCACGCTTATCCCACTCAAACGGAGCCCACGCCAGCGCAACTGACTCAACACCGCCCGAAAAAGATGGACCCCGCTCAAGCCTTCGCTGTTCCTCCCAAACCCCTTCCACTAGCACTCTCAAGCCGCTCGCACAAGAAGCCAAACAGACCTCAGACTCGCCAGCTTCCGACGACAAACCATAACCCAGCCGCACCCACCGGCCCCGGCGCTCCGCCTCCCGAGACAATCCCCGTTTCCTTCTCCCGTCCATGCCCTCCTCCACCGGAGCACAGCCACAACCACCCCATCACCACCACAGGCCCCAGCCTCCGCACCGCAACCCGCCGCTTCAAACGCCCGCCCCCCTCTCCCAGACCAGGCGAGTCCCCCGCGCACCAACGGGCGCGCACCAACCACAACCTAGTCGAGCAACAGTACCGGCACCGACTCCACGCCCGCTTTGAAGCACTCCTCGATGTGCTGCCCACGGGGATTTTGGATGGGGACGGGGGAACGGGACTGACGGGGGATGGCAAGAACAAGAATGCGAGCGGTGGTGGGACCGGGGACAGGAGAAAGAGGATGAGTAAAGTGGATGTGCTAGCGCATGCTACACGGACGATTAAGGCGTTGGAGGGGAGTATTGAGCGGGTGACGAGGGAGGTGGAAGAGTTGAGGAGGGAGAGGGAGGCGGTGTTGGGCAGGAGGACGGGGGATCGAGATGGGGAGGGGAGGTGACTGCTGTGGATGGGTTTGTGGGGGGGCGTGGAAGGATCAGTTTGGTGGGACAAAAGATTTGATGAGGGTGTTGAACGGAGAGGACTAGGGTTTTTGGGTTCAACAGTTGCTGGCATGGGCTCGGACTTGGATAGTGGTCAACGAACTGCTGGTATTTGTGGGGTAATGAATTAAAGGTTCAGGGGCCAGGCGTTACTCGTAGTCACTCTACGGGAAACAAAGCGACAGAACCATGCCGTGGCCGGCGCACTTCTAAACACTTGGTCAAGGGATTGGAAAGACTAGTGGTTTATTGTCACAAGGAGGGGCGCTGGGAAAAGTACGGGCCTGAAGGATAAAAGGCGGGCCGCATATGAGTGTGTTTCGGAATGATACCTTAGCCTGGATAAATTGGCAGGCATTCTGCTCTTTGTCCGTGTTGAGTCCATACTGAGGTAGTAACGGCATACCCTTCTGTTTAACGAGTCAACAAAGGGATCAAGGTAATGGCTCGATGTCGAGAAACCCATATATAGATAGCCCTAACCCTAGCTGCTGGCGTTCTTCCGTAAACACGGTGTGTCAAATTCTTCCGAGTTCTTTCCTCCCCGACGCTCTTCAGCAAGGATTTCCAGGCAGCAATGAGCATAACGAGGGCCGCTGATTCGCTTCCTCCCTCCAACATGGAAACAATCGTGGTGGGGCTAGTGAGTTTTGCCCACCTTGAGGCATATTTCACCATGCCGCCAACCAGGGATCCCGGAAGGGAAAGGAACTCACCTGCCTCGCCACCTGGGAAAACGCCTCTCCGCCTCCAGCCGCTCCAGCCGGAGTGAAACCGAACAGTGCAGAACCCGCCGCCATGACGCAGATCGCGGCAGGATAACCGTGCAGCCTGCCACAAATCCCTGCATCAAACGCCTTGGCAGAACATATTCCTCCATATCTGACGCCTCCCGTCATGCCAAGCAAAGCCGCAGGTCGAAGCGCCGTAATCCCAGCGCCTCGCGATGCTTGATCCAGGCATCAGGACGTGATTATGGATGAATCTGGGCCAGGATCTCCCTCCCTCCTGGAAATCGGGGTGTGTTAGATCCAGTGGGAAGCGTTCCCGATGGCAATGCTACCCTACCATAGGGCCCTCCCATTGCCGCGGCCCAAACCGAGTTTCCCCTCACGGCCATGCCTGCATTAGTTGCCATGGGGTCCATATGGTCCCAGCACAGGCAACACCAATGAGGCCTGCAAAGCTTGTCAAATTCTGTGGTTCATGAGCCCGTGCGCCGTCATGCTGTCCAAGCTCTGTCAGAAACCCGGGAACTTTACATGAGGGGTGATAGCTGAAAGGACGAGGAAACGAGCGTCAGAAAAGACAGGAAGCCGAAAATGAAGCCGGTAATATGGAAGCGTAACGACCAGCAAGAAGGGACTCGCCATGTCTTTTGGAGGTTTAGGGCGCGCCTGTCCCACATTCATCTTCTGATCCTAGGGTTGATCGACGGCATCTTACATTTCAAGGGTCGAAGGCCCCGGCTACCTCCACGGCCGGCGCCGGAGAACCTCCCCATCTCCACTGCTCCGCAACCATGGGCGCGCCAAACTCGGCCCCCCCGTCGAGCCGCCAGGGCTCCGTCATTGCAGCGTCCGTGGTGATTTGGTGTTGAGCGCCATCACCGTGGCAATCCGCTTCTACACTCGGCGGTTCTTCTTGGGGATCCTCAGTGTTGACGACTGGATGGTCCTTGCTGCCCTGGTATGTGAAGGCTGGAGCCAGCACGCGCAGCGCTCGCTGTCCCACGCTGACCATCGTGCCAGGTCCTCTCAGCAGGAGTTACTGTTGGGTATATTCGACGTAAGCCGACACCCCCTACTTCTCTATTCTCCACCTGAACTGACGCTGTGCTAGAAACGCACTCGGGCCTTGACCGTCATATCTGGCTGGTGACTGATGCCGAGATGACCCAGTACTGCCTGGTAAGGCAGCTCCCAGCACACGTGGAACTTTTCCAATCCCCGACTGACTTAACCGTGTTATAGGAAGAATGGTAGAGCTTTCTGCTCTACGTCACCAGCCTCTGCTGCAGCAAGATATCGATCCTGCTGCTCTACAGACGCTTCACGTCTCTCGACGTGGCCCGCACAACCCATAACATCGTCCTGACCCTGGTCGCCCTGTGCAGCACATGGGTCGTTATTACACCTTTCATCGACTGCATCCCGCTACAAGCGGTGTGGGACTAGATGATCAAGGGGAAATGCCTCCACCTCAGACGGAAGATTGGGAACTCGTACGCCCACATCATTACAGACTTTATGGTCTTTCTCCTGCCCAACCCCTTCGCCGCCAAGCTTAGGCTGCCCAAGCGGCAGAAAATTGCGTTGATGCTGGTGTTTTGCGTGGGTTTCTTGTACTTGGTCCTCCTAGTCCCCTGTTTCCGTCACACGCGTGGGTTGCTGATCAAATAAAATAGCGCTTGCCTGGTATCCGTCATTCCCATCATATCCCTCAGCTAAATGGTCCACGAGGATATGACGTACGAACTGGGTGTGCTTGCGAACTAGGGTGCGGCTGAGGTGAACCTCGCCATCATTCGCGCCTGCCTTACGACCTTGAAGCCGCTGGTAGCCAGAACCTTCCCAAGGTTTCTCGGATCGAGCTTCTCGGGCAAGTTCACGGTGGCTAGACTTTGCTGAGCTGCCGAGCGGGATGGTTGGGACAGCAGGAACATGGTCCAGGCGCAATGGCAGCCGCGTGCAACATGGCAACCCTTTCACAAACCTGGAAAGCGCGCGCAGTCACGACTCTGAGCACTGCGACCTCGAGGACTCGGGGGATCGAGTCCATCGATAGGTTTACATGGCGGCGCCCGCCAAGGCTTACACGAGCTCATGATTGCCCGAACTGGGAAGTCCTCCCCTCCCACAGTCACCTAATGAATGACAAAATGGCAAACCTTGCGCAGCACTGCGTTGTCTGTGCCGTGCAGTAATACCGATCGCGACCACGGAACATCCAATTTTCTGGCGCCCAAACCACGCCAGCATCCCCGCGCCAGCAACATGAAGAACTGGCCAAGAGCCGGACTCTCACGGAATAGAAATGTCTGCAAAGCTTGCTCACCCAGTTGCGGAAGGTAGCAGGGTGTTCTTGCCAGCTCTAAGGCGAGAGAAGCAGACCGCTGTGGCCCTGCCAGCAGTGCTAACCAGGCGCATCCTACCATGACGCATGCAGGTTGCAGTAACGCCAGGCACAATGAGAGTCTGGTACGTCGCTGATAGCCTGGCTCTTGATGCCGATATCAAAAGCCGAACCCGAAGCGCATGAGGAGACGGGCTGTGTGGTCTCACGTCCTGAAGACATTTATTCTCCTCAAGTCCGCGCCACCAAGACATGTCCTGTAACGGGTTGGAAAGACCAGCAGCACTCGGCCCGCGGGGTATTAGACACCCATTCAAGCCCTCGGCACCATGAGCGGTCTCGTAGCACAAGCGCTGTCAGTCCTATTGGCGGCTGCTACAGGTGTGGCAGCACAATCGGGTCTTCCCGTCGTCGACCTTGGGACAAGCGTCCACAGAGCGCAACTTAATGCAAGGAGCCAATCAGGGGATCTTTGAAACCATCGCTAACCGGTTCAATAGGCAACGGGTGAATACTACAGCTTCAGAACATTCCTTACGCGGAACCCCCGGTGGCCAGTCGGGGGCGGGATGCCGCCGGCAATGAGCGTCTCGATGACCAGCGGGAGAGAGAACTGGAACCAGCCCTGGCCTGCTTGCGGGCAGACCCAAGGGGCGGAGCCATCTTTGACGGTCCGGTTGATGGACAAGCGGGGGACGGGATGGCGGAAGCGGAGACTGGCGGAGGACCCTCCAAACCCGAGGTCCAGTCCGAGGATTTCCTGCTCCTTGATGTCACTGTGCCCAAGGCTCTGTATGATGCGCAAGCCGCGGGGACTCTGAGCACGCCGGTGCCGGTTCTGCTCTGGATCCATGGCGGTGCCTACACCGCAGGGTCCAAGGACGAAGTCAACCCGGCCGGCTTGATCCAGCAGAGCCGCAGGAATGGCGAGCCGGGTATCGTCTTTGTCACGATCAACTACCGTGCTGTAAGTCGAGGTCCTTCTAAACCCCATTGACCAACCTCGCTAATCCTTCCCAGCGGCCTCTTCGGCTTCCCTCCCGCAAGCCGTGGATGCGGGACATCTCATCCAATGCAGGCCTCTACGAGCAGCGGCTGGCCATGGAATGGTTGCGCTACAACATCCGGCGCTTCAAGCCGGCCCAGGACGCTGCCCTGAACAATTCAGCTTTTTGACCAGCTCTTGGCGACCTCCAACACTTCCTCCTATGCCGAGCTGCGCCAGCTGTCCGCGGAACGGCTGATGGATATCAACATCGCCATGGTTGGCGCGGGCCGTTTGCTTCCTTTCTTGTTCGGTTCGTGCTCCTGCCCTTGCCCTTACACTTCCCTTGCCCTTCGCCTACCGTCCTCTCTCCCCCTTCCCGCATTTACTCTTACATGTTCCACCCACCACCCAACGTCGACAGCATCCTCATCCCCTCCCACCCAAGTCCCCTCCTCACCCACCGCAAAGTCGACACCTCAGTCTCCGTCCTCGTCGCCCCACAACCCCGACGAAGGCCTGCTCTTCACCGACCGCGCATCGCCAACCAGTCCGCCTTCGAGGCCTACCTGGCGGGCTTCATGCCCTCGGTGCCCCTCGCTGCCCCTCTCTAAGATCAAACACCTCTCCGAGGTGATCTACCCCGCAGACTTCACCGGCTCCGAGCTGCCGTACACAAAACCAAGTGGGACGGACCAAGCTGGCATCGCCGGGGGCCTGGTCGACTGCTTCTCATTTGGCGTCCACCTCGCCTACGCGAACAGCTTGCGTGGGTACCAGGTCAGCAGGTTTTCCCGGAATCCATGCGATGGACGTGGGCTATACGTTTTGGAACGGCGAGGGAAACGACGGGTTCGGCGTGCCGATCCCCGCGGAGACGGCGGTCAGGATGCAGCGGTGGTTTGTGGACTTTGCGATGGAGGGGTTTGCTGGGCTGGAAGGGCCCGCGGGGCTGCCTATTTATGGGGAGGGAGCGAGCGTGGTGAATGTCACGGGGAGTGGGTTTCCGGTGGTGAGGGATCCGGCGGCAAACGAAAGGTGTAAATTCTGGTTGGAGGGGTTATTTGGGTAGGAAGACAGTAAAAAACGTGGTTTTCGCTTCGGTTGTCATGTACCCCTCCACGGGGCATTCTCTCTTGTGGATATGGGTTCCACGTTTGGCGAGAGTTCTTCAGCAGCCTGGGGTGAAGCCGTCGTTTGTGTCTTGCACAACTAGAGAGAGCCAGAGTCGACTTGACCATGGCGCCACTGATATTGGGGGGCCCAGATGAGTGTGAGTGTGAACCATCAATCTCAGAAGTTGATGAGGCCGGCAATTCCAGCGCCTTGGCGAACATCATCCACCCTGAGCCAAACGGCGTAGCAAAGAGGCACGTATCGCGGCCAGCCACGGGTTACGGGAATTTAGGAAGGCCAACTTTCCATGTCAGATGAAACTGCATATATACTCACTGTTAGCTCTTCCAACTTATCTCCAAGGCCAGTCTCCTGAGACCATCCTCCGGACATGAGAATGCTATTGCTAAACGCTTACACAAGCAGACTTGGCCCCAAGGTTCCCCGCAGCCTCCTGCATGCTGAGTCCGAGCAGAGTAAGCATCCCGCCAGGAGAGCGAGCGCCGTGGTCAATCCTCGTGCGTCCGCACTTTGGCTAAACCGGTTTGAGGGCTGATTGGGCGAGCTGACAGAAGCAGAGTGGAAGCGAGAGGGCGCACGCTGTCTGCTGGGTGTGTGAGTGCGTGCGACTTGCCGGGTTCCATGTCCACTGGGTCGCACAGCGCGATGGCACCTGCATGGATCTGCCTGACGAGGGGAGGGTAGGGTACCCGTTTCGGTCGTGTCACCGCCTGATCGGACAGTTCCTGTCGTCTATTGCCCCGATGTCCACGGGTCCCGGCAGGAACGGGTGCGGGGCTGGCAGCCAGCGCCGCGACATGCCTCGACCAATCCAGTCCGGGCGGTGGCAGCATGCCCCGAGGCAGGGTTGGAGGTGATAGGCAGTGTCATCGCCTAGTGCCAGGTGAGCGACCGGTAGAGTGCCGAAGGATTCAATCCTGGCTTGGGTCCTTCGGCACACGGAAAGCAAGGGGAGAGAGACTGGGTGACACGAGGTTCGCATTTGTTGATACAGAGATGGAGGGAGATGAACAAGGCTGACCCTGGTCACGCTTTAGTAGTGACCCAAGAAAGAATTTCTGTCGAAACCAATAACCGTGGCATCCAAGCGACAGAATGGTGGAAACGCCGGACCCTTTTCCCTTTCGACCATGGTATGTGTGATAAGAATACCCCTCAGCAAGAAGAGACTCCAACCCGATATTTTAAATCCAAAGTCAAACGCCAGTAGTTCAGCAGATAGTTAGCAAGAAAAGCCCCCTGGCTCAACCCTGTACAAAAATAGTACACCAAACCGTTTTCCCCCTCCCCCCCCGCCCCCCGTCCGTGCGACGAAA
Organism: Achaetomiella virescens; assembly: GCA_031001845.1. Taxonomy (NCBI): domain Eukaryota; kingdom Fungi; phylum Ascomycota; class Sordariomycetes; order Sordariales; family Chaetomiaceae; genus Achaetomiella; species Achaetomiella virescens. The sequence goes on from JARNGD010000004.1 coordinate 207,142, forward strand.
CCTGAAATGCCCAGGAGAGTCAAGGTGTCAGAAACATTCACACCACCCGCTCCCCGGATCCCTGACGCCCACGCGCTGCACGACGAAGCCGAGCTCCCACTTGTCTCCGCTCCCCCTGCTGCTCCTGCTGGGGCTGCAACACCACGCTGGCCCAACAACAGAGGCGGCCCTGGCTCGATAGCACCTCGGCCTCGTCCTCACGAAGCCGGTGAAGTCGGCCAGCAAGGCAGCGCGAGAAGACCCAGTCGTCGTTGTCGTCGAAGTGGCGCTGTATTTGGACGCGGCGCTCTCGCGGGTGTTCTATCCTGGAAGCTGGCCGTTGTTGTTGTGATTGTTGTTGCGCGGTGGGCTCCTCCTCGAAGCGCGAGAGCAGCGTGCGCACGAGCGACCCCGGGAGAGCGATCTGCTCGACCTTGCCGGGACTTATTGTGGTCCCGGTGCTGCTGGTGAAGTCGGGTGCGGGGAAGGTGGTGATGTCGAGGCGGCAATGGGGGAAGTGCATGAGAGGCGGCGCGGGGATGGTGCTGAGTCGCGCGCAATCTCTGGTTGCGCATTTTCTTGTGTTGTTGCTGGCGGGTGCGATGGCGCAGTGGGGATGAATGATGGGAGGTCGCTTGCGGCTACGTCCGAGCCTTTTGCGACGGGTTGCCTTGTATTGGCCATATTGGTGAGTGCGCTTGCGCCGAAGGCGGCGAGAATGGTGAGCGCCGAGCGGTGGTGGTTGGCGGTGGTTGGTGGTGAGTGGTGACTGCAAAGCGGGTGGACCAGTGGGGTGCAGGATGGGATGGGATGCGGAGAATGTGGACTTGTGGATGCTTTAACTTCCAGGTTGGACTGCGAGGGGCCGAAGCGAGAAGGCTGGTGGGGTCGGACGGGGTCGGTTTCGGGTTCCAGTGCTCTGCGCGTTCTTTATGTATTTGGGCCCCTTGGACAAGTCGAGGTCGATACAGAAACTCGTCAACTGTGTGGCAGACAGATGATTAAAAAAGGAGGGGTCCAGCCGGACAGCCTGGTCCGACACTGGCTGGAGTTAATAATGGAGTTGAGAGGAGACGCAAGACAGTGAGACCATGAGCTTGTCACTGGTTGAGGACAAGGGACAAGGACAAGGGCTGATCAGCCGAACCAGGCATGCCAAGCCTGTCGTTCTCCCGCTGCCACCAGGCCCTGGCCCCACGCCACGCTGTTCACAGATCCATGAGCCTGCAAGCGTGCCGGCCCGTTTGGTTGGCCAGCCTTTTGCGCGGCCCAGTCACGTACGACCAGGGTCTGGCTCGGTGAGACTGGGAACCCGGGCTGCTGCTGGGTGGAGGACCAACCGGGGAAAGTGATCCACGACAGCAAGGGATGCAATTGGCATTGCCGGCGGCAGCGCGACAGAGATTTCAGTCAGGGACAGGCCAAGGGCTGGCAGGGGGCTGTCCAGAGGTGGGGCATGGCCTTGGGCGTGCACAGTGTCCTTTGTCTTTGGCAAGTCCTCCATTCAACCAACCGGCTTGGCCAGCGAAAGAACTGGGCGGGTCCGGGGATGCAGGAAGACAGAGCCCGAGCTGTGGGGGCCCGCGCAAGAATGCAAAATGCTTGGGTGCCAGGCGCGGCAGGCACGGGGCAGGAGCAGCTGCCCGTCGTCCCTGTCCTTGCGGTCCCGACAAACTGGAGCAACTGAATGGAAACGCCTTGCCCAGTTGGGACATGCAAAGTTGCGATTGGCTGCTGTAGCCCCCTGACCAGCGCTTGTAATTGGACCAAGCGGAGCTCAACCTGCAGCCCTCCCAAAAGGGGATGCATCAACGTCACACAGAGATGCACCAGCCCTGTCTGGCACACGATCCTGGGGAAGTGGTCGATGAGATGCCAAGCACCTAGCTGGCTCACCAGCTCGGCCCGAGAAAGTTGGGTCTTGTCGGAGCGTGCCGAGCTGGGCCTTGATTGTTCACGGGAGACCAGTCTGAGCCTGATCGAACTCGTTGACTGTCACCCTCCACAATAGTTACTGTTGCACCAGATTGCTCATAAACGAGGAGGGAATGGCATGAACACGTCTGCTGTCACATCGCCTTGGCCCCTTTTTGATGTCCCACTCCACCATCTCCGGTCCTGGCTGTCGTGCCCATCGACTCATCTGGCTCACTTAATCGAAGCACACCAGCCTGGTCTTCAGTGGTGCCTCCGCCTTACCATACTGTACTCGTGTACTGCGTAGAATGAGGGAGCACGGAAACCTCCGCCACACCAGCTACTCCACAAGCACCAAGCAGTAGCGCGGGACACTAGGTTAGCGTCATCTCAACCCCCATGATGGTCGACAGGTCTCCTCGGCATGCCTCCCGATGGGGCAATGCCAAGAGCTCTCGGCTCCAACAAGCCGGGCTGAAGGAGGTGATGTTCAGATGCCTCAATGCCTCGCAGCCATCAAGCTTGGTCTGCATCCCGAATTCCAGGAAACAAAACAAGGTTTTCACAAACAGCGGTCAAACCAGCCTTTTGGGTCAACATCCCTGTCGATCGTCGACAGGTCATCAAGCGGGGATGACTCCGGCTTTCTCGAGGCCGCAGGCTCGCGTCAACATTCTCTGGACGGCGAGTTCCGTGGTCTTCTTCCTTTGACTGGCGATCCATCGTTGCAGCCCCACGCGATGTTGGTACAGAAACAACATTGGTGTTGCTTCTTCAGCATGCTAGGGTCCGTGGGAGCCCTCTCCTTCACAAGAGCTAAGCTTGTCGGCTCCACTGGGCTTGACCATTTCAATAATGGCATGCCCCATGTCGGTTGGTCTCTTCAGAGTCCCGGCCTCGATAGTCAACACCCAAACCCCACCCCAGGAGCCCAGCTGCCGGCTGTTGAATGAGCATCATACCATCAGGAAGAGAGACGACCCCATTCAGCATAAATCAGCTTCACCGGTCAAAATCCCTGGCACCCAGTCTCCTTCTGTCCCTGTGCATGCCGGGCTAGGGGAAGGTACGACGCTCGTCTCCATCACGCAGGTAACCAACCTGATTCGTTGACGCTTGCAGGAGGGTCGTCTGACCATATCCTCGGGTTCCCCAATCAGTTTTTGGGCTCCATATTGCAACCCAAGGCCGGATATGCATCCGCATGAATGGGGAAGCCATCAAGCGCAGCTTTGTTTCTTGTTTCTGTGGCTCCGCCCAGTTGGAACGCAACGGTGATCAGCACTCGTCCTTCCAGATACGATTACCGGTAGAGATTTTGACATCGTCAACTTGACGCCTTGCCTGGAGGAAACCGTATCATTGGTCAATGTCAGCCCTCAGGCTCCTCCTATCCAGAGTTCGCTGTCCAGCCTCCATCACAGCGGAGCCTTCTCTGCTTGGAAGGTCTTAATACCCCCTTCCCCATAACAAGGGGCATCGTCACCAACAGCATCGTTGGCTGCCTGGGGCGAATTCCGACATCTGTCGGGAGAGGAAATACCCAGGAAGCAGCTCGACACTGGCGATTCCCATGGCCGTCTGCCACAAAGCGAACTGAGGGCTCGGAAGTAGCCAGGATGGTCGAATCTGGTCGCCGAGACCGAAGGCAGACGCACGAGTATGTCAAGGTTCTCCACCAGTGACCAGACATCACATTCTAGCCAAGATTGAAACGCTGGGTCTGTTGGTGATGCGATGAAACATGGTGGCGCCGAGTCTCTCCAACTCACCGGAGGCTAAGAACCTCATTAACCATCAAACCGCACAGAAGGCATCGTACCATGAGCCCTGAACGATGCTCTGAGTGTCCGTGTGATCCAAGCAAACAGAAAGCCCAACACTGCCACCCAATTCCATAAAAAGATAAGAAGAAAAAACAGCCAGAACTCGCTGGAATCACAGGCCCAGGTGGACAAAACTGCCACAAGACAGAATCACCACTCAAAGCGCCAGCAACTGGTCATTCTCCACAATCCTCTCCTTGTATCCCTCGACCAGAATCCGGATGAGGGCCCTGGCAAGGTGATCCACATCAATAGCGCCGTACAACTTGCCGGACAGCCTAGCGGCAAGACCCGCGTCGGCGGGAGAATCCCACTTGGACGGGCGCAGAACACCACAAAGCGATTCGTGGTATCCGCATCCGCAATTTCACACAGGCCTTTCTCCACCTGCCCCTGTGGTAGTGTCAGTCACTCAGACTCTGCTGGTGACAAGAGCGGGGTGTTGATATCAAAATAAAGAGGAGACGGATGATACCTTCACCCGGCGCGTGTCGGCCATAAAATGCAAGGGCTTCTGCTGATCCCACTCGGCAAACTTGCCGCTGCAGAACACGAAGCGGAATTGCCTACCCTTTGGCAGCTTCGGCGCGAGGTGCTCGAGGAAGGCTCTGGCGGCGGCAATGGTGTAGTCGACCTGGACCTTCTTGTACGTCTCGGCGTCAGAGAACTGGGTTGCTCGGCCGCCGATGGCCCTGGCGGCGCGCAGGCAACAAGCCTCCATGTTAGTTGGGGACGGGATGGGAGTGAATTGAGCCGGGAGGGGGAAACTTGGCGAGAAACCGGACCGACCCACCACAGACAGCCCTCGGCACCGGCGAGCTGGTCCAGCAGCTCGGCCGGGTAAGTGGAGAAATCGGGGTGGAGGATGACGGAGACTTTGGCGTGCTTGGCGACGGCGTCGGGCAGCGGCTTCCGGGACAAGGCGAAGACGTGGCTGATGCGGTCGCTGGCGACGCACTGACGCACCAGGGCGCTGCCGACGAGGCCGGTGCATCCCGTGACGATGACCTTCATTGCGATCTGTGGGTTCGACTTCGGTTGTTGTCGCTGCTGGCCGGGCGTGGCTGCTCCTGGTCGAGACGCGACGGTGAATCACTGGCTATTTGTCATGGTGATGACGTGACGGCAACCTGCCCCAACCCCAAACCCCGCTGAGCACTCCGAGGCTGTCCTGGCCAGGGGATACTTCAGCGTGCTCCCCTCGCCAGGGTTCGGCAGGCCGGCCCCGGACTGGGCCCAATTCGGGGGTTCCACATGACCCTCCGCGATCCGCGATCCAGGGGCTGACGATTTCCACTTTACATTTCCGATAACTTCCACTCTTCATAAGGCTCCTTCCGGCGTCTCCACACGTGCAAAGACGACGCCGACAACATTCGGGATCCTTCCTACCCGGGAGCCTGGACCTTTCACCTCCAGCAGAGCTCAACGAATTTTGCGGCCGAGATTAGAATTGCCCCTCCACACGAATAAACGTCTCGCTGCGATACCCACGGAGCTTCGCTCCGTCGCAAAAGCAAAGGCACGCAAGGCACAGCGTGACAGCGGCTCTCGCTCGATTCGAGTCGCTAACGCTGTTTGCTCCTTCGCTTGGCTGCCACGCCCCCCCGAGAGGCGTCGGCCAGCCACGCATTTTTCGTGTTGCTGTGCTGCTCTGGACTTAGCGAGATGAAAATTCCACTGCTACTCTGCTCTCGCGGCAGGCAAACCTCGACCAACGCGACCACCGGAACCGAGCGAGGTTAGCGGCCCCCGTTCCCCCTGCAGCCTGAGGGCGCATGGTCACCCACCACCCACCCAATTGCCCAGATCGCTGGGTCCCCAGCAAACAACAAGATGGCGGCCTGGTCCCCCCTTACCCTCCAGGACTTTGGGCGATGCTGACACGCAGCTCCGGAGGCTTGTTGGCCTGCTTCCTCTCAGCTCGATTGCCTGCAACCCGGGTTGTCCTGGGAGAGCCAGGGCGCGAGAGGACGGAATAAAAATCCGCCAAGTCGGACCGTCCGCGTACCGGGCACTGTGCGAAGCCAACGGCAGGCCGGAGGACGTCTTGAGGGAGACATATCTGGCGAAGGAGCGCAGGGCGCGGCACGACACGTTCGGGGCTGTCAAGGCTGGCCGTTGGCGATGATGCCCGAGTTCACAGCTGCTCGATTTCCGCCTTGGCCGTGACCACACGGGCATCAGGCTAGCAACCACCAGCACGGTTTTCCGTACCACCGCTGGATCCTCAGCTCACAGACCATGTCCGCCCCCAATCTTCAGCGGCTGCTGAAATAACGTCACCACTTCGGCAGGGTGAAGCTGAGGCATCCGCTGCAACCAATACCATGCCAGATCACGCCCAACAGCACATGAACCACACGCCATGCGGGGCGCCTCAGCCGTCACAACAAACGTGCTGCAAATGCCAGCCACTCCGAGCGGGCTTGACAGGACAACCGGTTCATTCTCGTACCGGGAGATGTTAACCTTCCCAGAACCTGCTAGCCACACCAAGCAAGTAGGAAAGCAAAAGCCATCACACTAGGCCAACAGCATCCTGCACTCCCAGGCAACTGTCAGAAGTTCCACCTGTTTTCATACCTCGCAACGGAACTCCTTTGCGGTCGGGCTGCTATGTCTGCATGTGAGCATCGCAGGCTATATCGCGTTCGTCTTGCCCTTGCCGATTCTGACGACGGAGGGGGTGGTTCATCCCACAGGTTGCCAGGAAGTGGAACTGTCGCGACTCTCAACTGGCAGTTACAATCCGCGCAACGGGTGCTCTTTTCCAGCATTACTAAAGTTTGAATCGAGGCTCTAGAAACCCTCTCCGTAGTTCAGTATTCATTACCCCTGAAACGAAGGGGCGTCCTGTGATGCAACTTCACAAGGGACAGGATATCATCATGTTCGAAGATACGTCCCCCAGCCTCTCCTCCCAATCTACAGCTTCCCATGTCAAAAACCCATACCTTCTCAACCGTCTCTCCTCCATCCGACACTCCGGCCTGAACTTCAAGATCCAACGACCCTCAGAACCTTCATACCTCACCCCTAATTCAATACTAACCCCCCAAAACTCGAACCGCCCTCGTAACATTCACCACTTCCCTCCCCATCGTCCACACATCGAATCGTCTCCCCCCCCCCACATCATCCCACTGCGCCGTCACCCCCCTTCCCAAACCTCCTCGCCGAACCATACTCTCCTCTTCACCAAATGGCACTTTGCAGGGAGAAGAGCGGTACACCACCCGGCCCACCGCCCTCACACCATCTCCTGACGTATACTGTTGCCACCTTCGCGAGACTTTCCTCTCGCCAGCTTCGACAGGCACTGGGATGTGCCCGCCGGTGGCGGTGGCGGAGGTGGATGCGGATAATAATTTGTCTTAACTTCTACTCCTGCTGCTCGTGGTGGGGTTGCGATTAGAAGGGGAACAGGCGGGGGACCACGGAGGGGGTTCGAGGAGAAAGCCTAGCCTGAGGAGAGCGAAGTGGGGAGGAGGAAAGGACGCCGGAGAAGGGCCGGGCGGACGCAACAGAAGAGAACTGGGGAGGGAGAGGAGCGAGGGGCAAGAGTGAGGACTGGAATATAGAGGGTAGGGTGGCAGTGATGGGGAGATAATGAATGGGAGCAGGCCCTGCAGCTGTCGAGCCCGGAGAGAGAAGTGTCTTGAGGCGATGCTGGGGAAGGAGTTATGGTGGATGCACTGGGAGTGGACATGTCAGTGAGTGTCTTAATACGAGTACTAGTAGTCTAGAAATACACTAAGCAGAGCTGAATGGCATGACCCTCCAGGTGATGGACGAGGCTGAATGTACTCGTATGAAATTTGATATCGCGTTCTTAAATAATTCTCACAAAAGCATCGGCCAGGAAAAGGTGTATTATAGTATCGCCTCTGGTTTATGAATCACAACACAGACTAGCAAAGTTAGCATTCCAAAGTCGAAATGAAAGAAATTGGGCACTCATTCGGCAATGTACAGAGTGTACGCTCTTCATATTCCCTTCGTAAATCCCGTTGTCAATTCCTAGGTACCAATCACCTGGCCCAGTTAGCCTCATGCTCCTAGGCCCGATGGTAGGCCGCAGGCCATGCTATGCTGAAATGAGAGTTTAAGGACGCCTATGATTCTTTCAGTCTCTCCTCCGAAGGTTGTACCGCTTGCCCTACGGATCGCCCTCCTTGATTTTCTTGATCACCACAGTCCTGATCCTCCAGGGCTGGCCTTCAGCAGTCTGCTTCTGGCCTTGAGTGACCTCCAAGCCATGGTCGCCCTCCTCATAGTGACCCTCCTCAGCATGGTCGTCCCCCGCGTCGTCCTCATTCTGCTCGTTACCCAGTTTCTGTCCTCGCTCATTTCGTCCTCTGGGTCCTCCCCATTACTGTCTTGTTCCTTCTCCAGCAATTTCTGTCCCATTACATCCTCAATCTTCTTCATGATCCGGGAAAGTGCAAGCGGGACCGAGCTTGGCGACGTTGCGCATACTGAAGGGTGGCTCAACTCAGCGCTAATCCAATGTATGTCTCCCCATATGATAGTAGTAGTCTGATAATTGCGAGGACAAGCACCTAGAAACCTACCGCAGCAAGATCTCCCAGGATTCCTGCCACTTGCGCATGCCTAAAACGCCGAAAGCGGCTCAGGAGAAAGCACCGGGTCAACGGCTCCCACGAGTCGTTGGTTCCATACTGCAGGCCAAGTTCCAAGTTGTCAAAATTAGACCCGGCGATGAGAAAGTACAGGTTTCTCGTCGATTTCGCGGCCGGCCGCGCCGAGGCTGGGCGTCGTGTCTGGAGGGATGGGCTGTTCCTCGTCATCATTGTCGCTGTGGTTGTGGCTGTCGCTTCGACCGGATCGTTCATCTCAGTTTTCAAAATCGCGCCGTCCCCTTCGTCTACGTGTCGCGTCTCAACGTGGGAAGAGAACTCGACTGTCTTCTGGAAGGATGGTGGTCGCCATCTGTCTCTCCATCAGCGTGAGGGCTGTTGGAAGCCAGGGTTCGTGTAGTAGTAGGCGGCTTCTAGTGCGAGAGCGGCAAGCTGTGCAGGGAATGAGATTGGTTTGGCCCACAAGGATGTTGGGTTAGGGGCAAAGAGGAAGGGGAAATGAGTTTAGCATTTGCTTTGAGGGCAGTAAGATGCAAGCCCATTGGTAGCGAGCTCTGGATGTAACAAATGGATGCGAGCTTGACCGGTAGGGTACAGGACTCGATTCCCGGGGCTAAAGCCGTGTTGTAAGTAGCAGACCGTGTGACATTCGACACCATTCCGTGACAAGAAGGGAGCACACGCAGAATCCGGAATCTCTGTCATTCACCCCAGTTTCATGGGCATGAATGAGAGCCTCATTAGCATGACAAGGAATTAGCAGAACTTGTGCATTCCACAATGTCTTACTGGTTTGTCCATAGCAGCTTCTAGGAAGCCTAGTCTTTGTTTCCGGTGTTCCTTGAAGTACATTCTTGAAGGAAGTCTCAAGCAATCCAGGTCTGTCTTCATGCACCTGCAACTGAGATGCACTATTCTGCCAAACGAAAGCCAGCAAGGGGTCTTAAGCTGTTCACCAATATCATGGCTTCGCAAAACCGGGGGCCTGTCTATCTCTTTGGTTTCTCAATTCCATCTCCATGTACTATGTCCTCGGAGTAGAACACCTAGAGGTGGCTGTGTTGCCCTTTGAAGCCAAGATCTAATTAGGAGTCTTGATCTAGTATTATGAGAGAGGGGGAGGGGAAATGGTATTAATGCCGATCTAAGTAGTAGTTAATTACAGAACCCGTAATTGGAAGGCAGTGCGGTGGAAGTCTGTAGATGGTTATGGGTGTATGCACCAGAAGAGGTGCCAAACAGCTTAAAATGAGGCAGGGGCTGCTGCTGAAAGGAGCAGTACCATGCTTGGGAATAAAGTCCAGAACTCTAAGTAGAGCTGGAGGCGGACTCTGGGGGTTGAACCTTAACAAGATGTTGAGACTTTATTCACCAAGTCTATTCTGTGACGTTTCTGCTTTTGTCCTCAGCAAATCACTATGCTTGCTCGGTTTGTTTAAAGTCGGCTCTAACGTTAAAGTTAATTCAAAACCCTTATGATTCAAAAACCCTATGCTGCCGTTATCTCCAATTTATACTCTGCTCCCAAGATATTTCCTACTTCCTGAAACCGAACCCGCCCAGGGTATAATACAGATTCTCCTTATCATGATGTTGCAAACGAAAATGGGTACAAGAATAAGTCTATCTCGCTGCATTAATCCCATCCGCGGTGCCGCCTCTTGTCTCCCCGCCATGCCCCCTTGAAGAGGTGTTTCACCAAGGCAGCCTCGGGGATGGTTCCGTCATGGGTGCTGTTCGAGTGCACCTGTCCCATGCCAAAGCCATCAATGGGCAGAATCAGTATGTCGCCGATGAGTCTCGGCTCCGTCATAAAGGACAAGTCTTTCGTGTCGGTCAGAGAGTTGTTGAACTCCTGCAGCTGGCTGAAGACGACATCGGTCCATGCAGCAGGCCCCGTTGAATTCATAACCTCGAAACTCTTGAGCTTCTCCAGGTCGGCAAACGATGGGACGTTGTGCGCACGGGCGAGGTCGTCCAACGAAACCAGAATGCGGTCAACCATCTTACGGAAGACGGGGTGCCCCGGCGCCGCGGCGATGGTCCACTGGCAGAACTGCACCCAGTGGTTGATGTCTGCCCAGCCGCCGCCGTCGCGCCGGTCGAACTCGATGCCCACGACCACGTTGACCTTGTCCTTGAGTTGCTCCGGGACCCACTTGTTGATGGGCTTCAGCGCGACGGTGTCGGTGTCGGAGTAGACGCCGCCTTCGGCTTCCAGGAGGAGGTATCGGAGAAGGTCCGATTTTTGGCCGACGTTGGGCATCTTGGTGAAGGCCTCGACGATCTTGGGGTTGTCTCCGAACTTGGCGCGAACGAACTCTTCGCCTCCTTTTTGGCCAACCAAGGTGCTGGATCATACCTGGTCAGTGAACCGAGACATGTGGGGCGTGAACACAAGAACACGAGGAGGGCAGGCGTACTATGTGTAATCCGGATTCATGGCTAGCCAACTGGGCGTGTCCTCGAGGATTTTGGGGTTGGGGACAAAGTCGGGTGGTGATGTCTTCTTGGGCAGCAGGATCTGCCAGATCTTGGGCGGGATGCCATGGCTGACGTTGGCGGCGGGACTCTGATTCGAATGACGCCAGTCATCTGATGCGCCGGTTTGCTGGACTTGCGGAGGCGCCGTCTGCGTCTGCGCCTGCGTCTGGGCTTGCCCATGCTGCGTCTGGTGGCCGTCGCCACCGTTGACGCCGTTCGCATCACTCAGTGTCGGGATCGGAGGAGGAACAGCAGCAATCGATGTCGCACCGTTCGCGCCTTGTGAGCGGTCTGCGTCGCTGTTGTGCGGCGCGAGCTGCTCGGGCGGGCGCGGGACCGAGATGGTGAAGTCTACCATGGCGAAGCCCCCGTAGATCCAGAAGGCGGCCGAGAGCAGGACAAGGGCGACGCCGATGGCGCCGTAGACCCTGCTCCGGCGGCGGGTGACATGATGGAGGAACTGGGCGGGCAGAGACGACCCTGCCTCGGGTTGGCGCATTATGCTGGGTACGTCGCGATGGACACGCGACGCGTCGACATGGAGGTGATGGCGATAAGCATGTGGAGTGTGGAGAGGGAGGTCAGAAGAGACCAGATCTTCGGCGACGGGGCTCCCGACAATTTCTGGTTTAGTGAGGTTGGGGCGTCAGCTTCGGGACACATCGCACCGCCACGCCAACGCGCAGCCCGCCTGGGTTTCAGGGGGGCGAATCCCACAAGCTGACGAGCCCCTTTCACTGAGCAGGATCAGCTGTTCTTGGCGAATGGGAGAGCCCTCCAGGCGCGCATTGTGGGGTCCAAAAGCGGCAGCGTCGCAGGGCTATCCTGAAGAGCGAATGGGAGCCGGCCTCACCCGCACCACCAAGGCAAGAGATGTCGCATTGGAGTTATACCCTTGCTCAATCCATCAATGGGCAAAATTCACGACAGCAAGGGGCCGAGGGCGGTGCCGAAGACGGGATTCAAGATGATCAGAGTCCCAGACCGCTTCCCCCGCTTCCTTCCGTCTCCTCTGCTGTTGTGCAGTTTTGGCTTCCTTTCCTTTCTTTATTTCGCTTCAGTTTGTATCATAATTTCTTTTTCTAAGGACTATCTAACACCTGACTCGACCGTTTTGGCACTTCGCATCAAATTCAACCTGCTCAGCCATGACGACGACATACGACATCGCAGCGCTACCGAGCTTCCCCACCGAGTGGACAGCTCCAGCATCATGTTTTGCCACAACAAGATACTACCGCGTGCTGCTTGGGAGCGGCTATTTCAGCAACTTGTACGGGACACCGACGCCGGTGCTCACAGGGATCTGGCCGACGGGGGATTGCTGGCCGCCGTCATCCACCCCCAGGATCCCGTTCGTGACCGATGGCGGCTGTCCAGCCGGATACACGCGAGCTTGCGCAACAGCCGGTCCAGACTACAAAGGAAAACCAATGAGCACCGTGACATGTTGTCCAAGCATCGCGAACAATGCCTTTTCCTTTATGTGTAGAGACCACGAATATGGGTGTCACGCGACAGCAACATCAGGCGCAGTCTGGACTGGTGTGCTGACCGATATTGGCCTCGCGACTCCTACCGAGGAACCCATCACACACACGCCCAACTCGAAGGAGGGCCTGGAGGCTTGGGGCATCAAGTTGATCTCCGTATGCCAGCGCCCTCTTCAACCTTCTTTCTTTCTGAACCAGAGACTGATGGGACCTCCATCTAGATCGCTCCAGCAACAACCTCCACCGGCACCACCGACCTCCAACCCCCCCCATCACCCCCAGCAGCAACCCGAACCCAAACCCTACTGCCGGCGACGCCAACGAACCGAGCAACCAAACCCAGCCCCAAACCACGACCGGCCTCGGAACGGGCGCAATAGCAGGCATCGCAGTAGGCGCCGCCGCGCCGGTGGCTCTCCTTGGGCTCGTCGGCTTCCTGCTCTACCGGCGATCGCACAAAAGGCAGCTTGCCGGCGCTGGGGCGGCGGCGACGGCGCAACCCCCATCGACCTACTATCCGCACTACACTGCCGTGCCGCCGGAGCAAAAGCCCGTGTACCAGCTTGATTCGGAGTTTGGGCCGCAGATGCTGGAGACGCCGGATCACAGGGGAGGGGCGACGCCCAGGTGGGAGATGCAGGGGTGATGGCTGTGAATGGGCTTGTGGGTGTTGTGAGAGAGACAGACTGGCTCTTGGACCTGGGCTGTTGGTTTGGGGTTGTTTACTATTCACTGTCGTACGACGTTCGTGTCGAAACTTTGGAGGGATATATGGCTTGCATCGTGGAGCGGATGTATAAAGTTCATGTGAGACTAACTATTGAGGTCGGCCAATTTGAGATGATACCCGGCAGACAAACGATAGGAATCCCGACTTTCGAGTTATGATGCACTTTACTTTGTACTAATTCCTCTTACGAGCCAAAGGTTGGAGACCGGACTGCTTGCTCATATCCCAAGCTTTCATTCTCCATTCACCGCTCTTGACAGATTGCCTCGTCGGAGTACTCACAAAATGATCAAGGCGACATTAGTCCATCATAACATTTTGTAATGAGAGGAAATTGGGGCTGAGGAACATCATTCAGGGGTAATAGGAAATCAGGAACATCCGATCAAGAATTAATCATATGAGAACTTCCTCCTGAAACCCGAGTATTTTATCTGCGGCTCTTCGACTTGGAACTTACAAGAACTCAAAGACGCTTTGATAGAGGAAGTACTCGAATGCATCCAGGTCGCTGTGAGATTCAAAACTCGCCGCATTCTGGAAAGGGTTAAAGACATGGAGAACTCGCTATCAGGGATTCATTATTTCAAGTTGTAGGATTGAGAAAAACGGGCCAATTCATGCCTTTTGCATCAGAATGGCATGCAAATGCAGGTTGATTGCCAACGGTGATATAATGGAGAGACGATCGTAAACACCAATATCAAATGACCTGAGTGGCAAAACAAGAGAGGAGACGAGACAAGGATCTGGAAGCGAAAGACGCTTGGAGTTAGGTAAGAGAGAGACACGTAAGTGAGAGAGAACCTTGTGGGTGAGCAAGACGTATTCTTGACTGAATCAGTCGGCTATTAACGTATTAAGAGGGCATGGCCTGCTCCTTGTTGTGCGCTCCTAGATTCAATTGCCAGATGATCAACCGGAGAACACTAATGAGTATGGTTATTGATCTCTCGAGATTGGTACTGAGATTGTGGAAGAAACATGAATTCGACGACTCTCCTCTCCTTCATTCAGAAGCGCCTAATGTGGTATGACCACTGCCGGTCCAACTGTTTATCTTTTATGCTTGAACTGGCATTGAATTGATTGCGTTCTGTTAACTCTGCAGTCGATCCAAGACGGTTGTAACGGGGAAACCAGACGCTGTGAGTTCGGAGATGGAAGACCAGCTCTAGGACTACGAGTTATATGAGGTTTTGGCTTTTCTATAGAGTTGACGCAACTGAGAGTCTCTTCGATGGATCAAATCGAGGTGACTGCCAGGAGTAATGACAAAAATTACTCGGTCAAGCCAGGGACTCAAAATCTTTGTGTCTCGTGGACATTTTTGGGAAAGATTAGTGAGATGAGTTTTGGGACATAATAGCTCACTCCAGATATTCTCCAGCACGGCGAAGCATAGGGGCCATCAATGGTCATGAGACAGAGACAGGCGAATCGGGGCAGTCACCGAGTCCCGGTAAGTCGATGACTTTGCCAACACGAGAAATGGATCCGCCCAGGTAGTGAGACTCGGCCATTTTTGCCATGGACCAGGCTTCGAGAAACTGGGGAACATGCCAATAGCGGTACCGGAACGGGTTAGCAAATCTGGGGAAGCTCCCCCACGAGAACCTGAGTGGTTGATGGGGACTCGTCATTTCTTGCCGTTGCAATTTCCGCTAATCGATCGTCGCCGACGCGAGGACCCAAAGAGCGTCAAAGCCTTCCCCAGTCAGCGATTTTGGATTATGCTGGTCACCGATTCTGTGTCCGGGGGACATGTGGGCATGTAACCCCCGCTGGCACAACTGCCGCCTGCATTGTCTTCCATGGTTTTGGCTTTAGGTTGCTCTGTTGCAGTTGCGGTAGCTCAGGATGCGATGGTTACTTTCTGCCCCCACCTGCACCCAAACTGCCGGGATTGGGCGGGGGCCGCTGCGGAGACGGTGCCTGCAGTGGCCCCTGAGAAGCCTGGCGAATGGCGGGGTTGAACTCGATCCGCGGCAGGGACAGCCAGCTTTCACCTGGCGTGGGGGTCAAGCCAGAAAGGGAAGCTCCCAATGACAACATCCAGGCATATCCATTGTTCCTTGCCCTTTCCCAACACAGATCCCAGCGCCCAGATGGCTTTTGCATCGACGGGAGGGTTGGGATTTGGATTTCCAACTGCCGTGCTTGTTTTCCGCCCCTCCGTCAACCTGTCGTTCTACCCATTAGCTGATGCATACGTCTGGGTGACCTCCTGTTGACACATCGAATTCCCAACACCGCCAGACTATTGCTCTGCTTTTCGATATGGGTGTGTCAAACGTCGTCATATTCCCGGGGCTCCGACGCACAGTGGACTCATCCCAACACCTCCATGTGCCCTTACCGCCGTTTGCCGGCCATCGTACCCCGGAGGACAGCGGGGCCCAAACGGCTGTAGGGCGCCCTCGTGACCAGATTGACAGCGTCCAACTGGCCCAAGCATGCCACGCAAGCCCCCGTTGCACACAATGTTCATCGCGTTTGACGGCGCGCCGGATGCTCCCCGGTGACGCCTTGCTTGAGAGACCGGACCCCCACGCCCGCCCAAGGGGGCAACGAGCAGCGACGCCCCTGAAGAGCCCATCTGGCGACAGTTGGCTCGTGGCAGCCGAGGGTTTAAGATGAGCCAGCTCGCCCGTGTTTTCTTCCCTTTCAGTTTGTCTTCCTCTGTTGAACATTGTGATATTCCAGAACTACTCCTGCAATTCCGTTGTCTGGCACCAGTCTCGCAGATTGGCATAAATACTCGTCATCATTCGTCCTGTTCCTCACCAAACATTCTCAGCAACACAACTCTCCTCACCACAATCTCGTCTTTCCAACCTGCCTCCAAACGGTATCTCATCAAGCAAACCCGAAACTCACACACACCATGGACACCTCCAACACACCCACCCCAACCTCACCCACCTCCACGCGCCATCAACCCCCGGCCCGCCTCCCTAACGCGTCTACGTCCCCATGCCCGCCTTCTTCACACCCTCCACCTCCCCTGAGAGCCTCGACAACCTCGAACTTGACATCCCCGCAACCCAGCGCCACGCCTCGCGCCTCCTCGCCGCCGGCGTCTCCGGCCTGGTCATCCACGGCTCCAACGGCGAGGCGGTGCACCTGTCCCGGCGGAGCGGCGCCTCGCCATCGAGGCCGTCGCCGACACGGTCCGGCACGACACCGACTCGCACTTCCCGGTGCCCATCATCGCGGGCTGTTCGGCCCAGTCCGTGCGTGAGACGCTCGAGCTGTGCCGCGAGGCTAAGGACGCGGGCGCGACACACGCGCTGCTCCTCCCGCCGGGTACTACAGGGGCCTGATGGACGCGGAGGGGATCGTGGCGTATTTCGAGACGGTCGCGCAGGGGGGCCCGCTGCCAGTGGTGGTGTACAACTTCCCTGCGGCGGCGAACGGGGTCGACTTGGACTCGGACGTGATCCTGAGGTTAGCGAAACATCCCCGCATTGTCGGGGTTAAGTTGACGTGCGGGAACACGGGGAAATTGGCGAGGTTGGTGGCGGGCGTGAAGGAGATGGGGGGAAAGGAATTCTTTGTGGGAGGGGGCAGTGCGGATTTTATACTGCAGGGTCTGGCGGTGGGCGCGCACGGGACGATCAGTGGTTTTGCGAACCTCGCGCCAAGAGCGTGTGTGAGGATAGGCGAGCTGTTTGAACAGGGGCGGATTCAGGAAGCGAGGGAGCTGCAGCATGAGGTTGCGAAGGCTGACTGGTTGGCAATACGGTATGGGTTCGTGGGAGTTAAGGCCGCGATGCCGATGTTTCATGGTCAGGGGGAGGTGTTGTGTACGGTGCCGAGGTTGCCGTTCAAGAAGTTGGATGAAGAGGGACAGGCTGTGGGGGAGATCCGTGAAGGGATGGCAAGGGTGATGGAGATTGAGAGGCAGTTGGTCGCTGAGGCGGATACGGGTAACTGACTGAGGGTCCATCAACTTTTTCTGTGTTCTGGGAAGTTAGGGGGCCATTGATGTCCAGGATGGCGCATGATTTTTGGAGTTCAACGGCAAAAGCAAGGGCATTGATATTACTGGCGCCATGGGGTTTGCGCCCTGGTTGAAACCGTGTCTGGAAGGTTGCGTAGCATACTTAGATTCTTGGTCGGCGCAAGCATGGATATCTGATGGATAATAGATAGCTTGTTTAATCGCTGTGTCTCTGTTCCTTGAGATTGTTCAGTACAGTTTCGTCAGTCTCGAGTTGAACTGCAACGGTTCTGAAGATGGGGAGGAAGTATCCATCAACCAAGGAATTTCTCTCCTTCCGAGGTAAAGTCTTCGGTGAGAGCTACCGCTTTAGCCATCTTGTAAGTCGAATAAATATGCGTGTTCTATGCCACTGATGTCTAATGCCGCATCCAGGCTTGTCATGTGGTGTATCTCGCGTCTCCTTTCTCACTCACAGTTTGGAAACATATGCCAAACGCTGCATCCATCCTGGACGTCAAAATACACGCAATATCATCGTCCATGACACTGACGAAACTGACGCGTGACACAGGCAAGGAGCAGGAAGCAGCCTTCATCACTAAGTCCATCCCATGTTCGGGGGATGTTTCACCCGTCCACCTTCAACCCCCACGGCTGCCAGGCGGATCATCCCGCACACCCTCCTGCAGTTAGCCGTTGAGCCGGGAGCCCTTCCCAGGGTGCTTGACACCGAGAGCTTAGGCTCTGGTCAGCTTCCGTCGCCCTGGGTCGTGTCCGACGATCCGCTGTCCATTCCCAGCCCTCGGGTGGTGGTTGGGCAAAATCCTGAGCAGGAAAATACATCACTTTGAGCGGCAACTAAACTTCAGAATGCTCGGATTCGCTAGGTAGGGACCATGGGATTCCTGCTTTTCATCCCTCGCCCATCCGCTGGAAATTCTCATGGGATGATATCTGGGACCTCCACGCATTAATGATGGCATGTTCTTTTTCCCTCCAATCCCTTGCAAAATGGCGTCCAGTTGAGAACCGTACTTGAGACTTCGGATTGCTGCAATGCGCTGACACTTCCAAGTGTCCCCAGCAGTGTCCGGCCCCGCGTGCTGACAGTCTACATGTTCGGATCAGCTCGCCGGACGCCATCCGTAAAACGTGGGGGTTGTGGCGGTGGGATGGAAGGTGGCTTTTGCGCCGCTGTACTTGACAAGTTGTTCGGTTGTTTGAGACCCTGAGTGCATCCCCATCTGTCGACCGGTTCCCTTCTGCTGCGTGTGGCGTACAAATATCCATCATATGCAAGCAACCCCTGTGGGTACCGCGCTGGGCGCGGGTTTGGTGTGGCCTTGAGCCAGCTGTTGTAAGCGCTGTCGTTCCTCCTGCTTCGTGTTCAACCCCGCGAAAAGCTCTGGGTGTACCGCGCCAGCGTGCTGTCGAACGTCGCAAGACTCGGCGTCCGTTTCAGCCCGGCCGTTGTGATATCCCCCACGTTCTCCGTAACCAGGAATGTCTCGTCTGGCTGGTCAACATCGCTCCCTCCATTGGCAGGAACCGGTCCCGTCTCGTCCAGGCCACCCTCAAATGCCTCGGCAACACTGGAGTACTGCCGCCCGGCCATGTACTGGTGCAAGGTCTTCTGTGCCTTATCTGGCGCTTTCAAAAACCCCGCCTTCTTCTTTTTCTCATACCGCTGGAGCAGATATTGATCCTGAACGTTTTCGGCTGGCTCCCACGTGGGGTTCTGATCCGGAGGCCAGGCACCCTCCCAGAGGACGAGGTATTTGTGCACCTTGACCCCTTGCTCAACGACCCACTGGTCATCGAGCAGCTCCTTGACCTCCCACTCGTAGGCCACCGGCTCGGGTTCCTGGACGACCTGCTGCTTCTTGTGGCTCCTCTTCTGCTGTCTCTCTGCGGTCGGGTTCGTCCCATCGGTGGACTGCCTCTTTCGCTTGCTCGCTGAGACATTCGAACCAAGATCAGGTCTTGCTCCGGCACCAGGCGTCAATAATTGGGAAGCCGAACCCTTCGGGTGGTTGCTTGGCTCGGCCGCGGGCGCGGGTGGGGCGGCAGATGCCGAGGGCTTGAGTTGGTTTGGCCTGGCCAGCATGCTCCATGCCAACGCGTTGTCCTTTGCATGTCCGTTTTGTTTATGCACCTCTGCCGTTTGCTGGGAGTGTGGCTGACCGAACGCTTGTGCCCATGCAGGACGTATCTTCCCAGGGGTGGATGTGCTGCTCCCCAGAACGGTAGGTGCTGCTGGTGTTGAACTTCCAATGCTTGCTTTCATGGGTGTGGCAGCAGAGAGGGTAGTCGCCGGGTCTTGCAGAAGGGGAATTGCGCTGCCGGCACGGGAATGGGTGTCAACCACTGGTGCCCCGTCTTGGGGACCAAGCTGATCAACAGATTCCGAATCTGCCCTCTGATCTTCCCAGTCCACATCCCCGGCTTCAGCATCTTCTTGGAGTTGCCGGAAAATGGCAGCATCGTCCGAGTCCCCATTGGCGGTTTCCCCCGTATCCTCCGAGTCCACGAGTTCGCGCAGCCTGCTCTTCTTCGGTGTTGACAACGACGGGCCGGCCACCTGCTGGGCGAGCAGCAAGGTCTCATCCCCTGAACTTAGCCCCGACGCGCCCATGTTCTCCATAGGAACCTTGGGAGGTCGACCGGGCTTCCTCTTCGCGGCCCCGGCGCGCTGCTTCTCGGCCAGCAGGTGCGCTCGTTCCTCCTCTTTCGCCTCCATATTTTTGTACTCCCAGTCCTCGAGCTCGCGCGGCGAGACGTAGTCGAGGACCTTATTGCATGGTACCAGGATTTGGACCGCCGGCAGATCGGTAAATCCGATATGATAATAGATGAGCTTGCGAGACGTCTCGGTCATGTCCTTGTCTGGCGGTAGAACTAATTGATCGATGATGTACGCGGTCGAGTCGCGCGGAGGGCCAGCGATATACGAGGAGGTGGTGGTCCGGAGCCGGGTACGTATCGTCGGACTGAAGGAAGGGGAATCTCGATGGTCGTCTTTCGACGGGAAGGGAGGTTGTTGTCGGCCATATTCTGTGGCTGTTGTGGGACGATGACGATGCGCGCGACGCGCTTGCCGGCCGCTGCGTGGCTCCACGCCCGCCAGCGGGGAAAATAATACAGCAAGAAGGACCGACCAAAACGATCATAGATGAAGGCCCAAACCAGTCGGCATTATCGCACGCCTCGGCGGCGGCGCATTAGAAAGTGGTCAATCGTCCTATGGTCCGTCATTGAGTGGCTGTTTCTCCTCGCAAAGATTAATTAGGTAAGGAAGGTAGTCTTGGCAAAGGCTGGAAAGGATAAAGAAGGTAGAGGAGATGAGGCTTAGCAAACATAAGAAATTTTGCAAATATATTACACCTAATAAACTAAAAAAAAAAACAAAATAACTAATGAAAATAAGAAGTATAAATAGATGATTATAAATAACTAAAATAATATAATGATAGGATAGGAAATATTAAACAGTATACTACTGTTTTATTATATTAAATTCCTTTAACCTAGAATTATAAAATATTTGATATATAAAAGAATATATAATGTATAAACTTGTAACGCTGGGCAGGCCTCGGCCACCCTCGGCCAACCCTAACCCTCGTTGCGCACCCCTGCCCCTGAACTTCAACACCAACGTCGCGGGCAGCGACTCTCATCGTGCCTACCCCTTTTGGGTTGTTGCCTCCCTCTGGTCAGGCAGAGGCCACGACACCCACTTGCTGTGGTCTTCCCCTTTCTCTTCTTCTTCTCTTCTTTTTTTCCTCAAGCTTGGATGTACTTGTAGAGCCGTCATCAGCTTAGTTGAAATACGCTTCTGAGACCGTTACAAAACTGACTCCAAAAGTGTTGAAATACATATATAGTATAATAGATAGCTATAGGAAAAAACAGTCAGAGCGTTTAGGAATATGTTACCTCACCACTGAAGCCAAAGATCATGTTCAAATAATAAATTTCGCAGTGTAATTTCCGCAGTACATCTCAAACACTCTCTCGCCTGTCCTCTCACGATCGGACTTCCTATCAGTGACGGTCAAGTTCAGACCGTCCTCGGGGTGTGTTTCTTTTTGTTTTTGCTTGCTGTTCTGCTCTCCTTCGGTGGCAATCGCAATAAGAGTTCACTGCCTAAAGTGTTTGTAGTTGCATTTTGTGCTCGAGAGTTCCCACAGCCGGTGCGGCCCTGTCACTCTTATCGCGCTTATCAGCGACAGTTATCGGGACTCGAGGCCTGAGGCTCGCAAATCGAAGCTTCAGTCTCCACCACAGCTCTGCAAGCATTCCATCACCACAGTCCAGTTTGTGCCGTGCAGGAGCAATTGACTTGCTCAGCCCTGTCCACAACACAATTAAGGCTGCCCAGCCCCTAGTCCACTCACTTTAACAGCCAAGGACACACCTCTTCTGCCAACCCGGATACCATCGATTGCCCTTCCATTCCCTGAAGTCGACCGCGGCGAGGCTGCAGAACAAAAATCAAGATGCTCGCCTCGACAGCGACGGCAATGCTCCGCGGAGGTGCCGGCCGCTCTGCCGGCGCCCTCCAGCCCACCCTCTTCCGCAGCGCCTGCCCCTACGCTGCGGGCTTGATCGTCTCCCCCTTCTCCTCGAAGCAACCACAGACCCGGCCTCTCTCGACCCAGCCAACTCCCTCCTCCCTCATCATCAAACTCCGCGCCGCGCAACCAGCCCGCCGCAACGCCTCGACCCAACACCGCCCGTCCCACCCCGCCGCCACTCCCGACGCCGAAGCCGACGCCAACGCGGCCGCGGCTGCGGCCAAGGCACAGGCCGCCGCGCACCCTGAGCAAGTCAAGCTCGACTGGAACACCTTCTTCCAGCTGCGCAAAGCGCGGCGCCGGTGGCAGTTTGCATTCAGCGTGGTGGGCGCGTTCTCGAGCGGCTCGGCGGGCGCGCTGGTGCTGAGCTCAGGCATGGCGGACTCGGTCGTGGGCCAGATCCCTCTGGACCCGCTCATCACGCTGGGCCTGATGACGATGAGCTTCGCCGCGCTGGGCTGGTTGGTGGGCCGAGCATCGGCACGGCGGTGTTTAACGCGCTCAAGAGCAAGTACAAGGGCCCGATGGCCGTCAAGGAGAGCGAGTTCTTCGCGCGGATCAAGAAGCATCGTGTTGACCCGAGCGCGAGCTCGGTGCGGAATCCTGGTGGTGTACTCCTTCTTTTTTCGGTTGAACAGCTGTTGGATATTGATGATTAATTTGCTGGCAGTTCCCGACTTCTATGGCGAGAAGATCTCGAGCGTGGCGGGCTACAGGCAGTGGCTGAGGGACCAGCGCGCGTTCAACAGGAAGAAGACTGGCTCGTTCGTATAATAGCACAAAAGGTGGTTGTTTCTGTCTTGATAAGCGACGGTAGTGTGTTGAATGGCTGGAAGTATGCACTGGTTTGGCACCATTGGTCTGTTTCTTTTCTGTTATCCAGTCTCTCCGGAGTTTAGGGGCTTCTGGGTTGTAACATAGCGCATAAGACATCTCCCAACGACCACGAAGCCTCCCCTTGGCATGACGCTGTCGCCATGCTTGTTGACCTCAATCGTTGTACTATTCCCAATGGTCTCAACACCCATCCCATCTCATGCTTAGATGAACGGAAAAGTCGGATCAACCTCCTCCTTCCAAGCCTTCATTCCCCCGACAATATCCATAATCTTCCTCTTACCCCATTATCCAACCCCAGTTCCTTCAGCTTCTCCACCGTCTCCTGCGAATCCAAGCCCCTCCGACAGACCACAAAAATCGGCTTCCTCCCATCGCTCGCTCCGTCGGTAGAGAATCTCCTCGCCATCTCTCCCATCCCTCTTAATCGCCGCCGCCTTCATCAACAACTTTCCAAACGGCACGTTCACTGCGCCCTCAATGCTCCCGAACGAGAAGTGCTCCTTCTCGCGTGTATCAACCAGAATATGCTCCGGCAACTCCCCCCTTTCCCTCGCCGCGTGGTACTCCGCCGCCGTGATGCGCTCTTCCGCCGGCAAACTGGTCTTCGCCGTCGCACGCTGCAGAACTGTTCATAGTTTGGATTCCCGGCTCTGATCCCTTCCAGAGTGAGGGTCGAGCTCTCGCCGCAGGCGAAGCAGTTTTTCTTTCGGCCGCCCATCTTCAGGGCGCGGAAGGAGTAGGGCCCGACGGCGCTCTCAAGGTCGTAGGTATAGATCAGCAGGGTCGGCTGCTGGAGGTTTCTTTCTACGCGGGTGTGCCGGTGGCGATGGATGGGGGATATGGAGGGCTGAGGCAAGGATCTTGATCGCTTCGCCGGCCTGCGCCACGCCCATCATGCCGACTACAGGGCCCATGATGCCGGCTTCGCCGCATGAGACCATCGAGCTTGGAGGAGGTGGCTTGCGGAAGCAGCACCTGTAGCAGGGGGCACATCTTCCGTCGACTATGCCTTGGGGAGTGGGTGGACAGTTCAGGACGATTAGTTGCCCGGACTTCTGGACTGACGCTGCTGAGACGAGAGGCTTGCAGAGGAGGACACAGATGTCAGAGATGAGGTCGTTGTGGCGGGGTTGTCGGTGCAGTCCATGACGAGATCGTACCGGAAGATGATGTCGGCTGCGTTCTGAGGAGTGAGGTGGAAGGGGTGAGGGATGTACGTGGGCAAGGGGTTCAGACCCTTGAGGTGGGTGATCAAGCTGTCGACCTTCTTCATGCCAATGCGTGAGGTGGCATGGCCGACCTGGCGGTGGAGGTTGGAGGTTTCAACAACGTCGCCGTCCACGATGCCGATGGTGCCGACTCCTGCGCCGGCAATATACTGAGCTGCGGGACAGCCGAGGCCGCCGGCGCCGATGATGAGAACTCGGGAGTTGATCAGCCGGAGTTGCCCTGGGGAACATCAGTCAGAACTTGTCGTCCCTGTTCCGAGCCAGGTCAATCTCACCCTCCTTCCCCATGCCGGGGACTATCATCTGGCGAGAGTATCTGTCGAACTCCTCGTCTGTAAGCCGGCGGCTTTCCCCGTTTGATGTAAGGTTAGCATCGTTGCGTTCCCCATTGGTAAGCCGGCGGTCCCTGATATTTTCCTCCATTTCCCTGAGATTCCCACGCTAGCAAGGCAAACGCAGAGGTTAACTGTCGCTCGAGCGACCAGAAGCGTCTTGATGACTCTGCGCTAACCCCAACCCTCCCCGTACAGCGTTATCTCTCCGTGTCACGGCGCTGGTTCGAGCACAAACGCTCCAAACAAACAGATGCAACCCTGCCTGGCCACTTTTGTCAATGCAATCCGGGCCGCACCGTTCTTTTGACAGGCCAGCTTCTATCCTGCAATGCAGTTTGTCATCGATAGGGCTGACGTGAAATGCCCTCCCCCACCATCACCCAGATCTTGGTGGGTCTTGGCAGGGCCAGGGGCCCACAGTTGGATCCTTCCCAAGGCGGTGACCTTTCTTGACCGGCAGAAGCCCCACTAAAAAGTCCAATCCTTGGGACTGGATGCTTCACCGAAGCATATCGCACCCATTACCACGAGCCTGGAGCTTGCCATTTTGATTCCCACACCAAGCGACCTGCCTTACCAACTCCATCCTCCCACCACCCTTATCTTATGCTCCCTAAGTGCCAATACAAATAACACTTCAGAATGGTAAACTCCACGCTTCCCCCCCGCCTTTCCCTTTCACCATCGCTAACCCCCTCCCTCCGCTTCGGTTTTCAGGCTCCAACAGCGCCCCAGCCCACCGGCGCCAAACGGCTCACAGCCCGCCAAAAGGCACGCGCCCGGCTCGCCGACCCGCTGCTGCCGCGGAAGCTCCACCGCGAAAACAACGTCGTCTCGGACAGCTTCATCAACTCGAAGCGCGACAAGCGGCTGATCAAGCACTCGGCGTTCGTATCGCGCATCGCCAAGTCCTCTTCCAAATCCGCCGGCGCCGCCCAAAGGAAGCGCAGGCGGCCGTCCAAAAGCTAGTGACGACGCTCCAATCGCTGGGCGATGCCCTGGAGGATATCCAAGCCGAGATGGAAATGAGGAGGCGGAGGGGGACGCAATGGACGCGGAGCAGGCGAAGCAGGGGAAGGTGAGGCACAAGAGTTTGAAGAGCAGGCCAGGGGCGCTGAAGCGGAAGGAGAGGCTTGTGAAGGGGGAGATGGAGCGGTTTGGGGAGAAGTTTGGCGCAGCTGGCGAATATCCAGACCTCTTCGGCTGCTGCTGCTGCTGCTGCTGCTGCGAGTGTGCCTGCGGCGAGGACGGCGGGAAGATGGATGTGGAGGTGGAGAAGGACAGTGGGAAGCAGGAGACACAAACACAGGCGCAGACAGCGACGTCGAGCAGGTGGGCCGCGCTGAGGGGGTTTATTTCGGCGACGATGGAGCAGAATCCGGCTTTTTTAAAACAAGACCTGAATACCAATTTTTTCCCAGGACACTGTTGGGCCAGAAGAATTGCACAGCTGTGAAAGACAAGATTTTGTGACAATCGTTGGCAAGATCCCAATAGGGGGGCCATATCTAGCCGTTCTTGCGAGTAGATCCGTAAAACGACCGCAACTCGCGCGGGCTCTGGATCTGCATGTCTTCCAGAATCACACTGTTTTAAAAGCCAATGTTTAGAACCGCCCAACCATACCTCGGCCATGGAAGACCAAAGCCTGCAGACAAAAAAAGGGGTAACTCGATCCCAGCCCAACGCCCAATCCCTAGTAGCAAACGCCATGCTCACAGGCTCTAGCAGTCGTCTGACTGTTCATGTCCGTCTTCGACCTTGCCCAGATGTTCCCAAAAATAGAACCGCAAACGCCGTCCAACTCTGACTGGAATTCACACAAGAAAATCCATTACAGGACCTACACACGCCCGATCACTAGTCAATGCGCGGCGGTTCGTCCGACGGCCCGGCGAATGGACTAGCGCTCCGTCGCCTCTCGCCCTCCTTACGGAGCGATTCGACGATCTTGAGCATCTCTTTCCTGCCGCCGTGGCTGTCAATCGCCTTGCCAGCCATCGACATGGACACCTTCTCAGTCGAGTTGGCGTTGAGTAGACGCTTGATCAGCAGGTGGCGCATGAGGATGCAGACGAAGACGCCGCAGTCCTTGCTGTTCTCCTGCTGCGGGCAGTCCTCCAGCTGGTGGAACCGGAGCGGGAGCCGAGAACCCGGCCCAGGCGGTCGGCGCACCGCTGGGCGGCGGAGAAGTTGGCGCCGCCGAGCGAGTCGTAGTGGAAGGCGACTCGTCGATGACGGACACGAGGAGGAGCGACCAGTGTGAGCCGCTGTCGGCGTTCCAGCGGTCCCGGCTGTCGTTAATCGGCAGGAAGATGTGGGTGACCTTGTTGAAGTTGGGCAGCGCGCTGGCGGCGCTCTTGATGTCGGCCGTTTGCATCAAAAGATGCGCCATGCTAGGTCGGAGAAGGACAATTCGAGCTTGCGGGTACTGGGGAGGATTTCGCGCTCAAGCCATCTACAAATATTAGATACGGTCCGCGCTGAGCGAGGTGACGAGGTGGGAAAAGTCTAGGGAAGATCGGGACCGCGTTGAGATGCGACATACTTCCCAGAAAGCGATGTTCTGGAGGTTCCTGTTAGCGAACCAAGTTATTGAAAGACGATATTTCAATGGGGACATACCCCGTCTGTAAGCCAGTCATACTTGAGCGCCTTGATGTCTTCGGTCCACACTGGAGGTGAGGAGTCAGCCAGAGTGTCCAGCAGTCAGCCCAAGCAGTGAAGTTCGGGACACTACGTCGCACATCATGATCTATCACCAGCAGATATTAGATTCTGATGAAAGGCGAGAGAAATTAACAGGAGCAGGGCTTACAGGAGAGGTATGGCCTTGACGACATCCCGAGCTGTCGACCTGTCAGTCCGGGATTCCGAGTCAAACGCACGCCATGCAAAGCATTCCTTTACGGAACAACGTGATCTTGCAAGCAAAGATTGTGTAACAAGAGGCAAAATTCCCATCACCCGCTGACTGCCCATGAGTCTTGCTCCTTGTCTTCTCCCGCACCGCAGTGCCTGTCCCACTCTTTCAGCCCCCAATATCAATCCCAGCTCGCAAGCACACCGGCCCCGTCTTGCAAGACAGGTTCAGATCCAAAAAACAACGGGTCTCGAACGAAGCAGAGGAATGTTTATTCTTACACTATCCCCGAAGTGCCTGGCGACACTCTGCCGGAAACGCATAGTGTCCGTGGTCGGCCAGAGACAGCCGGAAGGGCCCGTTGGCGGCTTCGAAGGGTGGGTTCGAGAGTTGGTGCTCGTCGCGTTGACAACCGACGTCGAGGAGGGTTCTGCCGACAGTTGAAGGGTAGCACCACTGGCAGCGCGGACACCCGGACGATCCGGAAGGGACGGGGGGGACTTGGTGTGTCAGCCTCGACCGAGGCTCGAGGATCGCGATTTGGGGTCAAGGTCTTGGCCGCCGTCACCTTTTGCGCTCGTGAGGCGGCTGGAAATGTTATAGGACAATGGTGTTTCAACGTCTGGGGAATATGGCAATAACAATATCGTCGACGATCCGCTGGGGGAGGAAACTTGCGGGGAAGATGATGGGCGCGAGAATGGCGAGACAACGCCGGAGCAAAATGAGGCTTTCGCAGAGAGGGCGCTCGCACGGGAATTTGGGGAGACCCCGCCGACTTTCATCAGTTTTAGCGCACGCCTCGCACCCCATTGTGGCTGCGCGCTGCAAATGCACACAGCACTCGAGCCAAGACACAAGACAATGCGGAATGAGATCGGGCCGAATCATAAAAATGGAAATTGACAATAAGGCAAGTAGAGTAGGTGGGAGCGAACTAACCCTCCATTACACCCGGATTCATATCAAGTCTACCGGATTGCTGGGAATTGAGATGGAACAAACCCAAACACACTCCCAAATTCGCAAGCGGACGTCACCAAACGCCTCCCACACCCCGGCACCAAAATGGAGTCGCAGATCGGAACAACTCAACCACTGGCCACCATGTGCCAAGAAGCTGCACTCCGGCATTGGGGCTGTGCCGCAGTGTGCTGGTCCAGAACCCCCCAGACGTCACAATGCACCCCGCTACAGCGTCCAACCGCCAAAAGCTGGCCACAACGGACCTTAAGTCGCTGATCTCCCGACCACGTCCTGTTTTGCCCAGTTTTCTGAAGGCTTGAAGTCCGTCTCGCTGGCGTCATCTCTTCACCTACGGCCTCTGTGTCAGATTACTTACCGCCGGATTCAACAACAGACGGGACACATCCCTGCATACCAGTGGAGGATAACTGGAAACTTCGCGTTGTTTCAAGCTGCTGTCCCGGATATGCGATCTACTGAAAGTTTCGTTTCCTTGAAGATTTATGCTGGTACGGGCTAGTAAACTGATTTGTTTCAGGTTTTCAGAAGACATCCTCGGGGCATCTTCCCCGTTTTCTTTTGGTATCGTCCCCCCTCTCATTCTACTTTTCCCTTCCTTCCCTTCTTTCTGATTGCTCCTTCTTTATTCTATGTCCTTCATTTCTAGTTTTTCTCATTGCTTTTTTCGCCAACTTCCATTCTTTTATCCTTTTTCTCTCTTTTCTTCCGCGCTTCAGTTTACCCCCATGTGTAACCGACTTCACATAGCGACACGCAGATCTGGTGTGATCGACGACGAGCGAACTAATTAAAGCTTAGTCAAGCATGGGCCAGATAATTACTGCAACGTGGCAAAAGAAAATGCATCCATCTCATCATACTCGTCAGTATTGCTGGCGCTGATGGTGAGGAGGAGGTGTGTTGAGATTGGGCTCCCACTAGACGCACACGTGTGTGCGCTTATGTAATCCTGAAATTGCTTATGTAAGTCTAAGATATGCATCTATCAGAGTTTACCCCTGAGCCCTTTTCCACCACCACCACAGCCAACGCATCGCCAACCATACCGCAATGGCCAACACTGCAGCCGTGGCCAGTATTACAGCCATAGCCACCTTTTCAGACGACTGCCTCCCTCCCGAGGGCTTTTTCGAATCTCGACAGGCCTTATTCGAATCAATCAACCCGTACGCAAAGCCTCGGGGCTACGCTTTTACAACACAGAGGTCAATACGCGAGGCTAATGGCTTCTCGAGGGTCTTCTTCGCATGCGATCGAAGTCGCCGACTACCTTCGTCGCCAGAGCGAGACCGCCAGAGAAAAACGACTACTCGCATGACGAATTGCCCCTTCTCGGTTGTTGCCAAGGAGTCTAGCGAAGGCTGGGCTCTAAAGCATCGTCCAGATCGTCGCTTCGCAACCCATAACCACGAGCCGAGCCTACACCCGTCTGCACACCCTATTCAACGACAGCTCTCTAGCGGTATATCACAATTACCAGCACTCTCAAATGCTGGCCTTGCACCAAAGGAGATCCAGACAGTTGTACGGCAAAGCGGTTCTTTAGCAACACGTCAAGACATCTACAACCGTATCGCTAAAGTCCGCCGGGACTCTCGCCAAGGCCAGAGCCCAATCCATGCACTTGCAAATCAGCTCGAGGAAGAAGGCTTCTGGAGCCGTGTACAATATGGGCCAGATAGGCATGTAACGGCAGTTCTCTTCGCGCATCCCGACTCTCTTGTCTACCTTCGAGCATACCCCGAAGTCCTCCTTCTCGGCTGTACATACAAGACAAATCGATACGGCATGCCACTTCTTGATATGATTGGCGTTGATGCAACTGGACGCTCCTTTTGTATTGCCTTTGCATTTTTAAGCGGCGAGACTGAAGAAGACTATACGTGGGCCCTCGAGCGGTTGAAGATCTTATATGAAGTGTGGTAGAGTCTTCCCATCAGTCATTTTGACAGATCGGTGCCAGGCAGTTATCAACGCAGCTTCAACTCTCTTTCCGTCAACAACATCTCTCTGCACCTGGCACGCAAATAAGGCGGTCCTTGCGCGGTGCCAACCAGCATTTCTAGAAGCTGAGAAGTGGAAGGAGTTCTACGCTTTTTGGTTCTCTATTCTTGACTCGCCAACTGAAGAGATCTACGAGGAGCGTCTGAAGGAGTTCGAAAATAAGTACGGCTTGACGAACCTTACGCAGGTTGGCTATATCAAGGAGACGTGGCTTCTACCATATAAGGAGAAGCTTGTCTCTGCGTGGGTCGACCTGCAAGCTCACTTTGGAAATACGGCTACCTCCCGCGTTGAAGGAATCCACGCGCTTCTTAAGTCGTACCTCCAGAGGTCGACGTTTGACCTCTTTGAAGCGTGGAAGGCAATTCGGCTTGCGTTGATCAACCAGCTCTCTGAATTACGGTCTAACCAAGCCAAGCAACAGATCCGTATACCCCTCGAGCTCGACAAAGCTCTATATAGGGCTGTACAGGGCTGGGTCTCGTACGAAGCACTACGGAAGGTTGAGGAGCAGCGGCAATTATAGTGGAAAGACCCTCCTCCGTCGCCCACTTATACGGGACTTTTACACGTGTCTACGGGCTTCCATGTGTCCATGTACTGACTGGACGTCAAGAGCCTCTTCTTCTTGAAAGACTTCCATTCGCACTGGCGCTTAATACGTGATGCGGCTCCACTTCACCTTCTAGAGCCTCGCCGTATAGAGCCAAGAGCGACGAAAAGCAGTCTCCAGTGTCAAGTACGAAGCGGGAGCCCAGTGAATTCGAGGTCGTCGAGGCAACACAGGCAACGCGGGCTAAGCGGCCAAGGCAGTGTACGGCTTGCGGTGAAATTGGCCATATACGGACCTCTCGGGTGTGCCCGAAGCGTTATTCAGATATTGTACGGATTGATTGAATGGCTGGCTGGCGGTAGTGTTGGCGATGCGTTGGCTGTGGTGGTGGTGGAAAAGGGGCTCAGGGGTAAAGCTCTGATAGATGCATTCTTAGACTTACATAAGCAATTTAAGGATTACATAAGCGCACACACGTGTGCGTCTAGTGGGAGCCATGAGATTGTTGTGAATTAGATAATCAGCAGCGTTTTGGATTAAAGGAAGGAAGCAATAATTACATTATTCTCAAACTTGCTCTTCTGGTCTTTGAACATGATGTTGGTCATCCTCTGAACTGCTCTTCCTTGTCCACACTGCAAACGCTCCAACAAACTTGGCTATTCTGAGACCCCAGCTGCTTTTTTCACGAATCAAATCATAAATGTTATCTTCTCACAGCTAGCAAGTGTCCACCAGCTGCCCAGCTGGTCTCCGCCACGACATGTCAATTGCAAATGTTCTTCCAATCCTTCCAGAGCCAGATGTCCCAACTTTCCTGCGAACAACACCACTTGATTTCAAAACAAAAGATCATCCATGCCTGTGCCATTGGCGACAACAACAAAACCCTTGTCGGTGACTGCATGATCAATGTCATCATGCCGTCATTCCTGTGCATTCCACCGAGAACCCTGTCAAGGAAAACTTTCAAAGCCTCGTCAGTGTTGCGGGCAGGACTCTCAGCCTTCCTGGCTTCAGTGCATTGGTTCTTTTCGGGTTGACCTTCAATGCACTGCTTGATGAACTCATTGACCTGGGTGCTAATGTTGTCATCGAATTCACGACCGCGGTTGTCGGACAAATGGATCGTTTGAAGCAGCCTCAGTCTATAGGCCTCCGCAATACTATCAAGATTTTCATCTTCGTCCTCCGGCTCGCTCGTGACGTCCTCGCCGACCGCTCCTGAGCCATATCTGTGCAACATGGCCTGGCACAGCTGAGCCACTTCATCAATTTTCTGGGAGAGAACTGGCCGTCTGAGTACGTCTGCCGTGCGGGTGACGTCCATGTCCCGAAGTCTGTCGATGACTGCCATATCTTGGCCGGCACTAGCAAAGACTGTGAAGGCTGCTTGAGAGGTCTTTCGCAGGGCTGCCATGTGTCCACTTTCTCCTGTCCATGGCGTGCGGCCAAACCCTCGAGGAGGCGCAGTGCATTTTCTCGGTAGTCGTTGGCGATCTCGCGCACTGCCTCTTCTCTCGTTTCAGCGAACGGTGCAATAGCTGGCACGGCCAAGGTTAACACAAGGCAAATATACGCACGATAACAAACTTTGCACTCACAGTCACGATTCTATGCAGAACCGTGGGTGGACTGTCATCCTCCACAACCTGCTTCCAGGCATCCTCGGGCACCATACTGTCTTCTACATCGGGACCCACCACAGGGGCAGTGGGAGGCGAGATGGATCCTGCATGCCCATCTGAGAATAGACCCTCTCCAGCAGACGGCATCATCCCCTTCATGTTCTGGTTCTGCGAGCTCGCCGCAAGTCTGGGGAAGGCACATGGTTGGAACGAAGGCGGAGGGGTGAATCCAAGGCATCTGTTCTCGATGGGAGATCGAAGCAACAATCCGTGATCAACGCCGATTCCTGGTTGAACTGTAACTGTGACATCTGGGCTATCGCTTGCGGCAGGATGTCCTTGGTCTTGCTCCATGAATAACGACGAGGTTGACCCTGAAACGGCATCCATTTCCTTTGCGCTGTCGCTGGGAACCATAATGACCTCCCCAGGTCCTGACCATCCTGGAACAGGAAGCTCTTTCTGCCTCAACTCGGCGTGTGTCTGGTTTGTCAGTTCTGCGCCCCGGTTTCGCGTCGAGACTTCGTGCTCCGGGCTGTCCATGCCGGGTTGCCCACTTGCAACTGATTCTTGGCCAACGATTTGCTGGTCGTGCAAAATTTCTGGTCGATATTCCGCGTCGAGTCAAGAGCTGGCTCCTCCCCTTGGTCGTCTACAACTGCTTCGATGGCTCCCAGAGGGGGGCTTGCTTCCTCTGAACTGGGGAAGCGCCGAGGATCCAGGTGGGCTGCCAACTTTCTAGGCACGCGAGAGGGTTTGCCTTTCTTGCCTGTGGTCATGGCATTTTTTTTGTCTCGAGCCCGGCTTTTTGTGAAGGAGAGGCGAGAAATTTCTGGGATGGAGGCTCCTTTGCTTGCCTCTTCTTGGTCTGGACTCGTCAATGTCCGTCGAGTCGCTGAGTTCGAAAATGTCATCGCGTTTTTTTGCTCTGTTCATGGTTCGGGTGGAAGCAGGCTTCGCAGGCTTAGGAGAGATCTTGATTTGCTTGGATTGTCTCGCGGGCCCTTCTTTGCCTTCGAAGGCGGAGCTGGTTTGGCGATTGCGTCACGAGATTGGCGGGAGTGGGAGCCCGGGGAATCCAAGGTCAGCACCAGTTGTCGAGTACTCTGATCACGGCCTGCCTGAGGTTGCTGCCCTCCGAGACAAGAGGATCGTTCTAATTTTTGTTTCTTGGTCTGGTGGTGGGAAACGGATGGACTGTCGAATTCGTAGATAGCTTGAGTCGCTTCATCATTTCCCGATGACGATGGTTTGTTCGTGGCGTCCTGTTCCTGCGAATCGTTTCGCCCCTTCCGGCTCGTGTCTGGTCTAGAACTCCGTTCAGCAGGTCGGGCAGGGGGTCTTTCTTCATCGACTTCAAGGGACGGCATCCCGGGTTGGGATGTACTCAAGGTCGAGCATGTCACTGGAATCGGAAACTGAGGCTGGCTTTGGGCTCTCGACTCCCGGATCATCGACAGTCCATATCTCTGCCAGGTCGGCTCGGCAAAGATCGACAGTTTGCTGGCTGAGACGAAATCGGGTGTAATCCATGGTAAAAAGAGGAGGAAAATCCAGCTAATGGCTGAACAGCTTTGGTGCGAGGGAGACGGGATGGAGGTCAGCGCAGGCGAGCTCCAAGCAGTCGCCGGCAAATTCCAAGTGAGGGAAGTTGCAAGAAAATTTTCAAGCTCTCCACGCCAGGGGAGTATTGCAGAGTCGAACGATATAGAAAGTGCCCTGGACGTGGTTTCCTTATACAGCCCTCGAGCCCGCGAGCATACATACGGGATGGAAGGTGCGAGCCCCCAGCCCTTGCCCGGTGGCACCCGTCGTCCGCTTCGACCCAGGCTCAGAAATCCGACGCACAATGAACTGCAAGAAGACATCGGAAATGTGTGTGGTTTAACTCAACTTTGATTAGAAACAGAGCTCCCTAACTAAGGTAATACATTGTGGAGCTTGGAAGGAAACTATCAAGGTGAGGTCTGCTCATAATTATGTGGAGCTCACCGTGTCGCTGAACAACAGATCATGATTAAAGCCGGGTCACAGCTCGGCTAATTCCGCCGTTGGATCGGGGCCATCTGGCACCTTTGAGAGTATCTGAAGCGGGCCAGGACTGGGGTATCTCCGCATCGTCCCCGCCGTTGTGGATGGATGGTTTATCTTGGACCGTTGACTTTCCCTGAACGTAAGGTTTGCCGCGGGGTCGTCACCCGGGCCGGATTCATCATCGCTCGGAGGTTGTCAGCTTCGGACTCGGACCAATTTGCGGGAGGATTAGTTGACATTGGCTCCGAGCTGCCCCAACCAGGCCCGACGATGCCGGCAGAGTGGATTACGTACACGTGCGGTTTGGGACGAAGCCCCGAGTTTCTGGAAACTGGGTCCCTGGCAACCTGAGCTCTTATAAAGGCCTCTCCCGATTTCGCCATTTCCACTCTTGATTGCGACAGCCACACATCGTGCCAATCCTCTCCTGTGTGACCTATCAAAGCTGACGGGCGCAAGCATGAGCGACCACAAATTCCCGGCTCCACATTTTCCAGAGCCGGAAGGCTCGCAGGATGACACGGCAGTCTGGAGCTTGAGGCATACCCAAATTCGCTTGTCGCGAGACGCCCGGCGTTCTGAACCGCGACATCCCCCGATCTCCTCCATCCCTCACACGTCTGCCGCTCGATTCGCCGAACCCGACGCCGCGCCGACTCCATTCCCCAGCGAACCGATCCTCGCAAAGACCTTCCAGCAATATGCGCCGGTCAAGCCCAAGTCTGTTCTCTACCTCGCCTATGGCTCAAACATGTGCGCCGAGACATTTTTGGGCATGCGTGGCATCCGTCCGCTGAGCCAGGTCAACGTCTCGGCGCCGTCGCTCGATCTCACCTTCGACCTGCCGGGCATCCCATACCGCGAACCGTGCTTCGCCAACACAGCGATGCGCAAGATCCCGGGCAAGCCGCCGAAGCTACCACCTGACCTCCCCAACCCGCCGATCCCACCAGTCGCACAAGATGATGACAACAAAGACAACATCAACAGGCGGCGCAGCCCAGTCTGGAACAAAGGCCTCTACGGCGTCGTCTACGAGGTCACCCCTGAAGACTACGCTAAGATCGTAGCCACCGAAGGCGGCGGCGCAAGCTACCACGACATCCTGGTGCCGTGCATCATCCTCCCCCCCAGCATTCGCGTCCCCGAGAAGCCCGCAATCCCCGTCCCGCCCAAGCCCTTCCTGGCGCACACACTCTATGCGCCGCGCCTCCCCGACCTCCCGACGACGGCAACGAGACTTCCCCCGGCGATGACGACCCCTCAAACCCCAAGCCCAAATATCCCTCCTGGCTCTCCAAGCTCCTCACCCCGGTCCGCCGCCCCGACCACTCTTATGCGCAGCCCTCGGCGCGTACCTCAAGCTCCTCCGTGACGGCGCCCGCGAGCACGAGCTACCCGCCGAGTACCAGCTTACCTAGCCTCGCTGCAGCCCTACACCATCACCACGCGGCGGCAGAAACTTGGTCAGATTCTGTTTTTGGGCTTCTGGTTCCCCATCGTAATACTGGTGTGTGATGGGGGGGAGGTTGTTTGCAGACAAGCGAGGCAGGTCCCCGCCGTGGGTAGTGGCGGCGTCGACGGTGGTGTTTAATTTGGTCTGGGAAGCTATGATCTGGTGGGAAGGAGAATGTTTGGGGACGGAGAGAGGACTTTGATCCTAGGGATGCTGGTGGGGAAGGTGACGGAAAGGGACCCGGGAGGAAGAGGAGGGGAGTTTGGCGAAGCTGAGGGTGTGGGGGAGGTTGGGGATGAGGAGAAGAGGAGTTTCTTGGAGAGGGATTGGTGAGGGATTGAAGACTGGATGGGTGTGGAATGCATTGTATTTTTTGAGCGAGCGTGCGTAGCATCTTTTGGGGGCCGCTTCTTGAATACTCCATCGCGCGGCAGGTATCTCAGTTAACATTTTTCTCATTACATTTTTAGCCTACTTAACCGCTGTCCTGCATGGAACGATACTGCCTCACCAGCATAACTCCTATCAACCCCGCCACGCCATGGAGTGTACCTCTTATAACTTGCTCCCACCGCCCGTAAAGAGTCTCGAGATATCCTCCACCTTGAACTT
The DNA here is from genome assembly GCA_031001845.1 of Achaetomiella virescens. Taxonomy (NCBI): domain Eukaryota; kingdom Fungi; phylum Ascomycota; class Sordariomycetes; order Sordariales; family Chaetomiaceae; genus Achaetomiella; species Achaetomiella virescens. The sequence continues at coordinate 243,245 of JARNGD010000004.1, forward strand.
GCCATCGACCATCTTCTCCACCGCCATAAACAGCGGGTACCTGTCCTCCACGCCCTGCGCCCTCAGGAAGCTGCTGACCTCCTTCGACGTCGAAATCCCCTGCAGCTTCTGCCCGTTCAGCTCGGTGCGCTCAATCTCCATGATGGACACGCCGCGCTCGGCGGCCATCTTGGAGTAGCGCCAGTTGCGGGCCGACGTGCAGCTCACACGATCAATCGCTCCAGCCGGCGCTCTCCCAGAAGGTGCGCTCTGAGATGGTCTCCGGGAAGAACTGGCGCGCAAACTCAATCGTCTCGAGCATGCCGCGGCGCATCACCGCCGTCTTGGCCGTCATGTTCCACCCGTGTCCCTCGATGAAGCCGCATGCGATGGCCACGATGTTCTTGAGCGCGCCCGCGAGCGAGACGCCCACCACGTCCGATACCATCGACACAGTGAAGTACGGGCGGTCGAACAGCATATGCAGCTCCTCGTGATCGAGCGGCGGGTAGTCGAGGGGGAGGGGGGTGAGCTGCACCTTGGAAACCTGGCCGCGGCTGTCGCGGTGCACCCCGTTGCCGTTGCTGGCAGCCCCGTTGCCGCCACGCTGGTCGCAGGGCGGAGTGTTGTATGCGATGGTCGTCTCACACCACAGTTCGTTGGCGATCTCGTTGGCGATATTGGCACCGCTCAAGGCGCCGCAGTAGATGTCGAGCGTCTCGCCAATGTAGTCGCATATCAGCTCGATCTTGGCGTCCGTCACCGTCACGCCCTTGATGCAACTTATGCCCCGGGCGTAGGGGAGGATCTTGCCCTTGATCTGGCGGCAGACGTTGCCGATGAATTCGTGCGGGAGGTTGAAGATGAGGATGGAGGCGTCCCTGACCGCGTCCACCAGCGAGGGGTTCGCGACGACATTGGGCGGCAGGGCGATCTTTGGGAGGTACTGACGTTCTCGTGGTATTTGTTGATGATGGAGGTGAGCTTCTGCGGCTTGTCGCCGACTGTCGCGTCGTAGTGGGGGGAATCAGACGGGATGACCACGTTTTCCTCGTACACCCACATCTGCACGTCCTCCTCAAAAAATCTGGGTGCGCCTTGGTGTTTTCAGCGACCAGTTTCGCAACGGTGGTGCCCCAATTACCAGAGCCAACGACCGTCACCTTGTGCTTGCGCCGGGGAGAGTCTTCGGAGATTGCCATTTTTGCTATTCGAGAGAGCGCGCAGGTGTTGGGGGAAGAGGTGGAAAGAAGAGGACAGTCGAGCTGCGTTTCTGAGACAGACAACGAATGTAAATGACAGGCTTTGGACGATTCAAGAGCAAGAGATGCGATGGTCGAGAATGTTGGGACGAAAGGGTCCTCTGTGGCGGACAGGGTCGAGGCTTGGGGAATCGGAACGTGCAGCTTGCTGAGTGGATATGCTGGTGGAAATGGGTCAGATGGGGCACGTTGGTTGAGGAAGGGGCAGGCGGTGACCGGCGATTGCTGTTGCTGCTGGCAGGAAGGGACGAACTGAACAGAACCACAGGGAAGCCCAGGGTGATGCTGCCACTGCTTTTATATGGGGCCAGCAAAGCAGACCGTCCGATGGTCAGCATCATGAGCGCCGCGAGAAGGAGCTGCTCAGGCCTCCCAAAAGCAGCAAGCGGGCACCGTCCTTTGTGCGCACAATCGCCTTTCTCAAAGGCCGCCACCGATCTCCGTGAAATTTCTTTGCGAAAAACCCTTGGCCCGATAAGCAGCCATGACGCAAAGGATCCGGCAGAAAACACACCGCTTTCCCGTTCCAGTGATACCAGTGATCAATTTTGCTGAGCTGAAGGCAACGGCAAGCTTGTGACCGTCCGGATTAGGGCGTGTAAAACCACATAGCCACTGCTTAAGCCAACAAGATCACACATTTGGTGCATCTAAGGCACGCGACCAAAATGTGGGACAATTGGGCCTGTGAGACATCAGGATGCAGGATATCATGGCGGAGCTGGCGTCTGGGATCAAAGGCTTAAAATCACCTGACGTTATGTTCAACTCAACTACCAGTTGCTCGCAGTAGATACAGAGGCGAAACCTCGTTCAGTCGGCTTTGCAAATGGCATCAACCTTGTTAGCATAGACAATTGTACTGTCGATTTAGACCGTCGGGATCCCGCTCTCCCCTCGGCCGGATTTCAATTGTCCTCGCCGTCCGCCGAGGCCAAGCCTTCGGGGGAAACCCCACATCGGTCAACCACCATTTCGCTTCATCGATATTCTCGGCATGACTCTCCACTCCCTCCGCCAACAAGCCGACGGTCTTCACCTGTTTCGAAGCCTTCATGTCGCTTGACCCCTTAGAACCGCGGCGAGCATTCCAGGGGAGCGTCGCATCCCGAGGCTTGAGGTACCCTCGTGGCGCGGACGAACCGATGATACTGGAAATGCCACTGACCCTGCCGGCGGCTGCCGACACGTTTCCAGCCGGACGGAACGGAAGCTCGACCGGGCGTGGGTAGTTGGCGCCGGCCCGTGGAAGGCGAAGCCATCGGTCTTGCGCTATGAAGATCGACTGTGGTCTCCACCACCAGTTCTAGCAACCGTGCCGAAATTTCGAAGGGCTTCGCTGGGTCTGCTGTTCGGGCCACCCGAGGGCAGCCAGCCCGTTCTCAGCGAGACCGAGGTCAACTCGAATCACCGCAGAGAATGATCCTCTGCTGACCAAGCTCCATGAGAGCAGTCGGAGTCAATTATGGTTGATGCAGACCCTGCAGACGCAGGGTATATTTTCCACGCGACCGAAGACGGGGACGTTGTCTCACCGTTCATGGGCTTGCATTGCCCCGGGCTTTGAGAAGGCAGCTGTCCTTAACTATCCTTTTGCGAGTTCATACCCGAGCGGATTCAAACGAAGACAACATGTTGAGCCGCACAAAGTCTCACAATCCCGGTGAGGCATTCAAGCAGTCCCAAGAGACACAGACCCCATCATCCCAGAGAGTTTGCGCCTTGAGTCAAGGAGTTGAAACTTTGCCGCACAGTTTTAACAAGCGCAGATGGATAGAGTAATTATGTACATGAACCGCCACTCTAATGCGTCGACAAACTGAGACACAAATTCGATGATGGCTCCCATAACCACCCTGGCTTCTTGGCCTGGCGGTCTGGAAGCACGGACTCCCTCCTGCTGCCAAGCCCAATTCAGCGCTGATGTCATCGAGCATCAGAATCCAAGAGCGGGGCACAGCGATTGAACACCAGGGCGCCTCGATCGCGCTTTCTCTGGCTGACAGCAGTCGTAGAAACCCGAGAAGTTCTTCAGGTATGGAGATTTAGGTATTACAGAACATCTGCGGCACACGAACCGTTCCAGAGACTGGAAATTGGCGCAGTTGTACGACCAACGCGATGGGAGCTGCGGGGTGCTGTTTCCAGTCTCCCTCCAGACAGCATTTCACTGAAATAGAACACAGCAGGCAGGCTCCGCACGGCTTCGCCGGCAGAGACGGTCTCGCAAATGTCGGCCAGCCAGGCGTCAGAGATTCGCTGCTTCAGGTTGGCCCGGTGAAACCAACACGCTCTTGCCGGGCGGCGCGCCTGGCAATCGCTGTGCCCCGCCGATGACATCGCGCCAGCCAGGCAGACCAGGCAGACCAGGCCCGGCAGCCGACCCTGTCGCGTCGTGGTCGTAGAAGCATCAAGTTTGTGCCTCTCGCCGACGAATCCTGGAGTCCAGCAGGCGGCGCCGGGCAACAGTGCCCTGATTCTTCTCTTCCCTCGCCCGTTGTTGTCCCCTGTCGTGCTTCAAGTTTGCATCGTCTGCCTGCCTACTGCCGACTTTTTGTGCTCCTGTTTTGCTCTTGTTTTCTTCTGGTTCAGCTCTCTCAACTGCTTTGCCAGAAAACCTTGGAATTCCCTGAATTGCACACCAACGGCGACCAACCCCACTGTTCCTGCGTCAGCTTGTGTTCTGTGCCATCAAATCACTACATTACTAAGACCCAATTCGCTTTTCCCTGATGTCTAGGTTCTTCCGATCTCTCGCTCTGTGCCTGTGTCTCGTTTGGTGCCTTGCTGATCGGCGCCGTTGAGACCCAACCGCGCGGGGTGATTGATCCTACCTTAGCAACCCCGTACCTTAGCTGCCTTATCAGCTCGGAGCTCCAGGGCTCCATTTTCCCTTCGACAACATGGTCCCAAAAACCATGGTTTCCAACGAAGTCTACCTGCTCCCACTCAAGGACGATGGCTCGCCGGATGTCGCCGGCGAGTACATTTACCTAGCTCCCAAACACAACGATCCCATCACCATTCGCTTCGCCATCGAGGGTACCTCGAGCATCTGCCGCCATGGCAGCTTATGGGTCAACATCCCCGAGCAGGGCGCCGAGTTTCGGCGCGACAAGTTTCGCGAGTTCAAGTAGGCTACTTTTCCGAGGCGGGTTGCTTTGGGAAGATGCGATGGAAGGCTGATCCTTTTCTCTCAGGCTTGTTCCCGACTTCAATCGCACCATCGAGATTTCCGTCCCCATTTACGAGGCCGGTGCCTACGCATTCTACACCACCTATGCCGAGCTGCCCGATCTAGCGAGCCAATTGACCCAATCCGGTGACGATGCGAAGCCCGAGACGAAGAAAACGCCGTGGTACTACATCGACGTTGCCCCGCGTCTGACGCTGGACGGCCAGCCTCTGCCGCTCCCTGCGCTGTCCGTTTTCTCCGTCATCAGCAAGTTCATGGGAAAGTACCCGCAGGACTGGGAACGCCACCTCAGGGGCATCAGCGACCGGGGCTACAACATGGTGCACTTCACCCCGCTCCAGTTCAGGGGCATTTCAAACTCGCCCTACAGCTTGTATGACCAGCTCGGGTGGGATCCTGCCTGCTTCCCCGAAGGCGAAAAGGACGTCGAGAAGATGGTCCAAAGCTTGGAAAAAAACCATTCTCTGCTCAGCTTGACGGATATTGTTCTCAATCACACGGCCAACAACAGCCAATGGCTGCAAGAGCATCCAGAAGCCGGCTACAACCTGACAACAGCCCCATGGTTGGAGTCTGCCTATCTACTCGACTCAGCACTGCTCAAGTTCAGCGACAAGCTGGAGGAGAAGGGGCTACCCACGGACCTCAGATCCGCGGACGGCCTCGAGAAGATCATCAAGGTGATCAAGAGCGAGGTCATCCCGCAGCTCCATCTCTGGCAGTTCTACGTCACAAACGTCGAGCGCGACGCCGACGCCACGGTTGAGTCGTGGGCCATTGGGAAAGCCAAGTTCCCTGAAGGCTCCCTCGGCGCCGGTGGTCCCGACACCTTGCGATCCGCAACCCCCGAAGAGCAAGCCGAGTGGCTGAGGAAGTACGGCCTGAGGAATATGGATCGTCTGGGCGAGCGGTACAGGAGGCGGGCTGATCCTGCCGTAGCCGCCGCTCTGTTATCCGCCATCTTCGGGAAGTATGAGGGTGGCAAGGGCGAGACTGCTGACCAGGCGGCTGTTCGGACCAAAATAGAGAGCATTCTGGACATCGTCAACGTGCAGTTCTACCAGGAATACGACGCTGAAGTTGAGGTGATACTGGATCAACTTCGCGACCGCATCAAATACCTCCGTCTGGACGAGCATGGGCCGAAGCTGGGGCCGATCACCAAGGATAGCCCCCTAATCGAGACGTATTTTACACGCCTGCCGCGCAACGAAGTCACCGCTAAGCACAGCGAGGGCGACTTGGTTCTGGTGAACAACGGCTGGGTATGGGGCGGCAACGCCCTGGTCGACAACGCTGGTCCGCAGTCTCGAGTCTATCTCCGTCGCGAGGTCATCGTCTGGGGCGACTGCACAAAGCTCCGGTACGGAGACGGCCCGCAGGACAGTCCGTGGCTCTGGGAGCACATGACCAAGTACGCGCGGATGCTTGCAAAGTACTTCGCCGGCTTCCGCATCGATAACTGCCACTCGACGCCCCTCCACGTCGCTGAGCACATCCTCGACGAGGCCCGCCGTGTCCGCCCGAACCTCTACGTCGTTGCGGAGCTCTTCACCGGATCCGAGGAAATGGACTACGTGTTTGTCAAGCGGCTTGGTCTGAGCTCGCTCATTCGCGAGGCGATGCAGTCATGGAGTACGGCCGAAATTAGTCGGCTCGTTCACCGCCATGGCGGGCGTCCTATTGGGAGCTTTGAAGTGGACGAGATCTCTAGCACCGAGGTGCGCAATCCCGGGACGGAGAACGCGGAACGAGGTCAGAGTGTGAATCCGTACACCCGCGAGATCATCCGCCGAATTAAGCCCGTCCCCGTTCAGGCCCTGTTCATGGATTGCACCCACGACAATGAGGTTCCGGCGCAAAAGCGGGATGCCCGCGACACTCTGCCCAATGCAGCCCTGGTCAGCATGTGCGCCAGCGCAACTGGCAGCGTCATGGGATACGATGAGATCTATCCCAGGCTGGTCGATCTCGTTAACGAAACTCGCCTGTACACCTCCGAGGCATCCAAGTTCCCGGTGCGAGTGGGAGAAGGCAAAGGAGGCATTGCCGGCGTCAAGAAGTTGCTCAACCAGATCCACGTCTTGATGGGCATGGACGGCTACGACGAGACGCACATCCACCACGAGGACGAGTATGTCACTGTCCACCGCGTCCACCCCGGCTCGCGGAAGGGCTACTTCCTGATCGCACATACTGCCTACCCCGGCTATGGCAACGGAAGTGGTTCCTTGAGTCCCGTTCGCCTTATAGGAACAAAGGTGAAGCATCTCGGCAGTTGGATGCTTGAAGTGGATGCCAGCAATGAGGCTGTTGAGGAGATTCTCAGCGACAAGAGGTATCTACGCGGTCTCCCGAGCCGCCTTGTTGCCGTTCCCGCATCCGCATGGAGGTCAAGGGAAGAGACTGTCATCACCGTCCGCGACAGGTTCCCTCCCGGCAGCATTGCCCTGTTTGAGACCTGGATACCAGCAGCGGAGCACTCGAGTGGTCTGGATACCTTTGTAACCTCGGGAGCCAAGGCTGCCATGGACGAGCTCGACCTGGTCGATCTCAATTTTCTGCTGTACAAGTGCGAGCCTGAGGAACGAGACGCCAGTGAAGGACGGGACGGCGTCTACGACATCCCGAATCACGGAAAGCTTGTCTATGCCGGCTTGCAAGGGTGGTGGAGTCTTCTCAAGGACATTATCAGGGATAACAACCTCGCGCATCCGCTCTGCCAAAACCTTCGCGACGGCCAGTGGGCGCTGGACTATATTGTCGGCAGGCTGGAGCGTGCCTCCCAGCAGCCGATGTACAACCGGCTCGCGAAGCCCGCCGCGTGGCTGAAGGAACGGTTTGATGCTATCCGTAGCATTCCTAGCTTCTTGCTTCCACGGTACTTTGGTCTGGTGCTCCGGACTGCATATATGGCCGCCACTGAGAGGGGTATTGCTCTCATGAACAACAATGTCCGCAATGGGCAGTGGTTCCTGCAGAGCCTTGCTCTTGTCAGCATCCAGCAGACTGGCCTAGTGAAGTCGGCGTCGCTCTATCCGAACCGGCTGGTGCCGTCGCTAGCGGCTGGTCTTCCGCACTTCGCCGTCGAATGGGCTCGCTGCTGGGGTCGCGATGTCTTCATCTCGCTCCGTGGTCTGTACCTCGGTACGGGCCGCTTTGAGGAGGCAAAGGAACACATTCGCGCCTTCGCCAGCGTTCTGAAGCACGGCATGATCCCCAACCTGCTCGGGAGCGGCAACACCCCACGGTACAACGCCCGTGACTCGGTCTGGTTCTTTCTGCAGTGCATCCAGGACTACACCCGGATCGCGCCAGACGGCCTCACCTTGCTGGACGAGAAGGTGAGACGTCGGTTCCTGCCATACGACGACACCTGGTTCCCGACCGAAGACCCCCGCGCGTACAGCAAAGAGAGCACCATCCGCGCGAGATCATTCAGGAGGTCTTCCAGCGCCACGCCGAGGGCATGAAATTCCGGGAAGCCAACGCTGGCGCTGGGCTTGACATGCAGATGCGCGACGAGGGCTTCAACCAGGAGATCAAGGTTGACTGGAGCAACGGCTTCGTCTTCGGCGGCAACCAGCACAACTGCGGCACCTGGATGGACAAGATGGGCGAGAGCGAGCGCGCCGGCTCCAAGGGCGTCCCGGGCACCCCGCGTGACGGCGCCGCCGTCGAAATCACTGGCCTTCTCTACAGCGCTCTCAACTGGGTCGCTACGCTGCACAGGCAGGGCCACTTCCCCCAGTCCGGCGTCCGCAAAGCCGACGGCTCCGAGATCACCTATTCCGCCTGGGCAGACCTCATCAAGTCCAACTTCGAGCGCTGTTACTTTATCCCCCTCTTGCCCTCGTCCGACGCCGACTACGACGTCAACCCCGCCGTCATCAACCGCCGCGGCATCTACAAAGACCTTTACCGGTCCGGCAAGGAATATGAAGACTACACCAGCTCCGGTGCAATTTCCCCATCGCCATGACCGTGGCCCCTGACCTCTTCATCCCTGCCCACGCGATGCACGCCCTCTGCATCGCCGACACGGTCCTGCGCGGGCCCACGGGCATGGCGACCCTCGACCCGAGCGACCTCAACTACCGTCCTTACTACCGCAACAGTGAAGACAGCGACGACTTTGCGACGAGCAAGGGGAGGAACTACCACCAGGGCCCGGAGTGGCTGTGGCCGACGGGGTTCTTCTTAGGGCGCTGCTCAAGTTCGACCTGATGCGTAGGGGCAGGGACGATGCGGAGAGCAGGACTGAGGCGTTCCAGCAGGTTACAAGACGGCTGAGGCAGTGCAAGGAGATGATTGTCAGGAGCCCGTGGGCGGGCTTGACAGAGCTGACGCAGAAGGGTGGGGAAGAGTGTCCGGATTCGGTGAGTCCTCATCTGCCTGGGTGGAGTGAGGTGGTCGGTTGCTAACGAAGGAATGCAGAGTCCGACGCAGGCTTGGTCTGCGGGATGTTTGATTGACCTGTACATGGATGCGGCAGAGGAGCAGGCAAAGTCGGGCGAGATGGAGTTGCCCGTGAGATAATGATGATGGCCTCGGATGCGGATTGTGGAGGTCAGATGCAATGCGTGCAATTTAAGTACGGCGATAAGGGAGTTATGCTTTCCTATTGTTATGATACATGAGCTCCAGTCTTTGAGTCTGGAGAAGGACAATGGCATTATTTCAGCGATACATGGTTAGATAATTGGCATCGTCACTGCGTGAGTCCACGAGTTGACGATGCGGGACAGGGCAGTTTGCACACTGTCTTGGCAAAACAGAACGTCGACATATATACTCAATTTACAAAGTCATAGAGAGATGATCCCTCTTGCGTTTCTGTCGAGCTTGCGAAGTTAACAGAAACGATTAAAGTAGCCGCATCGAGATCAATTGGTTGACAGGTTGCGGGCCACCAAAAAGTGTGACAAGGGTAAAAAATTCAGTGGAAAAAAGAAAAAGTAAGTCCCCTCGACCGGAATCGAGCCGGTGACCTTTCGGTATCAATAAATTCCTTTACAGCCGACGTGATAGCCAACTACACCACAAGGGGCTTTAATTGTTTGGTGGTCTCAGCAGGTCAAACATCAACTTATGAAAGTTATGAGCAAGACTCCAGGATTCCGAATATTTCGCAACATCGCGTTCGGTGAAGAATGCGGCTAGTTAAAGACTGTCGCAGAAAGATGGGAAGGATGACAGGTCTATGTTGAATGAATGAGGTACCCTGAATGAGCAGATCGATAGATGTGGACATAAAAATGCAGCCATCTCCTTCGGCCCAAATGTGAATGACGCGAATTGGAAAAAGTGAGGTCATTGCCATCCCCAACTCCAGTCCTCGCCCAACGCCCAACGCCTCGACATGCCATTCCAACTCATGTCGTGTCTTCCGATCAATCCTTCTCCTCGCGTGGAAGGAAAAAGAGGGGAGGTAAAAAAGAGAAAGGAAAAGTATTCCAAATGGACTACGTGAATTTGTGCGTGGAAAGCCAAAAATGGTTATGACGCGCTGAAACGCATCGCTAGAAGTGGGAGGACGCATATTGGCCCTGTCGTCCCACCTCGTCCCTTGGATACAAGAAAAAAAAATGGCATATATACGGCGTCTCTGTGTGTGGTTCGAAATTGTGTAGTTGTCTACTGGGCGGTTGTCTTAGGTGCGTTCCCGGACGATCCACTTCTTCTTCGACTTGGGTCGCTTCTCGCCGTACACCCCGGCGGAGCTGATGGGCGCGGGGTCGAACATGCCGGCTGCCGGGACGTGTAATGACCCGGCGCTGCTGGCGTTGGGTACTACTCGACCGGAATCGGTCGCGCGGGCGAGGTTGGTGCCGAGCGCGAATTGGCGGTCCTTCTTCCGGAGGTAGCGGCGGCGCCAGATGCAGGCACCGATCCAGATGCCAACGATGGCGACGACCATGATGACGAGGAAGATGACCCATTGGTAGTGGTTGTCGAGCCTGCAATCGCATGGTAGGTTAGCTTTCCGGAAATTAATAGAAAAAGGGCGCCGTTGCCGGCCGCAAGCTGGCAGCGCCAGTCCCATCCGTGACTGAATTCGAGAAAAGGTGCTACCATACCAAGTCCGCCTCCGCCCTGATTGTTCGCGGCCCCGCTAGACTTCGACTTTGCTGTGGTTGTTGGCGCCGCGTTCCCGTTGTTGCCGGCGGCGGCATCGGCGCAGAATCTCGTGAACCAGCCCTGGATGCTGCTCAGATCGGCAGGGTTCGCTGTGCAGGCGGCATCGCAAACTCCGGCCGTGCCGGTCTTGAAAGGAGCAAGGCGTGCATCATTGCAGAAACAGTTGTCGTATGTGCTGGCGTCGGCGGTCGGTGCTGCTGGCGGTACGCAGGCGCCATTTACGTCGTATAAAGGACCGCATTGCTGAGCGCAAGCGGGCAGCGTTTGGAATGGAACGAGTGTTGTCTCTGCGACATATGGTTAGCAAGACCCTCTGTCGGAGCGGCCCGTGCCATCCAAGGTGGTGATCTCGCTTGCGATGGACCCTTCGAACATACCCATCTTGCAGAATTCTGTTGGTTACGTAGGTGGCCTGCACGGAGGGATGGGAGTACTGGTCGGCGGGGGTTGGCCGAACAGGATACGGTGCACAACACTGGTATGGTTGTCGAACACCTGTCTGATCCAACTCGCCCAGCTGCCGCGCAAGACCAAATGACGATCCTTTGATGACGCAGACACAAATGGCAGCCACCAGGAATGCCGAGGCAGATTCCGGACAAACGAACAACGGACCGAAAGCAGCTCGACAAGCGTGTGATCTCGACGGTCTCCTTCTCTTCGAACTTCGAGTGCGCCGGTAGGTTACGCAAGGGCGGGCTTTCGTCCGTGTACCAATTTCCCAAGCATGCAATCGATAAACGACTATAACTTCGAAGCCAGTTTTTGGTGTTGGCCCTCTTTCAGACTTCAGTCCCGTCGTGAGGAGAGAATCTCGGGGTTATCCCTGGTGTTTCGAAGCGTGTTGGGAAGCAGCGTCGCTCAGGTCTTGCCAGTGTTCGTGATTCGAGTCCAAAGCGAGCGGAAAGGCTGCTGATGCGATGCGATCGTGTGCAAATCAGCTCGGCGCGTTTATTGCCTGAGAAATCGATCGTTGCCGAGGAAGATGAGACGGAGCGAGTGTCGTTAGCGGGTAAAATGAGAGGTTGGTGCGAACGTGGGAGAAACGAGCGAGAGAAATGGACGAGAAGACGATGAAAAGGTTGGCAGAGCGCAGATTCCTGCTTTGCAGTCCAGCGCTGCAGGGCATGTGTGGTGCTCGGGTGAGTGAGATGCTCAGCGCGGAGGGACCGAACTCCCAGAAAAGTCGGGTGAGAGCAGGGATTTGAGCCCAGCTGCCGAGCCAAATGGGGCCTCTGGCTTAGCCTTTGTCCAGACCGCGAGCACAGATCCGGGCGGAAAGTGCCGACCTAATTGGTGGGCGGCCGCTGCGGAACTCGTATGTCAAATGCGCCAATAAAAGCACCCTCTGGCTACGCCGCCCGGTCCTTCACCAGGCCAAACGCGCCTCATGTCTCGGGCCCAGAGATCGGGCTGCCAATCGATTATATTCACCGTGCGGATTTCACACTTGAATATGCCATAATTTGAGCAGAACAAATCTCCCTCTCCTTCCGCTCCAGGCTCCAGGCGGGGTCTTCGCAAATCCCATGTGTGCGCGAGATCAGGCCCACATTTACCCACGATGCCACCAATCAACTGGGTTGTGCCGCGCGTCAAGATCCCACTGTCCATACAGTGTAGTACTCATACTTGACCCGGATCCTCCCAAGCATGCATTTTATTGGTCCTTGCAATATTTGCTTGTCTTTTCCAGGGTTAATGCATTGCCATGAAGAACAACAAGCCCTCTCAGGGAAACATCACATCATGTTCATCAAGAACATGCTCAGAAATTCGACTTCTCGAACAATGCGGGTCAGCAATGGCAGTCTCGTATTCATTCCAAAATAGGAGAGGAGTCACCAATGTAGTACTCGATTATTCATGGTAAGGCCAAGCAATTAAAGTCGTATCTGTTTGATTGAGGATAAGTTTCTATTGTTTATCCTCATTTTCAGCGCGCTGCTCTGAAAAACCATGAGATGAGCGTGAGCGTTTCATCAGTGAGGACAGAAGCACCTCATCCTCAACCACACCTCAAACTCACAACCTCATTCTTGATATCAATAACTACATCCGGTTACCTGAGTCTTAAGTGATTCTCATGTCTCATGATTACTTTCTGCATGGTAAGGGACTGTGCCGTGGTTGACATTCCAGGTTTCATGTGGAGGGTCCGAGTTTCCTTAGGAATCACAACCAATCATTAATTCATGTCGTAACGTTAATTCAAGTTCACAGTCCAAAAAAAAAAATCCCAAGATGGAATTCAGCTCAACAACAACTGAATTCACAATCTTAGAATAACTTGACGGAACTTGAAAATAGAACTGAAGGCAATCTCTGATGATGCGCGGAGAATGGGATTTTTGGCAAGGCATTGGAGAGTCAAGTGTCATTCCACGAAGGCATATTAATGACAATGCACGTGGCACACAATTCCTTCATCCATAAATGATTAGGCTTAAGCAGATCCCCAGCTGCCAAGCACCCAGAGACACCTGATGACCAGTGGAGGGATTTACACCTGCCCTCATGATTTTGTGATCTCCTTGCCAAGTATCGCCAAGATCACCTGGGTGTCGGCAAGAAGAGCCGAAATAGTGGTCTCATGGCTGAATGGTCTCGATGACTCAAATACCAGTGATCCGCATGGTCTGTTGTTACCACACATGCTATCTGCTTGAACATGACAGAAGCGGTCGGAGCCGAACCGTCCATCCACCGACCGTTGACGCTGTATGAAGAGCGTGGGCTCAAAAGCTCCATGACCTACATTCTTCATAGCCAAGAGAAACGTGTCTAGGGAACGCCAGACCACAAAGCGCTGTGGCGTCCAACAAAATCCTTCATGTGCCACCAGAACAACCCTCAGAGCTTTCGCGATGAAGATTAAGAATAGCGATGATGTCGTGTCAAGAAGTCGGTTGCTATGATATGGAGTTGTCCATGTTCTGCCTCCCCTGCCTTGAGTACCTGTAAGAAGCAACCGACAGACATAGTAATGGCCGAGTAATCCGTCTCTCCAAGAGCAGCGAAGCTTATCGAATCGTTCCTAGAATGACCGTCTGCTTATGATAAGCTCAAAGCTGCAGGAGCAGTCCATGATCAGAGTTACACTACCTCACCCGGCATGGGCATTCCGTGGCAGCTCCTGTCGATTGCATCAGGCCCATTCAGATGATTCTGCTGGATCCAGGAACGAGGTGTGTCCCTCCGCCAATCCCGTGCGTCGAGACACCTCTCAATGCTTCCATTGTATTGTGAGCTTCGTCCTCGATTCCATGACATCACGGCCTCGTCGCGGCAATCTCCCATCACGATCCGCGGGGTCGCTCCCGCAACGCGAGATTGCGCAGGCTTAACCCCATGAGACGATGGGTCGAGGAAACTCCCGCGTGTTAAGTGGCGGTGAGGGTTGGAAGCCAGTGAATGAGCGACAGGGAGACTCGTACCGCAGACGGAGGAACGAGGATCGACAACTCGAGGCGAGGCGACGTTACCGCAGTCCTGAGCCCAAAAAAAAATAAGGAAGAATGAAGCTCGTCGCCTTCCTTGCCAAGATGAGGCAACTGGCGATGGTCATGGTGTCTTTTGTGCTTGTTGTCCTCGTGATGGACTCTACCGGCCGAGACGGGGGAGAGGAACTGCATACTTGATGACGACCCCACTGTCCCTGGCCAAGAAGGTGCGGGTAACTGGCGAAGAGGGCCTTTTGACACGAGACAAATATCCCGCAGCAGCGGTTTCGCTTCCACTTGACGGGTTCAGACGCTCTGTCGTGCCACATGGCCATATGCTGTGTGAAACAGCGGCATTTCCCGTGTGGCTCGCTCCTTCACAGCTGGCCTCGAGTCAGAGCTGTGAAAAGCTCGGTGGCACTCGATAGCGGTGTCCGGGGAAGCTCCGACGACATGGCGATGGCGCTTAACGCTCAGTCTGAGATTCGATTCTCGGACGGAGTGGGAAACTTCTTCAAGTCGAGTAACATCTCTCCAGGATCCCGATTGGGCCATCGGAACCACCCGAAGCTCAGGGGGTTCTTTCCCATGTTCTCGAGGTATCCGGTCTCGGAGTCCCTATCGCAGTGTCCTTGAGAGGAAGATGTGGCACCGGGCCGAAGGACCGAGGTGCCCTCCGCGGAGCCAGTGAGGAGATCGTCGATCGTGTCGGGTCTGCTCCGGGACGACCAGCAACGGCACGCTAACAATGGCCGAGGGATGGTAGGCGAGTGTCGACTGGCTGGCCCGAGTTCCTACGTCACCCACGTGCTCAAAGAGCAGAAGCCAACTCAAGCGACAGTGTTCTTCCAGATTGGATGCCGGTTGACCCTCGTAACCCAGTAATCAGAATATTTCCCCCCCCACCTTGAGGAAGGATGATGGCATCTGATGGCTTGAGAGTCATGCGACAGCTACCGGGCGCTGTCAAACCCGCCAACCTGTAGTAAGCATGTGTGATCCAGGTGTTAGTCCTTCGGGATGCCAGTTTCAGGATTCCGAAGGCTGGACGGAAACGCGGAACGGAAACCGGTGCCATGGGTTCAGGAATGGCGTTTCTGGCTTGAGTGATGGAGGCCAACCACTTGAGTCGAGGAACCGCTCCGCCGGCCATCTCCCAAGGGTGTTGGAATGTTCTTGCCCATTAATTATACGGGTTCGTGCATGCGCGATCCAGCTGGTTGCTGTTCTTGGGGGAACTGCACGTCCCGAATCATGTCAAACCACTTGAAGATTCGCGACTTACAGCAGGTCCTGCAGTCAGCATTTCCCGATGGGTGAGTTCCCTTGCGTCGGGGGGGCCGTTGAGGCGGTCACGCCCAATCCCATGACATGCTAGACGCAAAAGGAGGAACCCCTCCATCTGCTGCAAGCACCCGGTTTCGAACCTGATGCCTCGTCACCTTTCTGAAGAGCCTCTTGAACCATACGGGAATTCGGACATATGGGCAAGGAAAATCAAGTTTTCCACCAGACTTCAGTGTCCCGACAAGGCAGCTTCAGCAGCCCTAGATAGTTTTGTGAAACCTTGGATGCGCTGGCGTTCCCGCGCCTCTTCGGGCATGAGTTTAGCGCAAGCATGACGAAGCGAGATGGGATCGGCTGCTGAGCGATGGCGGTGAGCTTCGGTATCTCCCTTGGAACGGGCGATGTTGTTTGTACCTGCTGAAGCTGTGGCTCTGCCAGCCACGAGGGGAATGTGAACAAGGGCAGCCCTTGATGACGCACAGGAGACCCAGCATGCTCCACAGGTAGGAGACTATGAGTGGCAATTCGAACTAAACCCAAGTAGGTCCTTGGCTGTCGTACAAGAGAGTATAGCCGGACCAGCCGAGAAATAGCTCCATGTGCCGTGTTGCTGACGTCTGAGCTTTCTAGGTTCAAAACAGAAGGACATGGCCATCCATGCGGCCGGTCCATGATCTGCAGTGCTGCTCGTCAGCTGGCCATCCGAGACAGACCGGATGTGACCTTCAGCACACGCCCGTTTGGGTATATGCTAAGGGACGGGTGATGCCTCGCTCCTAAGGTGAGATGCCTCGAGGTACAGAATGCTCAACAGCTGCTGGAGTTGACAGTAGGTATCTGGCAGATCTTGTTGAGTTGAACGTCTTTGGTCCGAGGCCAGGTGTATAAAGAGGCGTGACATCCCTCTCGTTTTCATCTCTTCCAGCTCCAAGCGTTCTGCCCTCGGGCCATCCCATGCATGAGCTTCCATCCATACCTCAACCACCTCAACACCACTCCCAAAACGTAACCGACCCAAAGCAACATGGCCAACTCGGGACACTCTTCCTCCTCTTGTCAGCCCCACACCCCAACTCAAACCACCCTCCAATGCTGACTTAAGAGTTATGTAGCTAAGGGAAGCAGCTCCAAGTCCCACAGCATAAGCAAGGGCAAGTCGGATAAGAAGTCAAGCCGAAGCAAGGAGGGTCAAGGCGATCATCAGAAACGATCCGTATGCGCTATCCCTCAGCGGGAGCGCAGGGATCGAGAGGTACATACAGGAACCAACCTACGTTGCGGCGTGGAACCCTGTAGGAGCAGCTTCCAGCAGGAAGTGACGGAGGGTGGGCCGTGGCATGAGGAGGGCGGTGGCATGAGAAGGGCGGTGGCATGTGGAGGGCGGGAGTGATCCGGAGTTGTGGATATGGAACGGTGGCTGGTTGAGCGGCTCTGTCTTGTTTTTCCGTGGGCGGTGGTCGATTGATTTCGCGGTGTTTATGTGGTTTGGGTAGTGCTGTCAGTCATTGGCACCGTTGAATGTGCAACTGCTTTGCGGACCGTGCGCTTCATAAGTGCACCTCCTCGCAGTTTTTATGGCTCTCAATTGCGGAAATGTTTGAGACTACCGAGTGGCATCAGTAGTAGCAAGGACAGAAAGGGGCCATGAGAGCCAATGTTGCCAGTCTGGTCCCAGATATCGAGCGATGCTCTTCAGCAGGTGGGAGCCAGAGTCGGCAACATGCCACAAGGCTCTGCTATAATGGAGAAGGAGTGCCCAGTAGCCCATGATGGCAATGGCCTCTGGTCGTAGCTGGGCGAGTAGGTCGGCAAACTCCTGGGGGACGGCAGGGGCCCTGCTCGCATGGTCAGTGGCGATGATACCTGACGTGGATTTCAAGAATCAAAACACACCACATGAAGACCATCAGGTATCTTTGGTTTCTCGTGTCACCTCCAATCAAGCTGTCGAAACCCACCTGAAGGCAGGCGATTGCTCTCATACAAGCCTCCTTAGACGGTGCATCCAAGTCCTTCGACTCGGCCACAAGACGTTGCAGTTCAGCGCAATGATGACCTCGAGGGGCTGCTTGGGATATGTCAAGCGCCCAAAGAACGAGGTGCCTGATGTCTGATTGTAGCAGGAGATCCCAGGCGGCGACAGACATGGCCATCAGGCCCCGAGAGATGGATAGCAGTTCGAGAAACCGGGGCAGGAAAGAGCCGAAGTCGGCGTCTCGTCTTGCCAGTAGATCAGCGAGCAGATGTCGACCCAGGAGAGAGCAGAAGAGAAGAAGAGCGGAGCAATTCGTCTGGTCGATCTGGGCTTTCGCTGCCGTGCCGTTATAGATGGAGACCGCCTTTGTTTGAAGTTGCATGGCGAGTTCAAGGAAGGAATCTGCTCTCCCCGACTCAAGCGCAGCGAGACGTCGAGCGGACACGGCGAGTATCTGGTGCATCAGGTAGGGTGCTTCCAGTGCGCATTTGAACAGAAGCTTTGAGGCAAAGTCGTGCATCTCGGCGTTCAATTCTGGTGCGTGCTCCTCGAATTTGAAGCGGATGAGCAACTCCATGTGATCCAAGTTCACCTCAGGCCCAGGGGAGGTGTGGCTCGGATCGTGAAGGGGGTTCGAAGCGTCGCTCGCTATGTTGGGAAGAGGGACACCGGCGACGGGGCTGGCATTGCTGGTACTGACAGATGAAAAGGCGACGAATGATGGTTCCGATGCTACGGATGTCGTCTGTACCGTGCTTGTTGTCGTCGCCATCGCCGTGGAGGGGCCGGCAGGCGCTGGTGGATAGCTGCATTCCCTCTCAGAAAGAGTGCAAATAATGCATTTGGGCCGTTGTTCGTCGCACTGGTGTTGACGAAGTCCATACCATCAGCCCCTTCACACATTGAAACTCGGCAACGCAAAGAACGGGGAACTAAATCAACCAAAAAAAAGCGGAGGGTGGAAACGAACTTTGACGTGGCGACGCTTGCACTCTAGGCAGCCAGCCCGGGACTTCTTGTGACTCCTTCGGAGCATTGGTGAGTTTTCTGTTATACAGCTACGGCTTCGTCGGTGTGTCTGATGCAACCGTTAGCCCCGGTCCAGGCAAAAGTGGCACTCGGGCGGTGTCCCGTTGAACGGTGACGATTTCGGAGAAAGCGAATTAGGTAACTAGCCCGAAAAGAACCTGAGGGTTGAAGACCGCACTGTGTGGACACAACACCACTCCTGCCAGTTCAGGAACGGGCGACCCTGAGCAAGAAGTTAAAATCTCAAGGGCCTCCCTTCCATCGACATAGTAACGCAACAGAAACGACCACAGTATTCCTCAACTCGGCTTATCTCCTAATTTGGACTTTGATTCAAGGGTCAACAAAAAAAAAAAAAAAAAGGATCCGGCGTCGCCGCCATGTCGGATCCATCCACTCAACTCGGAGTCCGGAGACCAGGCCACTGATAACACTAATATACGCACGTATGAAGCTTCATACCAACACCATCATTTCTTAACAGGCGGAACTCAACCAGCGTGCAATCTCTCCAACGAGCCAGGAGCTCGGGCCCAACGGCCACCTTCCGTCTCTAACCCTAACCTTGGATTACCAGGTTATCAGCCACCCCCTGAATCCCTTCCCCCCTAATACCACACCGAAGACGATAGCATCTGAGGTGCGTCCTGATCATAAGGCCCTCTGTTGCCTTGACAAACCAGAGAGTGTAGGACCTGTGTACCACACTGGGTCCTCGGTCCAACGCCGTTAACATATCAGTTGGCAAGACCCCGGCCGTGGGGTTCCCCAATACAGCTGGTCAGGAGGACGCGGCTGTTCACGCTGCCTCCTACCCAGCCGACGAGCAAGAAGCCCAAGTCCAAAGCCTATGAGCCGGCGACACCAGTTGACTTGAATGATATATGCGTCAAAGACCTGGAGATGGACGAAAACCGCCGCAAGATCAACCGCGCGCTTGATTCCGGCACCATGACCAAGACCGCGTTCGCGGAGATTGGAGTCAGCCTTAAGTCTTTAAACGACTTCCTCGGTGTGCATGGCCCGTTCAACGGATCTGGATTTGTGTGTACCGGGAAGCATGGGCGTTCATCAAGGAGCACGAAATCGGGGGGATCAAACTTCCTGTCAAGAAGCAGGAGACCAGTGCTGCTGGAAAGGGAGCAAAAAGGCTGCGGCTGCTGTCTTCGACGTCAGCGATATTGTTCTTGATGGAGAGGACAACGATGCGGCCCCGATATATGACACTTGTGACGAGGTCCGAAAGAAGATCAACGCTCACCTCAAGAAACCCGGCGCCAAGCAGGCCCGGCTCTGCCGCGATATCGACGCTCAGCTGAAGGGCCCCTGTAAGCCGGAGATGTCTTCCAAAGTTCGCATCTCGCCATGTTCCGCGGCATGAACGGTCCGTTGACTGGCGCGAAGACGCTCATCTTCTATGCTGCGTACGTCTTCTTCGAGAAGCTACGAATCAAGCAGGAAAACCCAAGAGCAAGCATGGGCAAAATATGGAGGGCTCTGGGAACCGCAAGAAGGCTGTCCCAGAGCCTTTGATGGCAGACAGCGGTAAGTTCCTCCCATTTTCTTTCAATTGCCAGTGTGTCAGCGTTCCAGGTTCTTTCCAGGTCACTCGCTCTCGGAAGACGGAACGCGGGGGAAGGGTGTTGAGGTGGAGAGCCGCTTCCAGGCTCCATTATGTCCCAAGTTGGAGTCGGCCGTTCCGCCTGTGCGAAAGCTGGTGTCGGTTCGCCAGATTTCCAATGTCCAGCGCGTCTCGGGAACCGACTGGGTGGCAATCCACCTCGACGGATGGGGGTTCTCGTCTCGAGACGGAGCTCCAAATTTTAACAGGTAATTATATCAATCATAAAGGGATTAACGTACATTATAAGCGAGTGAAACACCCCCACCTATACTGCAACACTTATCCCTAACTTCAACCGCCTAACACTAAGAACCAACTATAATTACATTAGAAATATATGAATCAGACAATTCGGCAGTCTCCTAGCAAGCACGCGCATTGTGGCCAGACTTGCCGCATACACTATAACGGGCTGGACCCTGTAGGGGCCTCGGCGGCCCTCGTCTAACCCTAACCCTCGTTGAGGGGCCTCTTCCCCTGCACAACAACACCAACTTCCTGGGCAGCGACGCCCATCGCGCCTGCCCCTTTTGACCTGTTGCCCCTCTCTGGCGGACCAAAAGGCCACGTCATTTGCTCTACTTCCTTCTCCCGCTTTCTCTTCTTCTCTTCTTTCCCTTAAGATTGGTTGTACTCGTAGAGTCGTCATTAGCTAGTTGAAATACTCTCCTAAGACCGTCACATTACCACCAATCTTTCTCTTTTTGCTAGAATAGAGTATTCGCTAGACTAGCGGGTCAATCGCGTTGTCGTCTACAGGGAATCGCAGACGTGACTGTTACGAAGGAAGTCCTAGTCGCTAGTGAGGCGACGAGGCATTAAGGTTCTTAAGATACTAGCAACTCGTCCGGTTAAGCGAAGAGCAAGATCTCGGCGTTCGCAACCAAGTGGGCTACGACGTCGCCCGCAAGATACTGGCTTTTAGAACCGGTTAAGCCGTACGTCGGACGGCAAGATACTAACCTACGGGATTAGTTGAGCTAACTGAACGGCTCCTATCCTCTATACCTGGATAGTCGAGAAGGAAGAGGCTTATATTATCAATGAGGCAATGGAGTAATACCTAGGCTGTAAGCTTTAGTGGTAAAAAGGGTAATGAATCCAATATTTCCGACTATTATATTATAAGGGCGAAGATCTCGTACCTGAGCGAGCAGGCCCATAAGCATAGTCCGGTTAGGCCACAAGCGCCTGTGCCATCGCTACAGTGGTCTGTTGACGTGTGGAGGGCAGGGCGCTGGTGGTGCTCGTGCTGGTGCTCGCCGAAGTGGTGGATATATCTGAGCCGTGGCCAGTCACAGTTGCCCGACTGACACACGCTCTCGGCACAAAAGCCGGCGCCGGTGCCGCACTGGCCGCTGATGTTGCAGCAGTCGCCTCGCTTGCCGGCGCACAGTCGGTTGCCGTGCTCGCTGCCGCAGGTGCCGTCGGTGCTGTTGACACTGTCGCCCGCGCAGTCCCCCTCGTAACATGTGCCGTCCTCGCAGTCCGCCCTGGCGTGTGTTAGCGAAAGGATGGCAGATAAAGGACAAGATGCCAAACATACGCCGTGTTGCCGCAAGTCCACGTCTCGGAGTTACAGCACTCAGCGTCAGCGCCTAGGCAGACAGCTTCGTTATGTTTTGGGCCGCAAAACCCGTTGATAGATCGGAGTGGCTCAATGACTGTTTTGTTTGGGGGTGGCTGGCTAGCTAAGACTCGTACCTCGGTACGAAGATGCGATTACAACCCTCTGACAAAATAAAGCGTGTGCGGCTCGATGTTTGAGCAGTCGGGCAGCAGAGTGGGATTCATCCGGAAAAAACCACGCGAGGCTGATCCCCCAGGCCTCGGCCAACTCCGTACATGTATAGTAGTTTGCATCCTCGTACGCGGTCCCAGAAGCGGCAATTGATGTCACCGGGTTGAGTTGGCGTCGATTACTGGCGCGCTCCAATGTACTTGGGGACCACGACGGTCGCGGCGTTGGTAGCCCGAGCGGCGAGAAAGGATGTGTCGCTGCGCGAGAGAAATAGTATAATTACCTGTTGCGATGAAGGGTTTGAATGTAGGGAAATTGAGGATGTGTTGTATTGAGTTGAAGTTTTGGAGAAGTGGAAGATGGGCGCAATGGCTATTTAATAGCCATTGCGGGCAACAAACGCAGGCAAAGCAAACGCAGGCGAGGCGGCCTGCAAACGCAGGAGGTCAACGACCCCGTTTGCAACATTACCTCTATCAGTTGGGGTCGGCTGTCTCAAGTTGCAACTTGAACATCGAGCTCCTGGATAGTACGACTCTCCTTTCTTTCCCAGACTTCAGGCCCTCCGACCTACAGCATGGTGACGCTACGGTGGGTGGCGCGCCTGCTGGCGTTCCTTTTGATGCACCACAGCACCTGGCGAGCTGCTAGCTGACCCAGCGCAGATGGCCCTCAACCTCCCCCATTACGTCTATCTCTTTTACAACTGTTACTACATGATAGAAATATGTAAGAACGCACGCGCGTTTCTAGCTTCCACGCGGAGCCAGAATTTGTATGCAGACAGATCTCTGGACATGGCGTGTTTCGCGTGTTTGGCTACGACTCCAGCGTTGGTAAGAAGTCCACCTTTCGCGATTCCCAGCGTCGCCTGAAATCGTGCCCCAGCAGCTGAAAGACACCCCACATCTGCCCTGAGTCGGACCAGTCCCGGCCGTGGAGGCATGACAGCCAATGGTTTACCTACGCGCTTCAGAGTGGCACGACCGTCAATGCTATTCCAACCAATACGACTCCAGCGGCAACCTTGTAAAGAGAGTCGCACATCCAGTATTCGTGCGAGAAGTTCCCTGCGGCCTCGTGGGTTGAGGGCGGCGACAGCGCCAACAGCAACCAACCGGCCTTTACACGCTGTGCTGCCCTTACCTGCCAGGGGCACCCAGTGGTACCAAGGCAGAGCAGACGTGGCAGAGCACCGCCCACGGCGGCTCGGCCAGGAAACTCAAAGAGGCCGCGTCCGACAATAGTTTCCGATACCACCTTCATCGGCGGCGCGTACGTCATCTACGGCGGCGAGCAGCTTTACCGCCTAGCGCCTGACCTTCAACGGCTACGCCGTTGGCGTGCAGATTATCCTGGACTGGGGCTGGATATGGAAGTCCATCACCATGACCAACGTCGGCACCGGCTTGAAGCTCATGCCCGACGCTGGCTAGACGGGCGACGTCGGCTCGGCCGCGTTCCTTGACTCGTCCTTCACCAAGGGCGTAGCCAGTACGGCCGCGCTACGCCGCTGGCCGGCACCTGGAAAGATTGACCACTGGGCGCTAGGGCGCGTCTACTCGGGCGATGGCACTTTTTCCAGCGGTGCCCAAGATCGGCAGCTACCGCGCCAAGCAGTTGATTAACGACGCCACCGGGGCCTAATTCGAGCGCCCCAGGCCCTAGTACGAGACCAGCCTAGCCGGCGACTTCATTCATGTCAAGGACTTTGGGGCTACGCAAGACGGTCTTACCGACGACACGGCTGCCTTCCAGACCGCCCTATATACGGCCCAGGGCAAGATCCCCTACGTCGATGCCGGTTCGTATATCCTGACGTCCTCCCTCAGGGTTCCTACGAGATCCAAGATTGTAGGCGAGAAGTGATCGCAGTTGGTTGCGTTTAGATCGTATTTCCAAGATGCGAGGCAAGCCTGTTCCCTCCCCCATACATACCTGGGTACCATGCTAATTAGTAGGTCACTGTAGGAAACCCAAGGCGCTCCTCCAAGTAGGAGAGAAGGGGCAGATCGGCAACGCCGAGTTGCAGGACCTGATCACCACAGCCAGGGCCCAACTGCCGGCGTTATCCTGATTGAGTGGAACATGAGGGCAGAGGCAGCCGGATCGGCCGCAATATATGGATGTCCACGTCCGTATCGGTGGCGCTACGAGGGCGGGCCTGACGCCCGACGAATGCCTTGCCGTCACGAGCGGCGTCAACGCAAACTACAACGCGCTAGCCTGATGATACACATCACGCCCTTAGGATCGGGATACTTTGAGAACATGTGGCTTTGGTTGAGCGACCACGATATCGAGTGTATGTTGCCATCAAAGTAACTTACTTTGCGTGCTCGCTAACTTGGCCTATCGACCCTGTCTTGCCGACCCTAGTAACAACATGATCAATTAGAACTCGGTTTACGCCGCCCGAAGCTTCCTCATCGAGAGCATACACGTGACCTAGTACGTTTGGTTCCCTCAGCCAACGCCTTCTTCGGTAGCGCAAACTGACGAGATTCTTCCTTCGACAACAGGTTTATGGCACCGCGCCCGAGCACGCGGTCTACTATCAGTATAACTTCCACAACGCTTGCAACGTTTTTGCCGCCATGATCCAGACCGAGTCACCTTACATCAGCCGACGCCGCCGCCGCCTGCGCCCTTCACCAAGGAAGTCGACGTCCTGCCGGGAGATCCCGACTACAACGTGCGCGCCCAATGACGAGTTTAGCGGCTGCGGCCAGTCTTGGGCTCTGATCATCCGGGAGTCGAGCAACATCTCCATAACTGGAGCCGGTTTGTGCACGTGGTTCTCGACCTACACCCAAACATGCATCGACACGCAGGACTGCCAGAAGGCGCTGGTTCTCTTGGACAACAGCTCGGGCAGCGTGCGATCCAACATCTCGTCACCATCGGCGCCAGGTATATAGCCGTCATGAACAGCGTCGGCATCACGGCCGCCGACAAAATGAACGCGGATGTGCACCCCTTCCGGTCGCAGATCTCGGTCCTCGACGTCACCAGCGACGGTGCCTAGTACAACGACCTCGTTGGATTAACCCTCATGTCTGGGAGATGGAGCAGCCAGAGTTCACCTGCATCCCCCACTGCCACGTGCAGCTCCCGCCCTGGACGCGCGCGGCCACCACCATCAACTACCCCCATGATCACCGTTAGCTCCGGGACTTGGACAAGCCCCATTACCAAGGCGCCCTTGACCCTCTCCGAGTGGCGATTCCAACCCGTGATCATCACGGCGGTGGGTGGCGCCGGCGCCGCCAAGAAGCGTCAGATTTTCGGCGACTTTTGCCCTGTCCCAGCCGCCACGTCGACGTGGCCGGCCGTCGTCTACAATGGGCCCAACGGGTCCCCCACCACCGTGGCCCCGACCGCGACCGTGCCCACGCCGCCTAAGGGCTTCTGGCGGCCCGTTTCCATCCGCGCGGTGGCCGCAACGTTGTAAGTCCACGGGTCAACGAGTGCTCCTACTACGGCGAGGGGTGCGAATGGGACTCGCTCACCTACGGCGACGGCTCGGTCAGAACTAGCGACCTGGATGACTTTTACGACGAGAGCTGGGACCAGCTCGGTAGCACATGCCCCCCGAAAAAGAGAACAACCACCAGCACCACTAAGCCCGTTTACTCAACGCCCAAGCCCTCGCCCAGGGCTACGCCGCACCACTCGCAGAACCAGGTATCCTGCTACGGTTCCGGAAAGAAAGCCAAGAACGCCGACCTCGCCGAGATCGCCGCCAGATTTTGCACCAAAATCGGGCTTTGTGCCTCGTAGTGGAATGACCTGCTGGAGACGGAGGATTTCAAGATCTTCAAGAGTTATACCCCATCCAAGGCCAATGGCATCGACGTTGCTCAACATTCAAACTCAACAGGAAGTGCCGCTGGCGTATGATTATGACGAATGCCTGCGCTACCTGCGCTACCTCCACAACCCCCGTCGACGCCTACAACTGCGGCGGTGAGAACGGTAAGCAGGGCAACAACACGTAGAACAATTGCCTAACATTTGGCATTGACCCCAGTACCGTGACGAGAAGATCAGGAGGGGGGTCGCTGTTCGACTAATATAGAGCTTGGAGACAAGCTCTTGTTTATATTCATGTCGCCTTGGCTCACTTTCGTGGAGGTTTCGTACAAGTCTGATTGACTTCTTGGCTATCCTTTTCTTAGCACTTCAAACACTTTTGCACACCGAGCTCTAAGTTTAGCACATCCGCCTCTGAGCACCTGACGAACATGGTAAGCGAGTGAGCAAACTTTCTACTGGACTACAACAATACCAGAAACCAACTGTGTTATACGGACAGCCCATGTACATCCACCTAGAACAAAAAATACAGCCCGCTTCCCGCCTTCTAAGAGAAGCCCTGTCCCATCTCTTCCCAATACTGTCCGCCAGACCAACTGTTCCATCTCTTGGGCGTCAACTTCATCCCAGACCCGTTCCGGCGTTTGCGGGTGCGCATCCAAGAGGACTCATCCAGCACGTCCACATACGGGGCACTGTACCAAACCACCACCAGCCTGGTCTCGGGCGGAAGGACGCGCCGGTCCGGCCGCGGTCCTCGCTCATGGCCTCGAGCACCTCGTCGCGCCTGGCCATCAAATACGGGTGCACGGTCGAGATGAAATCGTGGATGGTGACAAAGCCGCCCCCTCCTGTCGTCGGCTTGACCACCACCCCCCTCACCCCTTTACCAAGCGGCCGCTTCTGCCCGCGGTACACCAGCAGGTGCTCGTCGCCGCCGTCGAGCTCCTCGTCCTCGTCCGCGCCCGGGAGCGGGCCGTAGAGAACTTCGTCGTCGGGGATGTTGGATTTACGTTTCTCGTCTGGATCGATGTGTTGATCATGCTTCTCCATCCAATCGTAGTCCCAGTCGTCGAGCGGGTCGACGCAGAGCCGGAGCAACGACACCTTTGACTCGGTGAGCGGCAATTGCGAAAAGAGGTGCCAGTTTGGCTTCCCGTCCTCATCATCATCTTTGCCACTGGGGCCCAGGTGGTAGGTTCGGGGACCTCATCCAGATCAAAGTGCGCGTCGCGTGAGACTGTGATTGCCGCCTCGAGCGGGCCGTTCAGGGTCCAGCGGATGCGGCGGGTCCCGGGGATGAGATTGACCGGGTCCGCGGGGCTATTTTGCCTTCGAACGAGGGCAGCGGTGCCGAGTGATCCTCTGCTGCGTAGTGCTCGCCACGGCGGTGTCCGGATTATTGGTTATCATGGCTCGGGTGGGATCTTGGGATGTTTGTGGGAAGGTGGGGTTTCGTACGAAGGTTCGATGCTGTGGTGTATGCGGCAAGCCTGGCTATAATGTACGCACTTGCCAGGAGGGAGGCTGCAGAATCATCTGATTCATTGATTTCCGATATAATTATAGTTGGTTCCTAGTTTTGATGTATTGCAATTGAGGTTAGTCGTGATAGACTGGTGGAAAGTGATCGGCTCGCTTATCTGATCGAATCGCTTATCATGTACGTTAACTGTTGTTGCCCTTAATCCATTGTTGTTGCGCCGCGAAAGTAGCGCTTCTGATTGCTCAAATCGCTTCAATCGCTCTACTTCGCTACGGCTCTGACTGTTGTTCCATCCAACAATAGCCCTATAGCACCCGGCCCAGCTATGTGTGAGGTGGTGGCACGCTATGCCGTCACAACCTAAACAATTCGCGTGTCTTGACAGGAGAGGGCGTGCTTCAGAACTGCCTGCGTCACCTTAGGTAGTTGTGGCAGAAAGAACGAAAAACGACTGGAACGTAACTGAAGTGGGCACTAAGCGAGAAAGATTGTTTCCAAGGAAAGAAGACGATGGAACCTGTGGCAGATCCTAGAGTATCCATCGCGATGGGAAGGAGTGATGAAGTGAGGTTGGTTCATGGTTCCCCGGTCCCGGCTGGCTGATGAGTTGTGGGGCCAACCTTGAGTGGGTCAAGGAGCCCCCAACCCCTGGCGCGCCTGAAAGGGCAAGTGTCAGAAGTTCCAGGCCAAAACGCAAAAATTCCCACGTGTCTCTTGGGCAAAGTGGACGGCAACACTTCATCCCTCAGTTGGACGAGCATCTCAGGCTTTTCGCACGTGCGATTATGCCATCATGAAGTTCTCAACGATTTCTCTCGGCGCTCTTGGCCCTTCTGGCGCCGCTCACAGCAGCATGGACGAAAGAAGGCAGGCTCCCTCCCCTCCAATCCCCGTCCCGGCTACAATCTGTTCATCCGCTAACCCAGCTCTCCATCGACAGACCGCGAGATCTTCCGCGTTCGCGACGAGCTGATTGCTCACGAGGGTCCGGACGTCACCTTCTACGACTTCCTCGGCGTCAGCAAGTCAGCCAGCTATGATGACATCAACAAGGCGTACAAGAAGAAGTCGCGCCAGCTGCATCCCGACAAGGTCCGCCAGCAGCTCACGGCCGAGCGCCTGAAGGCCCAGAAGGAGAAAGCCAAGCAGCAGAAGAAGTCCGGCGGCAAGCTGGGCGTCCACGTCACCAAGCCCCCCACCGCCGCCGAGCTCAAGGCCGCCGTTAAGCGCGCGTCGGAGCGCCAGGCCCGGCTGTCCATCGTCGCCGACGTCCTACGCGGGCCCGGCCGCGACCGCTACGACTACTTCCTCGCCAACGGCTTTCCCACCTGGAAGGGTACCGAGTACTACTACAGCCGTTACCGCCCGGGGCTGGGCACCGCCATGTTCGGCGTATTCCTCTTCGCCGGCGGTGCGGCGCACTATCTCGCCCTGTACATGAGCTGGAAGCGTCAGCGAGAATTTATCGAGCGGTACATCAAGTTTGCGCGGCACGCAGCGTGGGGCGAAAACCTGGGTATTAATGTTCCTGGTGTGGATGGACAGACTGCGACTGCTCCTCCTCCGTCGCAACAGCAGATATACCAGGATGAGGAGGGCCGCGCCGTGCCGATGAACCGGAAGATGCGCCGCATGCAGGAGCGTGATGCGAAGAAGGAGGCGGCGAAGGATGCGCCCGGCGGGCGCAAGGTTCGTCGTGGCGGCCGCGAGTCTGCTTCGGGTTCCGCCACGCCTCAGCCGCAACCTCAGAGCAGTGGGCCGACGGGGGCGAAAAAGCGGGTTGTTGCTGAGAACGGGAAGGTCCTCGTTGTTGACTCGCTTGGAGATGTGTACCTCGAGCAGGAGGACGAAGAGGGCAACGTGGCTGAGTATCTACTTGATGTGAGTGCTGCCTTACCCAGTCTCCCTGAATCAGTAAAGCTAACGTGTTCCCAGCCCAACGAGCTCGCCCGCCTACCTTCAAAGACACCGCTGTCGTGCGTCTCCCGCTCTGGGCCTTCCAGCTCACCGTTGGCCGCCTGCTCCCCAAGCGCTCTCAGGATGCGACCGAGGAGATTGCAAAGGAGGAGGTCGACGTGTTGGGCAATGACGATGTTGACTCTGAGCCCGGAAAGTCCACTCCGAGCAGCGGTTCTGCTGATGATTTTGAGCTGCTCGAGAAGTCGGTCGACGAGCTGGGCCAGGCCAAGACGAGCGGCAGCCAGAAGCAGGGAGGCAAGCCTACCAAACGGAAAAATAAAAAGAGGTGACGGAGTCCTTAGAGTCAAAATACCGTGGTTTGAAATAGGGCGTTGTATGGCTGGTTTTGTATATACCTAGAGAATCTCCCGGTCAAAGACAAAATTGCGTTAGTACGGACCTCTGCCGCTGAGAGTACATGTCATGATTTCGCAACGTACTGTAGCAAACCTCATTACAACGATGCTCAACAGAGTCGAAGAGACCCTAACTAGTAACCGAGATGGGGGGGCGCAGTGTATTACGTTGCAGCAACAACAACAACAACCGAAAACCCGTCCTGTAGATCTGAAACCACAATTCTCGTGTTCTTCCCGCCAAATCCCAAACACCAACGCCCAAGCCAAACACATATACAACGCTCTCACACCCCAACAGCATGACTCAACACCCTCGCCGCCAACTGGCTAAGTAGCCTCGCCCGGTCCGTCTGCGGCAGTTCCTATATCCAGTCAGCAGCCCCCCTTATCCCCTCCCCCCTCCAATCGAAAAACGTACCTGAAACACCGCATACACACTCTTCCCCCTCGCATCCCTAATCGCACCCAACCTATTCCCCGCCACGGCACCCGCCACCAACCCCGGCACATTAGCCACAATAAACCCCAGCGCGCCCCCACTAATCCCGCCCAACACACTCCAAAACTTGCCCGTCGGCCTCGCGCCGGGCCCTGGCTCCGCCATTCCCTGCTCCCTCAACATCTCCTCAAACACGTCCGCAAACTGCTCATTCTCCGTCCTCTCTCTCTCTGCCTGCGCATCCTGTCCGCTCTGGCCAGTGAAGAAGTTCCACGCCCAGGAGAACGCATTCCCACCCGCCGCCCCGGGACCCGCGGTCCCGCCGCCCGGAGTGAAACCCTCATTCGCGTCCGCCTCCGCGAACGGGTCTGCGTTGAACCCGCCCGGCATGCTGTGCGCCCCCGTAGACGGGGCTGGACCTCCGGCGCCGGCGCCGAAGCCGAAGAGCTTCCGCTGGGCGTCGTAGTCGCGCCGGCGCGAGGCATCCGAGAGCGTGTAGTAGGCGTCGTTGACAAGCTGGAACTTGCGCGTGCGCGCCGCCCGCTCGGGGTGGTCTGCCGGGATGCGGTCCGGGTGGGTTTTTAGGGCGGCGCTGGAGCAGCTTGGTTAGGATGGGATGTGCAAGGGAGGAAGCGGGGATGGCGGTACCGTTTGTAGGCATCGCGGATTTGGGAGGTTGTGGCGGTCTCGGGGACTTCGAGAATTGCGTCTGGACTTGAAGTTAGGTGGTGCCACACGATGGTCGGTGAGAAGACTAGGTGACTTACAATAGTTGGGCGGGCGTTTGGAGGCCATGCTGGCTGTGTAAGTAGTGTGTTCTGGGATCGCAAGGGAAGGGGCGGTTGTTGTTATTGTAGTGATTGAAATCGGTTCCGCTGAGATATGGGAGAAGATGGATTTTAGACGAGCGTCCTGAGCCTTCTGAGAAAGAGGTCAGCCTGAATGGCATACAGTGACACCGTAACTAGGATGTTGTCCTCGTCAACCTGTCGTAGAGGTGGGATGGAGGGACAAGGGCGACGTCATCTGTGGCGCTGAAATGTGGCTAGTTCCGGCTGCGCTCCCGTACCAGTACCCCTGTCGCTGACCTCTCGATTCCACCTCACTTCTGCAAGCCCCTCCATGTTGGGGTTCTGGAACCCCGCCAGCTCAGGAGATGTCAATCCCCCACCGCCATCTTCAGGCTGCTCATTCCAAAAAGAGGTTTTTGGTTGAGCGTGTTTTCCACAATGTCTTTCTTTCAAGCCAAGCGTGTCAATATCTCGTGATTCTGGGGACCATGGTCGTGTTATTGCTCCATTGGGGATGACTTGACTGACTGGCGCTTTTGGCCTGTTTCAGGCGTCTGCCTTGCGACCGCTGGACAGGTCAAAATGTGACTGCTGCCCAATGGTCACACCTGCCCCGTCGACCCCGTTGAAGCCCGACACTTCCCAGACGACAAGCGTTGCACTGCTGGGATTGGCTTGACGCCTGCCTAGAATGTCCCGTCCATTCGACAGATAACCTTAACATGGCCCAGGTTGCCCCTCATTTCCCTCCCTGGCTGTATCACATCATCTCCTTCAACCTCGAATAAGTATCGAATGACCCCCAAGACTTCGTGCCTACTGTTTCTTTGCATCTCGATATCGGATTGCCCGACATCGACACGGTTTCTTTTCGCACAAATCACGTCGTCACGATTTGACGCGCGTCTTGCTTCTCGCCGCCATCGTAGAGACTGAAGTAGGCCGCTTGCCCCGCCACTGCCCAACATCACCATATCTCGATCTGGCTACTCGGGCCAACCACTTTCTCATCCCTTTTTACTCTCGCGCTCTGCTCTTTGTTGCTGAGCGTTAATCCAGCCAACGAGCGACGATCTTTGCAATAAATAGCATAGTCAATAGAACGAAGTTGCTCGCAGCTCGCTGCGCAGACCGACCACAAGCTCCTCAACTTCACCGCTCCATGCTGTCCCGCTAACCATCATCACACTCTTGCTTCACCGACTGTTCGCATACCGGAGCCCAGAAGCATACCTTCTGGGGATCGTATTGCATTTGCACCGCCTGGTTGGAAAGGAGTCCCGCCATCTCAGGTACCGTTGCACACAAGACTCGGCGCTGTGGGTGCGACAAGGACAGGCAAGACTAACGATGTCGCAGTCCATATCACATACATCACCTACATCACCATGGCTGCCGTATACGCAACCATGCAACCCCAAGAAGAGCTCGCCGCCCTCTTTTCCCGCAATCTCACTCTGAACCCCATGGCCCAACCCATACCGGTGCCCGCACCCGCATCCGAACCTGTCCAGGCTCTGCAAGAAGAGCGGAAGATCGTCTACATCTCCCAACACTACAACCACTCAGCCCATATCGCCCGGCAAGAAGCCCTACCACCCCCGCAGCCCGCCTCCGAATCGGCCCGAACCGAGCATGAAGCCGTTGAACGCGTCCTCCGCGAGCACAGTGTCGACCCGTCCGGCCTCACCTCCGCCCAACTCCATCTCTTCAAGACAGTCGACATGCCCCAACAGCTCCGTCTCATCGAGCTATGGCGCGTCTGCCCTCCCAGGAACAACAACCCTACCGCTTCGGACCCCTCTCCCACTTGGGCCCCCACAACTACCACCCTTGACCAAGAAGAAGCCCTCGCCCGCCTGCGCTACGAAGAGCAGCAGCGCGAGCAGGAGCTAATCGACCAGCAGCTCCAGCTCGAGATGCAAATGGACGACCATTCCCACGTCCCTCCTCCTCCCTCCTCCCCGCCCGAGACAGTCATGTCCCTTGACGGGACGCCGCTCACCCCCATTCAAGCCGGCGACGGCCGCTGGCTCGGCGAGTCGTCGGCGTCTTATCACTACATGGAGCCGTACATGGCGGCGGGGTACGAGGAGATGGCGCGCCGTGAGTACGAGGAGTCTGTGCGGAGAGCGTACTATGCT
The DNA here is from genome assembly GCA_031001845.1 of Achaetomiella virescens. NCBI lineage: Eukaryota > Fungi > Ascomycota > Sordariomycetes > Sordariales > Chaetomiaceae > Achaetomiella > Achaetomiella virescens. The sequence goes on from JARNGD010000004.1 coordinate 275,919, forward strand.
GAGACAGTTGCGCCGTCGAAGCAGAGCACTATGTGCGAACATGTTGTCCCGGGCGCCGGCAGCGCTGGGGGTATGCCGACTTTTAACCCGTCGCATGCGGATCCGGTGTACAAGACGACGAATGTTGGGGTGGGGATGGATTATGCGCGGGAGGCGGCGATGGCGGATCGGTATGGGAGATTGATGGCGATGAGGGACGATGAGGAGATGTTTTGACTATGGGAGAGGCGAGGAGGTGCATCCGTGGGATGTTTATACGGAGTTCATGATACAGGGGTGTCGAGGTCGGTATCAGAGAGGGGGCGTGTAAGGGGAAGTACATATGGAGGCTGTTTTCTTTTGTGTCGACTTGGGTGTTTAATTGCCTACATATCGGGATTTTTCTACCGCAATCAGATGGTATTTTAGAACTGCGTTTGGAAGGCTCGCAAATGTATGGTCTGCGGGTTGGTAACGTTCGTCCGTCTTCCTCGACCCTTGGATGCACAGGTGTTTTATCAAATGACCGGGAGTAGAGCTCAGAAAGGACTGAGACTCGAAAACAGAAATGTGAAGTTCCCCAAGCCTGGGACAGTTACATGCCTTCATCCAGGTCAGAACCAAGAACCAATCCCACGTGAAGGTAGTGCTGAAAGCGAGCCTCCTAGGCATGTACGTGCTGCGAATCCTTCCAATCCATCGACTGGCCTAGGGAGAGCGGTCAGGCTCGCGCAGGAGAGTGATGGTCGTCAGTTTCGCGGGGACTTAAAGGGAGGCGCCATCCGCCAAATGATACGTTTTTTTGCTTTGCCGTCTGCGCTGAGAGCCTATTCTGGGCTAACAAGAGTTAGAACTAGTGAGAACTGTTGGGCAATGCCAGGTTTCATCTCAGGGCATGACGCGCCATGTCCGCTTCTGATGGTTGTTGTCTCGGGGAGATTCAAAAACGGGACTTGAAGGGATTCAACAACAGTGTAACTTCATATCACGTAGTGTTCTGAGAACGCGGTCACAATTGCATCAAATCATCGATGGTTGCTCTAAGCGAGGCTCAAGATAAAAGAACGCAGTGTACAATCCAGCCCTTTTCTCCCCGTAGAACCACAGAAGGTAAGAAGTGTCTCAGCCTCTCGCTGACAGGCTCACCTCTGCCTCACTTTCCTCCGCCGGCGCCTCGCCTGAGGCGCTGGCATCAGTCAACTGCAAACCGTGGTCAAAAGACCTCTTCTCCCACTCCCTGCCCAGCCTGACGCCTCCTTCCTCCTGGTTGTTTTCGTAGGTTGGCTTGCAAACCTGTTCTTGTTGATCCGGAGGCACCACCTGGCGGCCTTCTTGGGGCAGACCAGCAGCGACGGGCGGCACCTTCGCGCGCAACTCTTCGGGAGGATGCTGACCAGCTCGCTCCTGCACAGCTGGAAAGGCACGAATTGGGTGAGGATCGCTTCTTTGCGCCTCCCAAGCCCTCCGGACCGCGTCATCCCTGACAGTATTGGAGTACCAACGAGGACGAGACCGCGCTTGCGCCTGGAGGCAATCTATGTCGCTCTCGATGTCTGATAGTTCCGTGTGCTGATCCTCACAAACCCAGTTGTCTCTCTGTGCGTCGTTCTCAGCCCGTGCGATTCTCGTCTTGATCTGTCTCAGCTCCTCTTTCATTTTTTCGATGCTGCGGAAGGTGTCCGAAGATTGCTCAGAATCATAGTTGAGAATCGGGATGGAGTCCTCACTCAATCTGGTAGCAACCACTGTCTCCACTGGTTTAAGCGGCCTGCGATAGCGGGTCCGATATGGTGAAGGGCTACGCAAGGATGGGTACTTCGGATGCCAGGGGTTTCGCAGGAGCGGAGGTGAGTTTCGCTGTCCGTATCTTGAAGCTCCAAGTACGGCGAGGCGTCGGACCGATTAGGCAAGACATCTCTATGTCGAGGTCGCGAGCGGTTTCCAAACATGCGGTTCATTGCCGGAGAAGGAGAGAGCACTCGTGGGCGAGAGATTGACGACCGTCTTCTTGGTGAAGGGTCTTTCCATGCCCTCCTGATGCCGCTGACCAACGTCTCCGCTGTTGAGAGATCACTGACCGTGATATAGACGATGCTGTCAATGTGGCAATTGTTCAAAACTAACCCTTGGTCGCTGCCGTCGCCTGAGGTTTCAGAAAGTCGAGTTGATGCTGAACTTCGAGACCGCCGTCCAGATGACCTTGCAAATGTGACGCATGGCCGCCGCGAGCATGACATTGTGAACTGCAGTCGCGTTCAAGCCGTTAGAGGAGTCGTAGATATGCGTTGTCTGGTAGTTTGTTCAGTGTCAAAGTTGTGGACACAAGCAGAGTGATGCAAATGCATGAGCAAGAGGTGGCCGTGAGAAGAGGACGGATGGTGATTCTTATACACGGATCCTGATCCATTCCTGGACCCAGCGACGTGGCAACTGACCATCGCCGGATGGTGGAGGATGGGACGCATCACAGGAAATGACAACGTATTAGGGGAACTCGCCAAGCACCTATATTATAGTAAGGATGATTTGGGTGACACGCAGACCCGTCGATGGATGGGGTGGGGGTTATTCTTTGATGGCCAGGTTCACTTGCCTCCATGATCCGCCTATCTGGCGCGGGCCGTTCTTCAGCCATATCGGTAACAGCAAATGTCATAGAATCAGTTACACAGTGATACCTCCTCAACCCATTGCAAAACTCAGTGCGGCCGGACCAACAATCCCAGAAACGGAAAGGGTCCAACCTTCGCGAGGTGTGGAACACTTCAGCTGCTAGAATAACAAAGAAAATGCTTCTATATCTGGGAGATAAGAGCAACACGGTGACAAATGCATGCCAGTATGCTTTCCAATATCTGTGAAGCAGTTGCCGTGCCCGACAGGACCAGTGTCGGAAGGATGAGGAGTTGACCTTGGAAAGAAGCTCAGTGGTCTATAAACAAGTCCTTTACCACCTTATCACTCGTTCAAGTGGGTCGGCTCCTAGGATTGTGGCGCAACCTCCATGCAAGGAGGGCCACGAGCCACAGCCACAGCCACAGCCAATCACCTTGCTGGGGAAGCAACGCGCAGCTCCAGGCTGCCTGATGGAGCTCAAGCAGCAACAGCTCGCCGCCGACCCCAGACCAAACCAACCCTCGATCATCACCCACATCCCAACTGCCACCAACACTCGCCTCACTGCGTCTCGACGTCGCGAAACACACACACATACCCTTTCATAGTCAAGATCTGCTAAATTCACATTCACGATGGTATGCTCTCTTCTCGCGCTCTTCCTGCCGCCTCAGCAAGTTCCACCGGCAGCGGTCCCGAGCTGACCCCTCCAACCCCCAGACGTCGATAGGCACAGGCTACGACCTCGCCAATTCCATCTTCTCCCCGGATGGCCGCAATTTCCAAGTCGAGTACGCCGTGAAGGCAGTCGAGAATGGCGGCACTTCGATCGGCATCCGGTGCAAGGACGGCGTCGTGCTGGCGGTTGAGAAGATTGTCACATCCAAGCTGCTCAAACCGGGCGCCAACAAGCGCATCGCGACTGTCGACAGGCATTTGGGTGTGGTAAGCTCTCGCAGCTCCAACCCCCGTTCTCAGTCATCATACATTTCCCTAACACCTTCCTTTCCCAGGTGTACTCGGGCATGATCCCCGACGGCCGGCACTTCATCGACCGCGCGCGCGACGAGGCCCGCGCCTGGCGCGACACCTTCAAAACGCCCATCTCCACCGCCGACCTGGCGAGCCGCATGGGCGGCTATATGCAGGCCTACACTCTTTACCAGTCGGTGCGCCCCTTCGGCATCACCGCCATCATCGGCGGCTTCGACAGCACCGAGGAGTTGCCGGTGGACGGCGAGGTGGGCAGCGGGCCGGCGTGTGGCGCGGGCGGCAAGGTGGCCGGAAAGACGCACGGAGGGCCGTACCTGTACATGATCGAGCCGTCGGGGCTGTACTGGGGCTACTACGGCGCGGCGACGGGCAAGGGCCGGCAGGCGGCCAAGGCGGAGCTGGAAAAGCTTGACCTGGGCGGGCCGGGCGGGCCGAGCCTGACGCTGGAGCAGGCTGTCAAGGAGGCGGCGAGGATTATCTACGTGGCGCATGATGATAGCAAGGACAAGGAGTTTGAGCTCGAGATGACGTGGATCAGCGGGGTGGACGGGCCGACGGGGGTTGCACCAAGAAGTGCCCAAGGCGTTGAGGGAGGAGGCGGAGCGCTTGGCAAAGAAGTCGCTGGAGGGGGAGGATGATGAGGAGGAGGGGAAGGATGAGGCGGCAATGGAGGAGTAGTATGGGAGAGTGAAGGAAAGGGGATGTGCAACGGCGTTATTGTACCATACGGAGCGACGGCTTGGGGGCTTCTATGCTGGTGGGAAGATAGACTAACTTCCATCTGGCACTGGGATAGGTTATGGAATCCATGACAACTGACATGACAGCAAAGGCCGACATGGCCACCCAAGAGTGCACCAGTACATCTCTCGTTCGGCTCGTACACGAAGACATTCGACATTCCATTCCCCTGGGTATCCCCTATCTACATCGCGCTTATCTACTTCGACTCCTTTTCCTCCTTCGCCGCCGCCGCCGCAGCAGTGCTGGCATGGCTCTGGCACCAATTCAGCCAGTCTGAGAAAAACGCCGGCTGGATCCTGACCTCGCCCTGGAACCACCTCAGCTGTGTCTGCGCATACAGCCCAAAAACCTCCTCCCTCTTCTCCCTATTTGCACACAAGACCGACGCAACCGCCAAGCTGGCCGTGGACACCGCCCTCGCAAAAGCATGTGACGGGTCCTTGGACGCCTCATTATGCAACTCAGTTAACAACCCGATGAGCGCCTCCGTATCTAGCCCCGTCGCCTCCTTGTCGCCCTGACCGCGTGCCTTCTTCAAGCTCTTGGAAAAGTGTTGAATGATATCGCACGCCTTGTTCCCCAGCGCCTTGGTCGTGGTGGTGCGCACGAGCACCAGCAGCGGCAAGAGCGCGTCAAAGGCAAGCGGGTTTGCCGCGGCGGCCTCCTTCTTGACAAAGATGGTCAGCAGGTCCAGCACGCGGTGCTTGAAGTTGACGACCGTGTCCTTGGCATCCTTCTTTCCTTCTTCTTGCTGGCCACCTTGGCGCGTTGCTTGAAGATCTCGGCCAGCTTCTCGTCGACGGCCAGCATCTCCGAGTCGGTCATGTCGGACTCGTCGTCGTCAGACGCGGCCTCGGCGTCTTTGTCGAGGCGGTGGCTGCCCAGCGCTTCGGCCAGCGCGTTATCCAGCGCGTCGAGCGCTTCTTGGTCCTTTTCTTCGATGTCTTCGGCCTCATCCTTGTCGGACTGGTCGTCGTCGCTCTCGTCGTCGTCGTGGCCGTCAGAGCCGGCCGCTTCAAGGTCCACGATCTCGACGTCCGAGTCGAGCTCTTCCACGTCGCTTCCGCTGGCGCCGGCGGCCTCGGCATCCATCATGTCCTCATCTTCCGTGCTGAACAGGGCCTGTTGGCCTTTGGCGCTCTCTTCGACAGCCAGCGGGTCGGTAAGAAGCTTGAGTGCTTCGGCCGACATGAACCCGGTGAAGGCCTCGAACACTTGCTGCGACACCTGGCGCATGAGTGACGAAGGCCGGGCAACCATGGCGAGCAGGATCTCGACCAGATACTCGGAGATGCCTTCGTCGGAACCGCGGCCGTGGCTCTCGAGCTTCTCGTAGCATTCGCCGAGTTCTTCGAATAGGTCGATCACGTCCGGGTCTTGGTTGTAGAATTGCAGGATGCCGACGGCGTGCAGAAGGCCGAGGGCTTGACGAGGGCCGCGGGTGACCTCTGTCTCCTTGGCAGGGTCGAGGAGGTCTTTGAGCCGTTCGTAAGCGTCAGGGAGAACCGAGCTGGCGATCTCGTCGTTTGGATCGACGTCCGTTTCGATGGAGAGAATGGCGTTGCAGAGGTGTCCGAAATCCTCGGGCCTCCGTACCAGCTTGGCAAATGCTGAAGTCGACCTTGTCCGCAGCGTCTCCCTGATGTTGGTGGGCACTGACTTGTTGGAGTACGCGAGCTCGGTCAGGGACTTGATCGCCAACCCAGGGACGGACTTGCTCGAGGCGTCTGCTTCGGGAGATTCCGACTGAATGCTAGCCAGTCTGAACAGATAGCCGCCCAGTGCCTGGTAGTACTTGGGCTCGTCAAGACCGCTCTTGGATGCGTCCTTGAGCTGCAAGGCCTTGAGGACGGGCTTGACTGTGGCGGGAGTTGTGTGCTGCAGTAGCTTGTCCACAGTCTTGGTATTCGTCCGCTGGTCAAAGTTGTAGGCTCCTTGCTTGCCGAGGAGCTCTTCGAGGATGGTGGGGAGAAGTGACGGCGCCTTCTCGACGGCAGCCTCGATCGCCTTCAGCGCCTTGAGAGCAGCCCGGTGGAGGTACCGGTCTTCTTTTGCGGCTTGGTTCATCAGGCAGACCATGAGGTTCTTGCTGAAGAGAGTCGGGACCATGAAAGCGGAGTCAGTGGCGCCCTCGAGCATCTTCTGGAAAATCATGAAGCCCGAGAACTTTTGGCTGTCGGAAGCGGTCTTGGAGAAGAAGCTCTCTGCACATTTGTTAGTCAACGTCCTTGAGAGCAAGCGTCGGGGATACTGACCATCAACAACTCGGTTCCAAAACTGCTTGAACTGCTCAGCAGCATCGCCCTCAGATTGCTTTCCAACCTTGACAAAATGCGCAAGGATCAGATCCCAGACAAAGTGCAGTTGAGCGCTCAATTGCCCTGCTTTAACTTCTTGCCGCCATTCTCGTCGTTGGAGGATTCCCTGCCGCTATCCTTCAAAGCAGCAGGCAGAGCGCCCAGAGACGTGGCGGCCAATGGGTGTTTCCAAGGCTGAGCCCGGACCGTCATGTCCGGGAAGCGGTCGAGCGCAGCTGCAATCCAAATGCCGACGCCCTCTGGGGTCTTAGCAAACCCCTCCTCAGCCGCTTATCCAAAGTTATCTCGGCGAGATTCTTCTGCATCTGCGAGACCGCCTGCACGATGACATAACCGCATTGCGACTTCAGCCACGACTTCTTCCAGACAGCCTCAGCAGCAGGTCCAGAACAGAGAGCCACCTCGCCTTGTCGGAGAAGAGAATACCGGCGCGCACGAAGCATTCAATGCCAAAGAGCTGGCCGAAGTAGTGGTCCCTCTCCTCCTGGCCAGGGACGCTCCCAACAGCCTGTGTCTTCTCAACCAGGATGCCGAGAACCTTTTCAAAGTTCAGGCCAGTATACTTGGAGCCGCCAGATCCTTCTCCCCAAACAACTGACCCAGAATCTCTGTCAGGACCAAGCTGAAGCCCAGCCTGGAAGCATTCCTCCCGCTCGCCAGACCGCGGAACAGCCGCTTCTCGAGATGGCGCAGCAGGACGGGCTCGGACACACCGTCACCGCCGAGAAGGCCGGAAATAATCGCATCCGCCGCCTCTATCCGGTCGCTGACATCCTCGCTTCCCAGCTTGTCGTACAGTACCAGTTCTCTTTTGCGCTCCTCGACGGTGGGTTGCTCGGTGAACGGGGACTTGTCGAGGACTTCCGACTTCTTTGACTTGGACGAGCCATTGGCGGCCGGGGCGTCCTGTTTCGATCGCTTCTGAGAGGGCTGGGTGTCATTGGTGTTCTCCTTAGCCACGCGCTTCCGTTTGTTCCCCATGGTGTGGTGTTGTTTTAAAGGAGAGAGTGTGTGGCGGCGCAAGTGTCGAGAGTGGATTCAACCTGTCTGCCGCTGCTCTGGGTGCTTCATAGTACCAAGTTTTTAGCGGGGCCTTTTTTTCTGCCATTTCTGACCGCTTGGGGATCGATAACGGATACGTGGCCGGGGTGGTCTTGGCACTGCAAGGCACCCTCGGTTACTGCACATCGCAAAATCCGCACTCGCTTCTTGCATCCAGAGTTCAGAATTGCTTCTGGAAACCAGAGACGAGCGACTCGACCCATATGATCCTTGTTCAGAAAGCAATAAGCTTTCTTCTCGACTTTTTCTTTATCTGTTTGTGTGAAGACTACACATCCTGGCAATGCTCAAGACGAGAGTGAAATAAGCGACACGTCCCCGCCTTGGGTCGTACCATCGCTCACAGTCAAGGTGTGGAACTTGGGCAGCGACCTGGAATCGGGACTCTGGGGCACCTTCGAGTATTGAGAGTTGAGTCTTCAGAAGGCCCGTTGGATGTTGAGCAAGTCGGACTGCATAGTGTGCGATGACGTGTTGGATCGTTGAGTCGTTGCAGTGACAACCCGACATTCAAGCTTTGAGACGACTCAAGATTGAGGGATGTCTCGAACGTCTTCATTACTGAACAAGCTGTCCACAATGTTTGCAACGACTTCGGGAATTGTTACAGCAACAGAGTCGCTCTTGAGTGGATCCCGAGATGGCAAGTGAGCTGAACCTCGTGCCCAACCTCGAAAAAAGTCTTCGCATCCGAACCCACCGTTTGTGGGAACGGCGGGTTATTGATGGATATGTTGCGAGTTCTCGATATCGAGTATCTCCGAGTTTCCCGTGTGCTACTATAACTCGTGGTGATTATTTTCAACATGAGGATTTGCTGTTCGGCGGTTTCGAGAATATCGGATGGATGGCGGCTTTATCTGATTTGTCAGATAACAACCGCAACCTTTGAACCGTAACCTGTTGATGTTTAAAGGTTGAAGCTCCACCCTCAGTTCCCGCAACTCAATTCTGAGTCTTAAAACTCAAAAGCTCGCCATCCCGCTGTATTTCGCCGCACATAACTTCCTCACAAGACTCCCACCTCATATGACTTTTTTTTACCTCCAAACCCTTCTCCATCTTCGGCTCGGGCCACCGAAAAAAAGAAAGGCTTCCCCGGTCTCCCTGGCGACGAGACGCAGAAGAAGCGGTCCAAGTGGAACCGGTACCTGCAGCCTTGGACCCAGTGCAGCGAGCTAGCGTATGCAGCGACATGGACCCCTCGTTTCGGAGGCCTTCTCGACTCTTGAAGTGGAGAAATCCTGAGCTGGTCGTCAAGGCTTTCTTCTGTCGTTCTTTCTGTTTCGGTTGGTGGAGAGTACGGTATTGTAAGGCTGTATGTATGGGGCTGTGCGAGGCGGGAGCTGGAATGGAGACGGGCCTGGAGGCTGATGATGGAGTCTGTGGGAGTTCGGTTAGTCTTGAAGTTTGTTGACAAGATGACTTTCTGGGTGCGAGGCGAGGTGACGGAAAGGAGGCGGGATAGAGTCGATGACGTTTTTTCTCCTGCGTGCCAACCTCGTGATAGCTTCGGCTGAATCGTAGGAAGCTAACAACGTGTCGAACAAGTCAAGGTGGCCGCTGGCCCATCTTTGGGTTGCCTTCTGGACCATGCGTCCGAAGCGCGACTTCCCGTTGAATCGATTGCATCATCAAACAGCAGCTAGCAAGCCATAGATCGCGATCATGGCGGGGTGGTGTGGGTGAGTGGGTTCTCCTGGTTCTTCGAAACCGGTTTGAGTGTGGCCCGTAAAATCGAGCGCGATGTTGGGGCGGGGCACTTCGTATCCTCTGCAAACCAATTGCACCTGTCGAAGTCGAGTTGAACATCGTCACCGCTGGAAACCCGACATTGAAGTCCGGTCCGCAGGGCTGTGGTTTTTGGAGGAGGGAGGTCCAGCCTCGAACTCAAAGACTCGCCTCAGTACACAACCTGGAAGACAAGCCACGGTGAAGACCGCGAGTCTGGTACAACCCAAGATATGGTTTCACACATCTGGTGGTGAGAAGCGACCTCCGCCGAATTGTTGAGTCGAGTGGGAAGACAAAGGCTCGCCTTCGGAGTCGGATCTCTGGTGGCACTGCACAGCGCTATCGACCCTGTTATCAGTGGCCTGCAGAAGCACAGGAGTGTGACAAGTCAAACACCAACTGTGAGGCTCCGCTGACCGAAGTCAGTCGGGAGACCTAAAACGGCAACCCTCATGTTTCATCAGGTGACGCCGCGTCCAGCATGCCGCCAGCTACCCGCGGCGTGGCTGGGTGGCACGGGAGCTCGCCGGAATGTTTATCTTCAGCCAGAAAGGCTCGCGTCTTCTTTGTTTACTTTACCCCGCGCCTCAGGATGCCGCCAGAGTCAGCGTTGGATGGTCAATGCAACAGCCGATGCAACCCTTTTTTGCATCCTGGATGTGTGTGTTTCCTAACCCTGCCACGCCTCTGCGTTCTGCGTTACTCCTTTGACTCCGCAACCACCCGTTCTGCGCCTTTTGAATGCAGCATCTCAAACAGGCCCTTGCCATGAGCTCAGACAGAGGCGCCGACGGGCTCGTCAGGGACCACACCAACCCGCTTTCGGCTTGTGGAGGAATGCGGGCCCTTCGGCTTGTTAGGATGCTCGTGGCGTGGCTGATGTGAGCTGGGATGTAACCCAATGGGTGCAAAGCGTGGGCGCCTGACAGCTGAACTCGGCTGCGTTGGCGCCTTGGGCCAGCACCGAGGACCCGATCTGGCCTCGCGATTGGACGGAGATCCGATGACTACTGCCTCCTCTGGGGTCAAGCGGGTCATTGGATGTGCGATCTTTGTGCAGATCAGCAACGAGGTTCCGAAGACAACGAGGTTGGTGAGGGGGAGAAGTCAACAAACTTCGTCATGACAACACCTTCCTCCTCTCTTGATGCCTCACTTTTTCCCTTTTTCCTCGTCAAGCCTGCGATCCGATCTGGATCTCGCAATTGGCCAGGCAGATGGAGAAAATGACGAACTTGAAAGTCGGAGCGGGCCAAGACGCCATCGGCGATCTTGTTCAGCCTTGGGAAAACGCGCCGACGCGAGGCAAGGATCTCCGTTACAGCCCTGTCGGGAGGATGACGTCTTGCCCGATTGGGACGTGGAGAGCGCTGGCGGGGGAAACTCGAGATGCCCCTCGGCAACGCTGATAGTCTTTGCAGCGTCCCAACCGATTGAACCGAGATCCCTTTAAAGCCCTGGCATGTTTTGGTGCTCGGCAGATTGTCCCGGGTTCATGTTCTCGCGAGCTAATTCTCCGATGTTGCGGGCGGGCAACTTCATGCTGGAAGACCGTGCGGAGTCGTTCGCGTCTCGAGGCACCAGCTGAAGCTGTCTCGCGTCGTCTTTTGCCGGCTGGGAGCAATATAAGAACATTATCCTTGATAAGCCCAAGAGAGCATCCTCCGGCTCAACACACACCCAATGTCGACGACCAAAGGAAACGAACCAATCGCTTTGCTGGAAGGTGAAGCTTAAGGAACAGCGAGCTCCGGTCCTGGGACCCGCAACAGGGCGGGACTGACAGGGTGGACCCTTGTCGATCCGTTGCCAGGAGATGTGGCTTGGCAAGCCCTTCTCTGACGCAATTCTCTCCCAGAATCTTGGGGTCAGGCTTGAGCAGAGACTCGGGAGGAAGAGCCGTCGGAGAGTCATTTGCGTCACCAGGGCCAGGAGCTGTCTTCGAGTGGTCGTTGTTCAATGTCGTGTCCTGGCTGGACCCGTCGCTGACCAGGAACCCTCGCCTACCTGGGCATGCCCAGAGCGCTTTGCCGCAAGTTGACCGAGACCGCCGGGGCCTGTCGCACCAACTTCAGGCTCAGCTTGGCCTTCCAATCTGTCCCGCTTCACACGTGGGCGAAGCAACGGAGATATCCTCATCATACGAGAAACTGTTGGTGGAAAACAAGATGATTTCTCGTGTATGGCAAATCATTGGGTCGCCCTCATCGGCCGCTCTGGGCGCAGGTCGAATTCGCAATGCTCAGTGGTCGATGGTTGATGTTCAGCTCGGAAAACGCTAAAGCACAGCGCTTGTCAACCCTTCTTGGGCCGAAACACCAGCACCGGAACCATCGTCTGAGCCCTGCGATGCATTGAAGATTGCCGGAACAAGTGTGAGAGCCCGGGACCAGGCGACATGAGCGATTCGCATGCTGTTTCCAGAGCATCCCAACGGGTAATACGGCCTTCCCGCACGGGCTGCCCTGACAGGCCGGTCATCTCAAGCTTGCGATGAGATCTGGGAGTGGTGACCGAAGGAGGTGGGTCCAAGGTGCCGCGCAGGAACGGCGAAAGACATGGCGCCGGATTGAATGGCTCGTAGGACGCCGGTCGCGACAACAACATTGTCTTGCTAGTCCCTTTGTCGCTCCCTGATTTCCATGATTCTAGGCGGGCTGCTCCGTCGTCCCGAGGGTCTGAGATGTGCCCCAGGATGAATGGAGGCATCACTCATCCAGCGGGTTCCTGAATCCATCCTGTGCTTGGCAGTCGAAAGCTTCAGACGCCCGCGCTGCTGACAGTCTGTGACCTGGAGGCGCCGAAAGCGGCACATCAGACCCAACACGCAGCCGGCTGGCGCAGCATGTGTTACCGTGAGAAATACATCATTGAAGATGGGTTGGTACTTTCAGTACCATTAGCTGTATCGATGAGTACTTAAATTCACCCTGGATTTGTCACGTAAATTGATGTAGCCCATGTTGGTCCTGTCACAGGGTGCAGGTCACATACAAGCGCCCTGCCGTAACCGCACCCTGCAGTTGCAGGGAAGGAGCTCCAGGGTCCCAAAGTTCACTGACAGGGGCCCTCGCTGTTGAGGTCCTGGTAGCTCTAAGTTGCCGCAACGACCACGCCGGGCCCCAGCGAATCGCCCCTGACAACCTGCCAGAAGATCACTGGGCGACTGCTCGATCAGGCTTCCCTGTCGACGTCGTGCACACGCCGGGAAGGGAAAAATCCTTCTTAACCGCCTTCCCCCCGCTTATCGTGAGCTGACGTCTCGACAGCAAGCTCGACGAGCATCAACACCAATTCGGTAAGCAGCGTGGCCAAGTGCCAGCAACCTGTGTTGTGCGAAATATCGACATTGGAGCAATTGGAGCATTGAAGGCGGGACACTTCTTTTTCGGGTTTCGACGCGCGGGCCTTGGAAGCTACCCTGCCGGATCTGACTTCACCTTTGGAGCTCGCTGGACCCCAAACCCGACCATATCTGCACCGCCAGAACCCAGAAAAACGGAACAGCCACCACTGGTCTTTGTTCTCTGTCTTTTGTCTTTGGTCCGAGGAATTTCTGCAGCAAACACTTCCCAACTTTAACGTGCCCTCGACCAGCCCCCGGGCGCCTTCCTCCGCGTTTTTCGCACCTTCCTGGCCTGAAGTGCACTTAAAGCGGGACCCCCGCTATAATTCACTGACAGGCGTCAGCCCTCCCTGGTTCTGCCAGCAGCAACCCCCGAAATCCGCAGACCGCCCGCGTTGCACCGGACGACGAGAGAAAACTGAAGTTCGGGCCCAGCAATCACCGACCTTTTGCACCCGAACCTCTCAACAAGTCCAGTCGAAGTGGTCGTTGCCGATTGATGTCGACTTAAGCTCCAATCCACTGCCGCACACTGCAGCATGAGCTCAGAGTGACGCCAGTGTGACCGGCCATTATCAGATCGACCTCCTCTCCCTTACTCGACTCGACATTATCGTACCCTACCACCGCTGCCCTGCTGCTGCTTGCAGGTCCCAGGCTGACGTCCGACGACACATCCGAACCACCTTACCACACCAACACTTTAGTGCATGCACCGATATTCTTCAGCGTCATGGAAACCTCCTCGCCGCTGGCTGCAATGCGGCCGGCGCCGCCCTCCACCTTCGGCCAGGGCAACCTCTTCGGTCCGCATCTAGTGCCCAGCCCGCTTGGGAGGACCCAGTTTACCTTCCAGCGCCCCAACTCCGAGTACTTCAACATCAAGGGCGTCGGGGCTCCTCTCCGGCGGCGTCTCTTGCGGCCGACCTGTCGCAGAACTTCAAGTTGAACGATGCCAGGTGAGTAACGGCACCCCCAGCCAAGACCGCCCCCCTTTCTGGCCCAGTCACTTACACATCAGGAATTGTTGCAGCAGTCCCATGTTCCCTACCCCGCGCCGAGCTCTGTTCACCACGGCCGCCATGATGGATGGATTCGAGGGTCGTGGTAAGCTGGGGAAACTCTGGTTGGAAGTCTGGCGTGGCCATTTGGGGCTGATGACATATTGCGTGCAGACTATATCACGACGCCTCCTCTGCCGCCGTCATCGTCCCCAGGCTGTGTCGAGATGATGGACGTGTCGCCGTTGCCGCATAAGGTCCCCTTCGTCTCCCACATTGAGCTGCCTTCGCCAACCCCGGGGTCGGGCTCTGACGATACAGCTATGATGGAATCTCCGGCCCCACGCTCTACCTCGCTTCAGCCCGCGAAACCCGTTGTTGGCGAGTAAGTCTAATTACGCATTCCTGAGTGCATAGCTTGATCCGGTCTGTACTAATACTTCAACCAGCCGGAAGCGACTTGGTCTTAGGCGGCCATCTCTCACCCGGGCCAAAGGGTTCACGACAAGTGGCATCCTGGCCCGCTCTAACGGCGAAAAGGATGTCCCGCCGTTTCGGTTCTCGGCTGGAGGTGACGGCATGCTTGGCTCTTCTCCCTCCTCTTCCATGTCCCTGAGTGAATGCTTCGAAGACTCGCCCCCACAGGAACGGCGCCCCAAGAGCGCCAACAGCCCGTGCTCCTCCATGGCGACTTCTCGCCGAAGGCACACTTCCACAGCCTCAATGGCATGGGGGGTGTGCGCAATGGATCTCCATCGCGAGCCACTCCCGGAGGACCGCGAATCCCTTCCTGCGCCCGCGGAAGCAATACCGGCGCTCATTGAGCATGTTCGAGAACCCCAGCGATGTCGCCCACGGGAGAAGGGAAGGGCCGACTGCGACATGTACTGCACTGCAGTCTGTCATGGATGTCGAGGAACCCCACGAGCTCATCCTTCCGCACTTCTTCCCCGGACCAGAACGACAACATCCCCCGCATCACCCGCGAGACGATGCTTGAGGTACTGGATGGCAAGTTCAGCGAGCAGTACGCGCACAAGATGATTATCGATTGTCGGTTCGAGTACGAATATGAGGGAGGCCATATCGACGGGGCCGTTAACTACAACGACAAGGAACTGTTGGCTGACCACCTCTTCCGCACCCCGATGGAGGGCCGCGCCCTTCTGATCTTCCACTGCGAGTACTCGGCACACCGTGCCCCGATCATTGCTCGCTACATCCGCGCTGAAGACCGGAAGGTCAACGCCGAGTTCTACCCGCGCCTCACCTACCCGGAGATTATATCCTCGACGGCGGCTACAGTGCCTTCTTCTCGGAGCACCGACAGCGCTGTTATCCTCAGGCCTACGTTGAGATGAACGCCGCTGAGCACGTTAACACCTGCGAGCGGGAGATGGGTCGTCTGCGCCAGAACCGCAGGTGCTTGGGTCGCGCGGCGACTTATGCTTTTGGTCAACAAGATCCGACTCTTCAGGACTCGCCTACCGCCCCGGGCCGTGTCAACCCTCGCGACTGCGATCTGTCGGATATGCTGGGCGCATCCCCGATTCTCGGCACCAACCGCGGACATGCGAGGCGGATGGTGTCGTTCTAGACAGCATTGACTATCACGACAGCAGCCATCGCCTGCTATCAGCCATTCTGTGAAGTACAGACTTTACCTTCCGGGAACTAATCTTTCCTATGTCCTTGAACTTCTTCGGCGTGCCTCTTGTCCCCCACCCACCAGGATTCGAGTGGGCCAGGTCTTTCGGCGGAAGGACTGATCATCCAACAATCGTCGACGACCATCGAGCATTTGTTTCCTTACTGCATTAGAACTGTTGGCATAGCGTGGCGTTTTATCCAGGCATTTCGGGCCTTGGATCCGGCATCCTCTTGACGGCTCGTCGGCTTGGTTCTTCTCATCATCACGGCATTCGCATCGACGTCGGCATCTTTCCAGCATTGCATCGACTTTTCGAATTTTTGCGGCAGATGTTTCTGGCCCATGCATGCCATTTTCCGGTTCCAGCCCGCGACACTGGGACTGGCCCCAGTATCTCATAATACCCCCTTGTGATCACGGCGTTGCAGCACCCGGGCTTTCTTAAAATATTTCTTTCCCGCCCGAGCCCATCATTTCGGCGCTCTCCACGATCGCACCACATCTGCCCATTCGGAGGCGCCTTTCCCAGAGATATCATTGTACGAGCTTCAGAAACCGACTACATACAACTCGGTTCGGTCCGACATACACCGAATCTTAAAACATATTTCCTTTGTCGACTTACGATACCATTTCCCCTCAACCCCCCCCCTTCTCCCCCGAACCGAAACGTGGCAGTGAGCACACGAGATTGAGCGATCGATCCATCAGTTTGCGCTTGCGGCGTTTTGCTTGGCCTTTAGACATGGGGATTTTCTTCAGGGAGCAAGAGGGGGAATCAAAAACCGCCAGTTGTGCGTGGAGAAGGGATAACGGAAGACTTTGTGTTGCTGTGGAGAATTGATAATTACAGGGCTCGGTGGTTACGCTTTTCCGCCCTCTGGCAATACCTAATGGGCTTGGGAGAGAGATGGATGCGGGCTGGAGAGGAAGAAAGGGTTGGAGGAAGAGGAATTTTCTATGGTTTCTCATCAGACATCTCCGCCCGTCTGTCTGCCCTGTATTTCATCGTCACTTGTCAACACGGCGACGATCACCGTTACCGCTTATCGCTCCTTGTCGTGGTTGCGGGAGCTTTGGCTGAGGGGAGGCATGGCATGTCTTCTGGTCCTCTCCTGTGAGGCACAACACATACTTTGGCTGGTTCTACCTAACCCTCTTGTCGCCGCTTTTCTGATGCCAGAACTGGGGATTGCCTGATTGTGGGCAGAAGAAAGAAGAACCTTGTACCTATCTAAGTACATTGAAAGGAGCCAGAGCAAGAGAAAATGGCGGAAAACAAGTCAAAAAGTATATTGCTCTTTCCATTCATTGCGTGTGATTTCTCTCTTGAGGAAAACCAGTTCTCATTTTATGCTCTGTCAGTCACATGCTAGGTAGTGGCGTGATGTTGCAAGTTTGTTGTTTACTTCCCCCTACATCCCTTTCTTTACATCAACAAAATGTGAGCCAGGCCCGGACGTCAACAGAGACGACGCGTATCCCTGAGATAAAACTCTCTGTTATATGGGTCTCTCAGAGTAGTACTTTGCCGTTCCCCTGATAGTTATTGTGTTAGCGTGGTGTCTTATCATAATGTTGGACCTAAGATTTGGCTCGTTCGATATCGGACAGGGATTTGGCTTAAGCCAATACGGGGAGTAAGCGTGTCTTGTGTATATGGGGGATTCGGATGGCGGGCCGCAACGGGAACGGTGACGGAAACAGTGTAGTACCGTGCGTGGTAAGCTGTGGTTGACAGGTTGACAGGACAGCAGCGATGCATGGGGTGATGAGGATTGGAATTCCATATGGGCGGTCGTCTTGTGTTTGGGAGTGGAACGCCGTTTCAGCGGCATAACGTTGCTGGCGGAGGAAGTATTGGGGTTGCAGAGACGGCCAAATTTGTTCAAGAACAGGACGCACCGTTCCTCGCGTGAGAACGGATGGAAATTCGAAGGCCAACGTAGGGTGGAGGAACTGTGAGGAGCTTGACTTACACGCAAGCTCCGTAAAACCCGGGACTCGGACCCGGGGTTGTGGGACGGCTGGTCCTGAGTGATCCACTTTTCGGCCCGCGCAGCATCTCGGTGGCCGAGGCACCGGCGTCCACGCGGAGTTGAGGGTTTGGAAAGCTACTGACTGCTCCTACTCATTACTCCAAAAAAACGCGGGGTAGCCTGGGTGTTAATGTGTCAAACTTCAAGTTTCATTGTTTCTGGGTTTTGCTGCAACGCGATTGTTTTTCTTAACTACGATAGATGCATAAACTGCGACATTGTTGCAGCGAGGCCTTGCCAAGACACGATAAGATAAGGTTGACATCGCGTCCTGCATCATCTAGTTCGCATCGCACGCGTTAATGGATTTCATGCCTTCCAGATTCAGACCCAATCTCGTGAAACCACTCCAACCATCTAATATTCGACTTGTATTCGAGTCCATTGCTTAAAGGTTTAACTTGGAAGAGAGTCTCGATACCCGACATTATTCAGCGAGTTTTACGAGCCAACTGCACTTCTGGAATGAGCGAACTGTCACTGTGCGTCTCTTCCTTAACCCGCCTCTCCTCGTTCTCATCGCTAACTCTGCCATACTATTCTAAAGCTCTTTAGACTGCAAAATGGCGGCCAAGATGTCAGTCCGACACATTCTGAATTCTAGCGACGTCAAACATACTGACCTGATCAGCTTCGTCTTTGGCAGCGTCAACGGTCAGCTCAAGTCGGCGTTCGGCAAGCTATCGGCATTGCACAAAAAGAACGGCTTTAGCTTCGCAATTGCAACAGGAAACTCTTCGGCGAGGCGCAAGATGATGACCAGCTCACTGACCTTCTAGAGGGCGCATGGAGATCCCATGCCCTACCTACTTCACCATAAGGCACCAGTGCGTTGCCGTCCAGGTGGAGAGGGTCGAGAAAGATGAGGAGAGATTGCCCCGAATCTCCACTACCTTGGCAAACGCAGCGTCATGAAAACTTCGGAGGGCGTACGAATCGTGGCCCTGGGTGGTGTGCTGGATCTGAACATTGTGGCTGGGTTGTCCAAGGAACAGCATGACCCAATTCATACCGAAGGAGACGCCAAGGCTCTCCGCGGAGCTCACAATGCAGACATTCTTCTCACTGCGATGTGGCCGGCCGACGTTTGGAGGAACAGCTCGAAGGCAAAGGAAATGCAGATCGGCCCTGAAACTGCTCCTTCCAGCCAGAGCATCGCAGAGCTCTGCGAAGCCTTGAAACCCAGATATCACCTCGCCATGTCTCCGGACAATTTCTGCTTTGAACGCGAACCGTTCTTCCCGAGGTTGCGGAGGAGGACAAGGAAAAGGGTATCGCCCTCACCCGCTTCATCTCCCTGGCCCCCTGGGCGAACACAGCAAAGGCCAAATCCATGTACGCCTTTAGCCTCAACCGCGACATCATCCTCACCCCTCCGCCCGGCAGCACCCTCACGCCCTTCTTCAAGCCCTCCCCCAACAAGAAACGCACCGCCGACCAGGCCGAATTCTCGCGCTTCTCCCACCACGAGCACGACCACCGCCGGCACAAACATCGCCGCCGCGAGCGCTCTCCCCCCCCCGGTCCCGACCGGTGCTTCTTCTGCCTCTCCAACCCCAATCTGCCCACGCACATGGTCTGCAGCGTCGGTGAGGATACGTACCTTGCTACTGCCAAAGGACCGCTCCCCGCCGTCGACACTTTCAAGGAGCAGGGCTTGCAGTTCCCCGGCCACTTCATCATCACCCCGTTGACCCACGCCGCGTCGCTTAGTGGCGCCGCGATGGCCGAAGAGGAGGCCAAAAGGACGTTTGTCGAGATGAGGCGCTTCCGGGATGCGCTGCAGGGCATGGTGGCTGCCGCGTCGAAGCGCAAGTTGGGCGCGGTGACGTGGGAGATCAACAGGGCGAGGAACATCCATGTACACTGGCAGTTCCTGCCTGTGCCGGCTGAAATGGTGACAAAGGGGTTGGTGGAGGCCGGGTTTAGGGTGTTGGCGGAGGATATGAAGCTGGGGAAGTTCGTGGTGAAGGACTTTGAGACGGCGGATGAGGTGCCGGGGGATTATTTCCGGGTGTGGATCTGGGCGGAGGAGGATGATGATGTTGACGGGGGGAGGGTGGTGGGAAAGAGTTTACTCTTAAGGTTTGACGAGGGCGTGCGGTTTGATCTGCAGTATCCACGGAAGGTCATGGCGAAGTTACTGGGACTGGAGGATAGGATGGTGTGGCAGGATGTGGTGCAGTCGGAACAGGAGGAGACGGCAGATGTGGCGGCGTTTAGGAAGGCGTTCAAAGAGTGGGACTTTACGTTGGCTGCTTAGGCGGTGACAGTAAGCCTAGCTAGGGAATGTGGTTAGGAGGTGATAGAGGGCGTTATCGATGAGGGAAGCAAAACTGGAGACGTTATAGTGCTATGAGCCAAATTGGCCGCTGGTATAATTGGCGCAACAAATCCAGGACGGATGATAGGGTGACGGGAGCGATATACGCAGAGGAAATCCAGAGTTTCAACGCTCATCCGGCCAAGCTGCCTCATAATGAGCAGTGCGTTGGTAAACTGCTATTCAGCTTCACTCGGAATATAGCCACCTAAGGCACTTCCACACGGCGCGACTTCCATCCACCTGAGATGCCCTGATCGAAGCTGGATCAAGAAGGTAAGTTAGTCCATCTGAGATGTCAATAAATGTCTTCAGAGCTTGGGAGATTGATCACGCCACATTGAGACAGTCCTGGGATTTGTCAGGAGGCATGCGACCAACTGTGCCCAGAGTTCGATACGTTACAAGTTTGGTAAGGTACTAGTTATCATCACGGTAATGCAAAAGGCAGACACGGCGCGCCCCACAGCCCCTCCCTTATCGGCTTATCTTGGCTCGGCTGGCTCTCTCCCGGCCAAAAAATTTCCAGGATCGATGAGATCCATCGCACAGGGCATTTCTTAGGTGTCGTTCGTTCGTTGCGTGTGTCGCAGGGGAAGGCATTTACACACAACGGCACTGGACACCGCCGCCATGCCGTCCACAGCCTCCGGCCGCATTGTCAAAACCCAGCGGGGGTCTAAGAAGACCCCCCACCAGAAGAACCACCGATGGGAGTCGTTCAGCACCAAAATTTCCAAGCTCCATTCCCTCGATCCCCCCGCAAAGTCCGCCGTCACGACCTCGACGCCGAAGATCTTTCCGCGACTACTTCATACTTCCGCAATGGTCTCGACAAATGGGCTGAGCTCAACATCTCCCGGCCGTACATGGCCTTCAAGAGGGAGATTAATCCCCTCACTGAATCCCTTGCCCAGATCCTCTACCATGAGGACCGCATCATGGACCTGCTCGCCGAATACATCGCCCGACACGAAAAGGAAGCCCTCGAGCCGCTGCTGGACCTGGTAACAGCATTTGCGCACGATCTCGGCGTGCGCTTCGAGAAGCACTACCCGCGCGCCCTGGCTCTGATCGTCGACCTCGCCAGCAAGATACACGATGTCGAGGTGATCGAGTGGACGTTTGCCGCTCTGGCCTTCCTCTTCAAGTACCTCTCGAGACTTCTAGTTCCCGACCTCCGACCGACCTACGATGCTGTGGCACCCTTGATGGGCAAGGCGAGGAACCCCGGACACATTGCACGGTTCGCAGCCGAGGCGATGAGCTTTCTGGTAAAGAAGGCCGCTGCTCCCAGCCACAAGGACAAGGCGCTCTCCCGGTTTGTGGAACATGTGAGGAAGGATCTCGAGAGCATGGTTGGGGCAAAGCAGTTCGAATTGTACAGCCAAGGCATCATGACCATGTTTGCCGAGGCCATCAAGGGTGTGGGGGAGGGCGTGCATTCAACCGGACCGGAGGTTTTTGCTGCGCTTGTACGCCATGTGCCGGATGAGGAGTTGGGGCTACCCGAGCGGAAGGTCTGGACCGACGTCTGCTGTGGTGTGCTTACGGCCGTCATCCACCATTCGAATGTGGACACATTCAGGACTGTCGAGACCAGGATAGTCGAGGAGGCAGTGGCTGCGCAACGGCCAGTCTTGTTCATCCAGATCCTGGGTGTCATGGCTGGTGTACGGAAAGGTACCCGCATCCATGATTGGCCAGCTCTTGTGAAGGCGCTTGGCCAGTTGCTTGGGTCTCTCTGCCCAGAAAGAAAAGGTTGAGGGGATGGACCCTTCTCGCGCTTGGCAGAACATTGTGGTCAACGCTGCGATTGTATGGAGTCAGGCACCCATTGATGCCGTCCTCCCTGCCTTGTCAACTTTCAACGGCACCATGACTAAGGAGCCATTGATGCGCTGGTACATCCTGTTCTGCTCGTATCTGGCCGACTTGAACTCGGAGAGATTCCGCGGCCTCTTCCTCAAGGATTTCCAAAAGTATGATTCCAGCCTCGACTCCAGTCATGGCCATTGCTAACACGTCTAGATTCATTGTTGCGCACTGGTCCCAGGGCACAAATGAAGACATTCTTTGTGTCCTTTTACCGCGTATGGTCGAGGCAGGCGGACTTCCCCAGCCCAGGGTTGGGAAGGAGACCTTCCAGCTTCCGCAATCTTGGCAGGACCAGATTGTCAGCAAGTTCGTTAGACTCGAGGACACCCCTTTCCCGGAGAGCGGCGGTTTTGGGAAAGACCCAGAAACCTGGAGAGACAAGTGTCTGCCGAAGTACTCGGCGCGGTTACGAGTCCTGGAGTCGACGACAGTCCATCCCTCGACGAATGCCCGGATCGCCGAGGTTCTTCTCAAGAAGCTGAAGCTCGCACTCCGGCCGTCTTCCTCTCTGCCGACTGATGAGGCAAACTTCATCGTCAGCGATGGTTTCCGCGTTATCTCCGAATGTGCTCCGCTGCCGGCTCCGTGGATCTAAGCCTAGCGCCCCTGTTGAGAGCTGCAGCGCCACGGTTCTGTCGGTCCCCGGCGTTCCTCGACGCTCTGCTGACTTACGAACAAGAAGTCATGGGAAAGATCCAAAGATCTCCCGACACAAACAACGGCGAGAGTCAGCAGGAGGAGCAAGAGCCTCTGGTCAAGTGCTTGACCGACAACCTCTCCACACCCTTTCATGAGCTCCGGCTTGCCTCCCTCAAAATCCTCGAGATCCTCGACTTCACTCCTGATTCGAACTCCGCCTTGTCCACAATGATCCAGGCTGAGGAACTGCCCCTCAATCTGCAGAGCGTTCGAACTATCGCCGTGCACCTTCGCAAGCTGGGTCAGATCTACTCCCATATCGATCAAAACTCCTGGTTGATGCGAGCCATCCCGGCCTTCCTGTTCGGAATGACCACAGTACCTCTTTCGCCTGTTTGGGATGATGCCGTCGAGGCGATGAAGAAGGTCGCCGAGAGCAAACCAGGGGAGGAGGCTTTGGCCGACATTGCTTTCGAGTGGATGGAAGTTCCTTCCCCGCAGTGGACCGGGCCTTACAAGCCCCCAGCGGAAGACAATCACGGACCGCTCACTAACTTTGAATGTCTAAACCTCATGAGCCTGTACGAGACTTCGGTAGCCACGGGGAGCATCATGGAGGACCCTTCCCAAGATATGCTTACCGTCTTTGAGGAGGGCCAGAAAATCATCGAATCCCGCTCGGAGAGGGCGCGCAGCAAAGCTCTGAAGGCGTTTACTGCGCTTCCTGGCTTAGCTGAGAAGAGGTCCAGGAGACTGGTGCCGCATCTCTTCTCTTTCACTGATGAGGGCGAATCGTCGTCGGAAGACGGCGTTGACGAAGTTGGGGGAATCTCCTGAAGGGACTTGGTCGCTGGCAGACAGGAAGGCTCTGGTGGGTGTGTTTGCCCAGTTCAACAACCCGAGGGTGCTATACCAGAGCCAGAAGGTCTACCAGTCCTGCTGAAGCTGCTGGCGAACGGTGACATCGAGCTGCAGAAGCTTGCTCTCAAGGCGATTCTGGCCTGGAAGAGTGACGCTATCAAACCCTACCAAGAGCATCTCGAGTACCTCCTCGATGAGTCCCGGTTCAAGAACGAGCTCACTGTCCTCTTCCAAGGAGACAACCAGATCCAACCCCAGCATCGCCCCGAGGTCATGCCTGTATTGCTTCACCTGCTCTACGGCCGCACAATTTCGAAGAAGGGCGTGGCTAGCGGGCGCCATGGCCTTCACGCAACGCGGCTAGCTGTCATCCGTCAACTGAATGTTGAGGACATGGGCAGCTTTTTGGACATTGCCCTCGGTGAGCTTCGCAACATTCGCGTTGTCGATGCCCAGGGTCTCTGCGCGAGAGCGTATTTGAGCACGAAATGCTCCCTGTTCGGAAACAAGTCGGTCTGTTGAACATGGTGGAGTCGGTCATTAACGAGCTTGGGAACAGTGTCTCTTCTTACATGGATGTCCTCGTCAATGCTGTTCTCTACTGTCTCATTTATGCTTGCAGGCAGCTTGGTGGGAGCTCAGAGGATCAGGATGCTGAGGAACCGGTTCAGGTCCAAAACGCATCCCTGTTCAAGGTTGTGCGGACGACAGCATTAAAGTCTCTGTGTAAGTTGTTCCAGAATGCCCAAGACTTCGACTGGACGCCGTACCAGGATGCGGATGGTCAAGGAGATTATCAGCCCCCGGATCGAGAAACTCCCCGCGGAGACAACTCAGGGCATCTCCGCTACCTGGAGGCTCCTGGGCACATGGGCGGCCCTCCCCAAATCCGCCTTATTCCTGGCCATCGACCAGAGGATCCTTCCTAAGGTTGTGGAGACACTCGGAATTGAGAAGGCTAGGGACGAGATCAAGATCTTTGCACTTGACATCCTCAAGAACCTCATCAACCTCGTCCAAGGCCCCGCCTCTGAGTCAGAATTCAGGGGGTTGATCAAAGGCGAACTGCTGGACCCCAACATCAATCTCATCCTCCAGGAGATCAGCGGCCTGCTCCGCGACCAACCTGATATTGGCCGGGACCTGCTGGGTACCGCCGTTGATACGGTGGTTGCCATCGCTCCCCTCGTGGAGACGTCTACCAGCGTCCAGGACATGGTTGAGATTGCGACTTTCTTGCTCAACCAGCCGTTGCGCAAGGTTAACCCTAAAATTAAGGGCTCGATCTTATTGATCTTGAAGCAGTTCATTATTCTGGAAGGTCTCCAGGGCAATACGGAACTGAAGTCTAAAGTCTACAACACCATCGCCTCTCTGTTTGGGTTCTTCAAGGACAAGCAGAACCGGCAGACGCTTGCTGAGGTCCTGACGGTCTTCGCGTCGCGTGAGCCATGGGCCCAGGAAGTGGCTGACATCTGCCGCGATCTCAATTCCTACATCGAGAGGCGCCTGGACGAGCCAGACTACAACACCAGGCTCTCGGCGTTCAACACGATCACTCGCGATCGGGAGACGCCGTTCACCATCGATCAGTGGATGCCGCTCATTCACAACCTGCTCTACTACATCCTGCAGGACGAGGAGTTCGGTGTGCTGTCATCGAACTCTGCGGATGGTCTCTGCAAATTCATCTCGAGTGCCGAGTCCGCGTGGGATGGGCCACAGCAGTCCGCCTATGCCAAGATTCTGTCGGAGACCATCTTGCCTGCCATCTACTCTGGGGCGAGGGAGTCTTCTGAGACTGTCCGCCGCGAGATCTTGCGCCCTCTTCGGCTACTTGGTCGCCCATCTGCCACGGTGGGAGCCGGTTGCCGACCTGACCCCCTTGGTTCCGGAGTCCGATGAGTCCGACAAGGCATTCTTCTTCCACATCCTCAGCCCAGCGGTGTCGAGGCAGCTCCAGGCTCTTCGTCTGCTCGAGATGGCGAACGAGAAAAGCGAGCTGCGCAGCAAACACATCAGCCAGTTCTTCATCCCCCTGTTCGAACACTTCATCTTTGACCGCCCGGAGAGCGGTGATGACCATGGTCTGAGCGCGCTTGCGACAAACACAATCGCGGCTTTGACCGCGTCGCTCGAGTGGCAGCAGTACCGCGCCATCCTTCGGCGGTTCGTCTCCTACGTCGAGTCCAAGCCAGACTGGCAGAAGCGCGTTATCCGTCTCCTGGAGAAGGAGGTTGACGCGTTGCGGGTCGCAGTCTCGCAGAAGGCAGGCGATGCCATGGAGATTGACGGAGAGGCGAAGCCCCGCCGTCTCGCCACCACTCTGCCTGACCAGGAGAAGCTTGGCGCCGAGATCATTAACAACTTCCTGCCCACGCTGCTCAAGTACATCCATGAGAAGGACGAGACGACTGTCAGCGCCAGAGTTCCGGTGGGTGTCATCATCGCCAAACTCCTGACCTTGCTGTCGGACGAGCTGCTCAACGAAAAGCTTCCCGGCGTGCTCACCGACATCTGCCACATCCTCCGCAGCAAGTCGTGGGAGTCCCGCGAGATGGCCCGAGACACCCTTGCCAAGGTCGCTGGCGTTCTTGGCCCCGACAAGTTCGAGTTCATCCTCAAAGAGCTGCGCGGCGCTCTCCTCAAAGGCTACCAGCTCCACGTCCTCTCCTACACGCTGCACTCCATTCTTTTAGTCGCCATTCCGGCCTTCAAGCAAGGCGACCTCGACTACTGCCTGTCGTCCATTGTGGCCGTCATCATGGATGACATATTCGGCGTCACAGGGCAGGAGAAGGATGCTGCAGAGTACGTGAGCAAGATGAAGGAGGTGAAGAGCAGCAAGAGCCAGGATTCCATGGAGTTGATTGCCAAGACGGCATCCATCACTCGTCTTGGCGACCTTACCATGCCGCTGCAGTCTCTGCTTCTGGAGAAGCTGGACCTGCGCACAGTCCGGAAGATCGATGACCTGCTTACCCGGATCACGAAGGGTCTCTTGGAGAACCCGGCTGCCAACTCGCAGGATATCGGTATTTTGCTACGAGGTGGTTCAAGAAGTCTACAAGAGCCAGAAACCGGAGGCGGAGCAGAAGATTGACCCCAGACTGAAGAGGTACATCGTCCAGAAGGCGGCCAAGAAGAGCGATGGCAGCGTTACCAGCAAGTATACCTTCAAGTTGGTCAGGTTCGCCATCGACATCCTCCGATCCGTATTGAAGAAATATGACAACCTCCGCACATCTGGCAACATCGCAGGGTTCCTGCCTATCCTGGGTGATGCCGTGCTGTCAGCCGAGGAGGAGGTCAAGATCGCAGCCTTCAAGATCCTCACCGTCTTGGTCAAGGTCCCCTTCAAGAATGGCGATTCAAGCAACCTGTACAAGGTCGCCCACAAGGAGGCAATCAAGGCAATCTCAATGTCGCCCACCACCACCTCCGACCTGGCGCAGTCTGCCCTCAAGCTCATCTCGGTCGTTCTCCGTGACCGCCGCGAGATCCCCATGAGAGACGCGGCGCTCGATATGCTCCTCAGCAAACTCAAAGACGACCTCACTGAGCCCATGTACCGGCACGTCACCTTCAACTTCTTGCGTTCGGTCCTTGACCGCAAGCTGGAGACCGCCTCGGTCTATGACACTCTTGACCACGTCGGCACTGTCATGATTACCAACGACGACAAGGACACGCGCGACCTCGCCCGCGGCGCTTTCTTCCAGTTCCTGCGCGAGTACCCGCAGAAGCGCAACCGCTGGGAGAAGCAGCTCAAGTTCATCGTGGCTAACCTCAAGTACGAACGCGAGGGCGGCAGGCTGTCCGTCATGGAGGTTGTGAATCTGTTGTTGAAGAAGTCGGCGGATGAGTTCGCGCAGGAGGTGGCGGCCACCTGCTTCATCCCGCTGGTGTTTGTCTTGGCGAATGATGATAGTGAGAAGTGCCGGCTGGCGGCGGAGGGAGAGTTGAGTTGATCAAGGAGATCTTCCGTGTCGCGGATAGGGAGAGGTTGTCCAAGTTCATGACGCTACTGCGGTCATGGGTGGAGCAGGAGGATAACACAGCGGTGCTTAAACTCGCCCTGCGTGGGTTTGGGCTTTACTTTGAGGCTCGGGAGCCGAGCGCGAAGGATAATAAGGATCTCGGACTGGTCGTTGACAAGTTGGGCAAGGTGCTCGGGGACGAGGAGGCCCTTGAGGCGGATTGGGAGCTTGCCAACACTGCGCTCACCACCCTCCAGACGTTGGTGCAGAATCACCCGCAGAAGGTGTTGGCTCCGGGGTCGAGCGAGTTGTGGTCTGAGGTGCAGGCTTGCCTGGCGCACTCCCACACGAACGTCAAGCTCACCTCCATCAGGCTTCTCAGCATGTACCTGGCGGACTTCGCGAGGAATGCTGCCAAGGGCAAGACACTGCCGCTTGCTGGGTCACACGGTTTGGAGCTTGAAGAAGACGACGTCAACGATCTGGTCCGTCTGTCGCTCGGTATCCTCTCCGCCCCTGAAGTCGATGAGGCGCTCGCCCAGGAGGTCGTCCAAATCATCATGTTCCTAGGCGGCTACCTCGAGGCAGACAAGACTGAGCAAGAAGAAGGCGATGAAGCGGAGGAAGACGAGGATAATGACGCCAAGGAAACCGCCCAGCGCGCAGACATAAAGTATCTCTTCTGGAAGCTCTCATCCATCATCCGCAAGGAGCGGCAGCCCAAACCCGAGATGCTGGTCAGCAAGGCCGCTGCGGCACTGGACCTCCTCGAAGCCTTTACACTCAAGACCCCCCCCGACACCCTGCTGGCGTCGGCCAAGACGATCCTCCGCCCGCTGCGCAACCTCACAGATCCCTCAATCCGGCAACCTTTCTCGCTCAACGACATCTTCAAGACCCGGTACGAGGCGATGAAGAGCAAGGCGCAGCTCATTATGGAGACACTGCAGCGGCGGCTGGGCAGCGCCGAATACACTAAGGCGCTGCTGGCGGTGGGAGAGCACATCAGGGAGAGGAGGGAGCAGCGGTCGAGCAAGCGGAAGATTGAGGCGCTGACGGCGCCGGAAAAATACGGGCGGGAGAAGAGGAAGAAGTTTGAGAAGAAAAAGGTGAAGCGAAAGATTAGGGGCCAGGAACAGAGGGAGAAGAGGAGGATATACCAGTAAGCTGTTTGTCGTGTAGGGAATGTTGGTTAGGTCGGTACTAGGTTGGTTGCTTAGGTGGCTTATAGATCATGGAGTTCAGAAACAAATATAATGTTACAGGGAAGATATGTCCTCCGGGTATGCCAACGCCGTTCGTATCCCGTCTCATCGTACACACGCTCGCCCTCCATCCAGCTCTATCCTACACATCTATATCCCTGCCATCTATTCCCCCTCCGCCTGTCTACTCCTCCCCCTTCCTCTCCCCCGGTCTCACGCTCTTGAAGGTCGACCCCGGCGGCGCATCATTCACCTCCCCTTGGGTGGTCTCCATCTCGTCCTCCCCCCAAGGCTCCCTCACGCTCGTCGTCCCATCCTCCCAGAACTCAATATCCTCGTCCTCACCTAGCGTGCCCCGCTTGACCAGCTCTCCCCGCTCCTTGAGCAGGTCCTCCACTGTCATGGCCGTGTCCCCGAAGATGCGCAGGTGGTCGCTGATCACGTGCCGGTTGCGACACCCCGGGCAGGCGATCAGCACGGAGCCGTAGTGGTACCCTTGCTTGGACACGCGATGGCGCGAGCGCTCGCCGCAGGGCCGGCAGGTGAAGGTGAGTTCGTAGTGGGGTTGTTGGCGGATGTTGGGGGGTTTCTTCTGCGCTGGAGGTTGTGGTTTGGATTCGCAGGATGGGGATGTTGTTGTTTCCGAGGAGGGGGTAGGGTGGTGTCGCGACGGGTGGTGATTTTTGTTGTTGCTGCTTGAAGGGAGAGAAGTTCCGTGGCCGTGGGATGCCGTGGGCGAGGCGAGTAGGGATGGTTGGGAGGTACTGTCGCGGTTGGAGGAGGGCGAGTCGGGCTGGTGCTGGGGAGCAGAGCCGGGCTATGGAGGGCAACGAAGTCGTGAAGACGTGCTTGGAGGCCATGATTTGATGTAGCTGAGGAGTGAATTGGGCAGGACATGTGCCAGCTGGACAGTTTTCCCTTGTCGATGGAGCGAAGGTGACAGAAGCAGTTGGACGTGTCGTTGACTGGACCAGGGACAGCAGTTCGAAAAAACTTATCGATAACGATGCTTTGAGGTGCGCCAAGATGCGCGTGGCTGCCAATCGAGCAATGGAGGGCAATGAGGTGGGGATCAGCATGCAGCTTCCAGCGAAAGGGCCACCAGGCAGCGTATCGTCAGGCACTCCGCGACACGGCCAGGAACATCAAGAAACTTTGCTGTCTTCGATCTCCAAACTCCTCGCTTCAGAAATTGGTTTTTCAACGGACGATTGGAGCTGTTCCTTCGCCACGCTCCACCGTTCCATCCAAAGATCGGAAGACGCGCATATCGACAAGCAGCTTCGAACAAAGATGGTGTCTCTTTGAGCCTTCCTGGTCGATTCCTCAGCGCGCCGTTCCTCAGACCCTTTCCCGGTGAATCTTCGTTCCTCAGCCTGGCCGCCTTGCCACACATTGTTGTGCGGACCACGGAAGCCAACGTCCTTGAGAGCCTCGTTTGGCGGCCACCAGATTCTTCGAGCCATCACCGTCGGCACATTCCATCCTTTGACAATTCCGCTAAACTCGCGCTTTGCGCCCCAAGACCCACGGACACTCCCTTTTGAGTTCCCATCCCTCGCTGCGTTGCGCTGAAGGTCCGGGTTCATCGCAATGGCTTCCAGACCAAATAAAATCCGGCCCATCCGGAAGGTAAGTCCGAGAATCCACTGGTGCCCCTATACCCTTATCCAGGCATTAACTTGCCACAGCCGATGTTGAGCAGGGACTCCAGCGAATTCGAGCCGTGCTGGGACATCCTGAAAAGCGCTCTGACCGACATCCACAACAAGAACGCGAGCCGACTCTCGTTCGAAAACCTCTACCGGGCGTCGTACAAGATCGTTCTCAGGAAGAAGGGTCAGCTTCTCTACGACAGAGTCAAAGCTTTCGAGGAAGAATGGTTTCGCGATCACGTCCTGCCTCGAATTTCCGAGCTTGTCTCGAGCAACCTTGTCAGCATTGCGCTCATCCAGATGCCTGGGTCGAGTGCCCACGAACGGCGCGAGACGGGCGAGAGGTTTCTCAGGGGCATTCGGAGCACATGGGAGGACCACAACATGTCGATGAACATGGTGGCCGATATTCTCATGTACCTCGAGCGCTCCTTTACCGCCGAGTCAAAACAACCGTCCATTTTTTCTGCTACGATAGGCCTCTTTAGGGACCACATCCTTCGGAACACTCTGGGAAATGCTGCTGAACAACTGGACCGGCCCTTCATCATCTTCGACCTTGTCAACGCCGTGATGCTTGACCTGATCAATATGGAGAGGGACGGCGACATCATCGACCGGAACCTGCTGCGGAAGATCACGTCCATGCTGGAGGACCTGTACGAGACAGATGACGAGCTTGAGAACGCCAAGCTCTACCTGACTGTCTTCGAGCCACAATTTCTGAGCGCCAGCCGGGCCTTCTACAGGGCCGAGTGCCAGAAGCTCCTCCGTGAGGGTGATGCCAGCGCGTGGCTCCGTCATACGCAACGGCGACTACGCGAAGAGCAGCAGCGCTGTGAGACATCACTTTCTCTCCTCACGACAGACAACATTGCAAAAGTCGTCGAGGACGAACTGGTTGTTGCAAAGCTGAACGAGTTCCTGGCCATGGAGGGCAGCGGCATGAAGAGCATGATCGACAACGACCGTTACGAAGATCTGAGCATTCTCTATCAGCTAATCTCGCGGGTCGACAAAACAAAGAATGCACTCAAGACCCTTCTGCAGAGCAGAGTTATGGAACTCGGCCTCGAGATCGAGCAGGCACTGAAGAGTACGGACTTCTCCGCACCAGCCCCCAGCGCTGTCGAAGGCGAGGATGTCGTGGAGACCGGTGACAAGGCTAAGGCCGCGCCCCTGAACGCAGCGGCCCAGCAGACAGCAGCCGCAATTAAATGGGTTGACGATGTCCTGCAGCTCAAGGAGAAGTTCGATAATATCTCGAAGAAGTGCTTCGAAGACGACCTCGTCTTGACGTCTGCCGTGACAAAGAGCTTCTCCGAGTTTATCAACATGTTCAGCAGGAGTTCAGAATTTGTGTCGCTCTTCATCGACGACAGCTTGAAACGGGGACTCAAGGGGAAGTCCGACGAAGATGCCGAGGTCGTTTTGCAGAAGGCCATCGTTCTTGTCAGGTACCTAGTCGACCGAGATATGTTTGAGCGCTACTATCAGAAGCACTTGGCCCGCAGGTTACTCCACGCCAAATCGGAGATGCACACCGAGAAGGAACTCGTCCGGAGGATGAAGAATGAAATGGGCCACCACTTCACAGCCAAATTCGAAGGCATGTTCAAGGACATGGAGCTTTCCAAGGACCTCACGGAAGCTACCGGGATCACGTCCGCAACCTTGGCGATGTCGACACGAAGAACATCGACCTCGGCATCCACGTCCTCACCACCAACAACTGGCCGCCCGAAGTCATGGGCCGCGGCGCCAACCAGGAAGACGGCGGGCGCGCGGAATGCGTCTTCCCGCCCGCCATCAAACGCCTCCAGGAGAGCTTCTTTGCATTCTACCTCAAAGACCGCAGCGGCCGCGTCCTGACCTGGGTCGCGTCCGCCGGCAGCGCCGACATCAAGTGCGTCTTTCCCAAGGTCCCTGGCAAGGACTCCGGCCCGCTAAGCAAAGAGCGGCGGTACGAGCTCAATGTCTCGACCTACGGCATGATCGTACTCGAGCTGTTCAACGACCTTGCCGACGGCGAGTCGCTCTCGTTTGCCGAGATCCAGGCCAAAACCAACATTCCCACGCAGGACCTCGTGCGCACCTTGGGCTCGCTGTCCATCCCGCCCAAGTCAAGGGTGCTGGCGAAGGAGCCTATGAGCAAGAGCGTGAAGCCGACGGACAAGTTTGCCTTTAATAGCCAGTTTGTCAGCAAGACGATCAAGATCAAGGCGCCCGTTGTCAGCAGCACGAGCAAAGTTGAGGATACGGAGGAGCGGAAGGAGACAGAGCGGAAGAATGACCAGACCAGGGCCCATGTGGTGGATGCAGCTATTGTGAGGATCATGAAGTCAGTCCAGCCTCCTTGTATCTCATCCTCTGTC
This sequence comes from Achaetomiella virescens, assembly GCA_031001845.1. NCBI lineage: Eukaryota > Fungi > Ascomycota > Sordariomycetes > Sordariales > Chaetomiaceae > Achaetomiella > Achaetomiella virescens. Next base: position 308,318 of record JARNGD010000004.1, read on the forward strand.
GAGATTGAGGGAATGCTAACGTGTGTAACCAAGACAACGTAAGGAACTCACGCACACGCAGCTCACAACCGAGGTCATTGGCCAGCTGGCTGGCAGATTCAAGCCTGTGGGTCTCGATGATCAAGAAGCGGATTGAGGATCTGCTAGTGAGGGAGTACCTGGAGCGGATCGAGGGCGAGACCGCTGCGTATCGTTACCTGGCTTGAGCTGTCGTGGCACCATGGGGACTTGCACTCAGTCCTGTTTTCTTAGGAGTCATCATACGAGTGGGGATACCTGGCCGGTTTTTTCTTCGCCCATGTAGTCAGACTGGGTTGGGTTGCTATGAGAGGTGTAATGCATAGAAGTGTGTGGATGGTGCAGGTTGGTTTTGGTCTTGGCCTGGGTCATTGGCTTGGTCTGGTGGAAGGGGGACTGGAGTAACTTGGCTGGTGTTTAGAGGGAGTCGGGTTGCTATCATATCAGGAGTTCATACGAAAGCGGAGTGTCGGGCGGGCTGGCTTATCGCTCAGGAATTACAGAACGACACACGGCACGGATGGCGAGTATATGTCCTGTCATCGGTGGTGTGCTGCGCCAAGATTCATCTTAAATTCTATCGCTTTTAGGATGTGGCTTCAGAGAAGAGTTCCGAGCTTGAAGGGCTCGAAGCGGTCATTTCCATTCAATACCGGATGACAAGTAAGTTCGCTATCCGAATGCTTCTTAAGAATTCGTTGTCGTGAAGCTCGCTGCCTTGAAGCTCGCTGCCTTGGGGTGTATCCTACACTTGATGCTCTTCTTCTTCCAGTTCCAGGTCCGGCTGCACTTGAACCAACCCCTTCGCCTCTAAATTGGCACCTGAGATAATCGTACCTTATGCAGAGCAATAACTCATTTCTCTTTCGGTGATCCCACCAGTCGGAGGATGAAACCTCTGGTATTATCCATAACCCGCTATCGAGGCTGCGGCGCACTATAAAACCCCACCAGCGCGCAAGACGCGTTTTGATTGTGTCCTGTCATTCTCTGTAACACATTTTCCAAAAGTAGGATCTACCAGAGCCCTTGAATTTGGCAAATCTCGTAACGTAGAGTACGGTGGCGTTGCGCCCCTAGCAGCCACTGGCATCCTGCGAGATGCGGTGGTGCTTGCTAGGCGTTCTCAAACTACCTCGAGCAACGTGGCTGAATCTAGTAAATTTGGAGCCCTTGGGCATCCTACTATCAACGCAGATAGTCATGGGCCCCTACGTTGTGAATGACTGTAAACTCCAAGACAATGAACACTACGTAACTGAATAGCATGACCCCTCCAATCCAACGATCGAACTTGCCACCAAACCAAACAGTCAACGTGAAAGCAAACATGGTGCCCCAGAGCAGCGCCAACTCGGGGATGCTGACGTTTCCATGGTTGAGTTTCCCGGGCGTGTCGAGCATGATGATGCCTAGGCATAGAGACAGGAGAAAGATGTTGCTCCGGCGGTATTCGCCACAAGAATCCCGATATGCCCTCGATGTCCACTCAAGACGGCAAAATTTCTCGGGCAGCGTCGTGGCGATGGCGAGGATGATGATGCCGAAGAGGACATCGGAGACGCCGGTGGCATTCGTGACATTGATGGCGGCGTGCGACAAGACATAGCCGGCGAGGCAGATCGCCAGAAATCCAAAGATCAGGTGTCCGATGTGGTATCCCAAACTGCGTCGTCGCCGCATTGATCTTGACGAACTTCGCTGTGGGACCGCCGCGACGGCGCCGTCGTGTTGGTGCAGGAGGGCATCCTCCTCGGTGGCGTGCGCCTCGCGGGTCGCAGATGTTGCCACCGATGATGCCTCGCTGTCCTCGTCGCTAGTGTCGCTGTCCGAGTCTTGCGGCGCCAGCAGTGTTCCCCGGTGGATTGCCCAGCCGATGGAAAACACGTACGCAGCGAACAGTGCGATCAGGGTGGTACCGCAGATCAGCCAAGTGATCCTGTCCGAGAAGTAGACAGCAGGCGTGGCAAAGGTAGCAACTAGAAGCAAGAAGAGGGAGTATGTCCGGGAGCTCCTGTCGAAACAGGTGGGCTCTCCTCTGGGACGAAACAGGAGTCCGAGAGAAAAGGCGCCGAGCATGTTAGAGATAGCAGACCCGATGATGTTGCCGATGGCTAATGACGACCGCCCCTGCGCGAGAGTGGCGACGACGACGACGAGCTATGACGGCGTGGCCGGGGGGCCATTTGGGTTAGCAGGCCAAGGTAAGGGTGTGCAAATCAAAAGCTAAAACCAACTTCTTCCCATTCCGCGCCGGCTGTAAGCAGCGCAATGATGTGTCGGGGACGCCGGTCCGTCGCGCGACCACTGACGTGTGGTCGACAAACTTGTCGGCGCCAAGCTCAAGCACGAATAGAGCGCTGACGAAGGCGGCGACATTGTACGCGATCACATCCACGTCGACCATGGTGAAGTCAGAAAGGAGACTGGGAGGAGGAAGCAAGGCCGGTAGGTAAGCCCCTGATTTGCGTTAGGTTGGGATGTTGTTGGCCAAAAAGCAAACTTTCAATGGCGAGTGGGGCCTCAAAGGCCCTGTTGCAGATCGCCCTACCTTCCCCCCCCCCTCCTCTTAGCAGTCATTACCAGGCATCACCGCCACAATTCAGTTGCATTGCATCCATCACCCTTAATCACCAGAGCTAAGTGTCCATAAAGAAGTGTACATGGGACTCTATTAGCTGCGAGACTAAGCCAGTTGACAAGGCCTGTTGCCAACCCTCAACCCACGTGGTTTGTACTGAGCATTTATGAATTTATCACTTCTAACAGGGCGCAGGATACATTCTGTCCTTTAAACAAGATAAGGATATAGAAACCCCCCAGTATCTAAGCCCTTAGAGACTTGGGCTTTGTCAGTGTCAAGTAAGCTTCTTTACCTTTCTAGGACCCCTAACTTGGTGATGCCGGAAAGGGGGATGTTTGCTCTCAACGTGGCGTTAAGAAAAGAAAAACCTCGCCGTTCTTTGGGCCACAAAGATTCAATGAATATTTCTTTGTGTCATGTCATATTTCGCACTGTCGTTCTCTGCGGGGAGGTTGATTTTGAAGGATTGGCCCAAAGTCCAAGGAGGGTGAGCTCAGATAGTGATGCAAGCTTCGACTGAGATGACGGGTATGCGTACCCCTAAGTAAGGTCTACACGGGATGCTAGTAGGGTCTTATCATAGCCACGTAAGACTCTGGATGGGATGACGCCCGGGTCTGCCGTTGTTAGATGGACCTCAAAACCACTCGAAAACACATAAATGTGAGAGCGAGGCTGAGGGGCTAACAAAGTAAAGGTCATTGAGACATGGGTGGCTGAGTGCATGAGCAATGGCAGCTGGTTAATAAAGAGAATCAACAGTAAGAAAACTCGAGGTTGTGGATACAAGGTGGTAGTGGAGTCGACCAAATGAACCCGAGTCCGTCACTCATCCCAGCAACCAGGCCCAGCTATCTCCTCTAACAGCAAGAACCCACTGACAATGTGCACCAAACTTACCAGAGATTTCAATGTTCGGCTAGCGCTGAGCATACCTGTAAGTATCTTACGCGGTGCAGCACCGATCCTCCGAGACAAATCTCGAGCAGAAATCAATGACAAGAGAGTCCCGCCATGCATTGCGTACCTGGAGACGCAGGAGTAATGGTACGACGAAGTCTTCCCAAACTGCATGGGCAAGCTGGTGGCGCCCAGGGACCCGAGATTCTGTACCGGGATATCCTTCGACGACCTCTACGTAAATCACACCGGTGTGGCGGCAACCTACGCCAAGAACCTGGCCACCTAGATTCTCGCATACATCTACTCTCCCAGCAGTGGCATTGGCGCCACGGATCCATACCTCGAATCCTTCCCGCTCGGGTTTGGTTTGCTTTTAGCCGCGTCGGCGGCGGGTGGGAACCAGGGGGCCGACGACGGCAACGACGCCGACACCCACGGCAGGGCGGGACAGACGAGAACGGGTGCTGCCGGGGAGGCAGAACCGCCCGGTGGAGCAGAACGGGCCGCGCGGATCAGAGCCGCCAAGAACGGCCATTGCCAGTCGCAGGTGGCCCAGGTGCAGAATGCCCCAGTTCGGTCGGCTTCCGGTTAGATGGAACGGTACCGGGTAAGGGGAACAAGACAGAAATGGAGAGCATGGCATCAGACGCATGAGGGACAAACAAAGCATCAAGCATGCTCGAAACCACACTTCATAAGCAGACACAAGATGAAACAGGAGCAGGCTAGAACATACCGAGGTTTACCTCCGGGGAAGCAGAGGCGACGGGATCCCTGCCGCACAAGAGCAAGAGAGCCTCAGCGGCGGCGAGGTCGCGAGGTCAGACCCGTGGACGTGGGCAAAAAGAGCGGAGGCGGTAGCGGAAGTCATGATCGTGCAGGTCCTTTTCTTTTTTCCAAGATAAAAGAAATCAAGTTTTATTCGTTTGGTTTGTCATTTGTAGAGTTGCACGAGTCTTCTAACTGCGAGGACCTGAATCAGTTTGGGTGAGAGTACTGACTCTATTTTTGCACTTGGGTCCAGAAGTTGGGAGCGGTCGATGTATGCTCTAGTAACGGAAGTACCACATGGCGTGATCAGAAAATGATAGCAACTGCAATATTGCGCCGCGCAACCGAATGACAGAGCTGAGAGCGGAACATATGGGCTGCTCTAGAGTGGGGGACGGACGAACACACGTAATCTGCTTGATTTGAATCAGTTCTCCCTTGCGTCCTGCGGATGATGGGTAAACAAGCGGGTATAACAACTTGGGCAAGATAGAGACATAAGAAGGACGGGGGTTCTCGACTACGTCCTCTTTCCATGGCGAGGCCTCGGCTCGCTCTCAACATGTAGGCGAGACAGTAAACCCCCAGGTAATTACTGGGGCAGGAAGGCCGTTAACCAACCCCAACTCCCCGCACTGATCTGAATGGCCATACTCCGCTTCCTGCTGCGCAGAGAATCTCGGCGGCGAGGCTGACCCATCAGACGGTACTGCGCGTACGTGTTGGGACGGCAGCAAGTCCTGTTCAAAGTCAAAATGCACGCAAGATTGAGGGCGAACCTCCCATGCGATTCCAAAATCAACACCACCGTCACTACCGCGCCATATTGCCACTCTTGTTGCGTCAAGTTCGACAATGCTCGCGCTGACCTCCTTTGTTCAACGATCCCGACCAGAATTCTTTTGGCTTTTCAAGTTGCGACCCGCACACCGGGTCTGCCCACTTGAAACTTGACGGAGACAAAATTGATCGAGTCGTAGAGTCTCCTTGGGGCGTTCCATTTTCGACTTCGATCGAAGTAGTAGTCGTCCTCCTCTCTCCAGTACAACACCCTCCAGTCAAGCATTCACACCCGTCATAACACGTACCGCTAAGTCCTACTAGACTAGGCCGAACTTGTTGGACTTCCTAGTCCTCACTGAACTGTAGAACACCAGTCGTGGCTGCGGGGACTGGGCGCGCCGTGAACGGCCAGAGGTCCAGCCCTTTTTGGCACCTACCATGAGTTGCCACCACCTCAGCCTTGTTTGTCTGATTTAAACAACCGAAAGCGCCACAAATAGGGCCAACTTCTGGCCGAACGACTCGGACGGACTTGAGAGAATCCAACTTCGTTTGAGGATGGCAAGAGTTAGGTATATCAGAGATATGGGGGGTCAGGAAGAGAGAATTCGTCCTTGTATTTTAGCATCAGTCGTACTGCATTGCCTTAGAGCATGTCGGAAAGGTGTGTCCGGTGTGACAGCGCACTAGGGTTGACGTCGGTGCAAAATTCTCAAGGCTCTGTCGTTTCCGCCTCGACGTCTGTGTCTGATCTTCCTTACTATTCGTTACGAACATGGCTTTGGTCTCTTCTCTTCCTTTTTGTTTGAGCTGCAGAACAAATGGTGAATTGGTGCAATCGGGTTTGTTGACAGAGTTGGGGGCAGGGGTTTAGGGGTTAAGGGTTACAGTGTAATGATGGTGATCTCACATGACAGTTCTGCGATTGTTCATAGTTCCGAGTATCGCAACCTGCGGCTTTGTGGAGTTGCAGGAATACTCCTTCACAAGATCAGGCCCCTACCACAATATGCCATCGCAACTTGACGCGTCAGTGGTTTAGTGGTAAAATCCATCGTTGCCATCGATGGGCCCCGCGTTCGATTCGCGGCTGACGCATTGTCTTCTCTTTTGCTCCTCTCCTGTCCTCCGTCGAGGAAGCCAGGCCTTCGCTTTTTGGGCCACATTATGCTCCGACATGTGTCGGAACACGCTATGTTTGGCATTTTCTACGCTTGGAGAAGACCGGAAATTGAAAGGTGATTACCGTCCTTACTATAGGGTTGATGCAGAGAGAGACTCGAGATATCTTTCCCGGTTCCTGATAACGGTATGTGAGATAGTCCGCTAGTGGTTCTATTCTGACTCTGCATTATCGACAATGTTTTGTCACGGTCCGTTGACCTGAAAGGGACACAACATGGACTGACGCGCCGGGATGAGTACTCACGGAGGAAGCGTAGCATGAACACCTGGTTTGGGATCTAAGACAACAGCGGAAGAGGAGACCGTACGAAGCGTCAACGGCCGTTAACCGGATGATGGAAATGTCTCATATGAGTGCATTCAGTCGTTCTAGGCCCCAGACCGCTACGAGCAACTCAATGAGAATCAGCATCTCAGCACCGACATCCCCCAGGTTCTAGACTGACAGACCCCAGATCCAGTCCCACCACCTGGAATTTCCTGCCCTTCATCTCTCTTCAACCAGTGTTCAGTGGTCAAAGGCCGCAAGATGTCTAGCTCGAGAAAATCGTGCGCTCACTCCTCGTGGCCAGGGATATCCCGCGCGTCGGTGTACGGAACATCGGAGTCGTCTGAGTCCCACAACTCAGTTTCGGCCGGCTTCCTGCAGAGCCATCGACGTTAGCAATCCATTTCTTTCTCAAAGCGGGTACGGGCTAAGTAAGAGCTTGAGATCGGGGATGAAAAAAAAGGGAACCGGTCCCTGTCCCTTTGAGTCCATGAACCACAGACCCCAAAAGTCGAGAAGATGGCAGAGGGGCTACAGCGTACCAGAAGTTGTGGCAGATTGCATCGGTCAGCTCGTACATGTTGGCAGCGAGCATGACCGGATCATGCGACCACTCCTTGTTGGCCATTTGGTATGGCTGCGGCTCCCGGCGCGCAGCGACGCGGTCCAGGGCCACAGCTTCGACCACGAACCGCAAGTAGTGTTCCGCAGTGCCCCCTGCAATGTCATGTGAGCAAAACGAAGAAAAGGCCTGAGATCATAAGAGTGTCAAGCTACTTACAGCTTGACTTGTTCACTGACGGATGGACGTCGTTCTCAATCTCGGCCATGCGCCGCTGAACCAGTCCCTCGATGTGCTGGGACTGCCGCACAAAGGCCACTTTGGTGGCGTGGTTACCCGGAGGGCTTCTCTCGCTACGAGCCTCGAACAGGCGGAGGTAGTCGCGCTGGAGCTCTGCGTACGCGGCCATGACGACCTCGCCAAGCCAAACCTGAACCGCTGTCCAGCTGCTAATGCCGAGGGCCTGGCAGAGCTCAGGGCGTTTGAGGACCATGTTGAAAAAGAATGCCGAAGTTTGGGCGAAAGGTTCGAACTGTAGTGCTAAGAATCGAGAGGAAGAAGAAATTGGAGAATAGCGAAGCGAGGGATGATAGGATAGAGCCGGCCCCTAAAGCACTGAGTGCGTGGCGCCTTCGGATTGTTACAGAATATTCCTGCAATTCCTGGAGTAGGTGCTCGCGGTGCTTATGTCGAGGACTCTCATCCAGCGCATGCAAGATAATGTACACGCTGTCAAACTTTTGAACAGCTAGCGGAAACAATCCAGGAATGCCTGGTCAGAAGGTGTAGCACCACGACAACTCTGATGCAGCCGCGAGACGGGTTCATCCTGCTGATTCTTGAGTTGAGACGTGATCCAACTTATCAATAGCGAGGATGGCCCCGGGGGTATTATCTTTTCGGTCCTATTGTTGCTTCCGGCCGAGGACGTGGCGATGCAAACAGCCGGTTGTGCGCGGACCGTACGCCTGACTAGTAAGAGTCAACCCCTAGTGCAATGACAACTAGCAGAAATACAACTGATCATGAGCTTTGAGGCAGCACAGGCGGAAATACAAGAGCGAACATTTCAATCATATTCTTGAATTCCAACATGCACAGTCAAGACGGTCTGAAACGACGAAGTGAAGGTGTGTCTCACTGTCTACAAGCACTGAAGAGTGATAATGTAATTATATTGTAACATGAATATGAATCTGGTAGAGTGACGTTTGCAGGGTTTGCTTCAGGGTATGTCAAAAAGTCTAATAACTGCGTAAGTTGCCAGGCTACCGGGTCAACATGCGCACCTCTGTGTTGGACTTGGCTGTTACTAGGACTGAGACGCTCTAGCTTCTCATGACTTAACCAATCTAGCCGAGGCAGCATGTACAACACTTCTTCGGACAAAACCCCAGCATATCTCAGACATAACCTGAATTGCAATCAAGTCCAGTATGGTGAAGACTGGAATGTGCCAATGTAGAAGTGAACGTCGACCAGCATGGATGCGATGGAGAGGTAGGTTCAGAGAAAATGCATGGAGTCATTCGGGAATTTCTTTCTTTCCATTTTTGGTGCAGCGGTTCTGAGCTTCCGACAACAGGCCGTCTCCAATCCTTCCTCCGGAGTCTGGACTTGCTCTGTACGGACACCAAAGCGAGCAGCGAGTTTAGCTATCCAGCCCTAGCAGCGATCCCAGGCATCTGAGGATACTGCTAGAAAACGACATTAGAATTATTGCATAATCTCAAGCCACTCGTTCTAGGCAGTAAATATATACGGAGCCACTAGAAAGGCACAAAGGCCTCACTAAAGCCGAGAGCTCTCTACTAACCCAGGCCCGAACGGGGGTTATAGGCCTTAGGGACTTCCTCTTTAGGGCTAGGGTTCCTGGAATACCTACCCCTACTGCGAATGCGGCCAGGGGCGGGAAACAGTAGAATATCTAGTAGTATGGTGCCCTCAACCACCTATTCCAAGGACTTGGCCGGCTACAGCAATACGCTCACGGGGGGACCTATACAAGCCCTCGATGGGGGGGGGACAAGGAGAGAGGGCTGCAAGGAAGGTTATTAGGTGGCTACTAGGCTCTGGGAGGCTCCTTAGAGTATAGGCTAGCCACTCGGCTAGAACTAGGCTAGACCACTGGCCTAGTCAGCCACCTAGCCTTCCTTTTCACCGGAGTGGAAGGATCCGAAAGATTTAGATTAGAAAAGGGGAGGCAGAGGTTTTTAGTCCAGCCTTTTCAGGCACGGTTTTCCTTTGTAATTAGTAGTAGATGGTCCGGCGTGCCTACAGGCGCAGCGGAGTAGGAATATATATATATATTACGGAGCAGACAGGTGAAGGTGTCCGCCCATTTGGTGCTGAGAACATCAAGGCACTTCCAGGAACCGCAAGCTCGTAATTGTAGGAAACATTTTCTGTTGCAGTAACATTTTACAAAGGCAGGGTCTCGTGTAAATATAGACATGTCAGTATGATGGCGCTTTGCTCACCATAATAGATGGAAGGATGCAGTGACATCCCGGCGTTACCAGGCCAAGCCAGAGTGGGTACAGCCTAAGCCAGAGAAGCAAAGGTGGAAATAGCCGTTAATAGTTTAGTCTTGAGAAAAGTAAGGATAAATCCTTTGGCTTTAGGCGTGAGAATCATCCGATATGATGTGTATGTTTTAATCACGATGAGATCCCCTCGATGTTAGAGGTATATGGGGCTTTATCAATCGCCTTGCCCCCTTCTAGTATGCTCAACAAAGGACACAGCAAGGTCACTGTTTCCTTAACAAAATTAATGGTAGTCGCAGAGAGCAGTGGGCAAGACAAAGACATTGTTTTGGGACCATTAGATATCCTTTGTCTGAAGTCAGCAAAGGACTACTGTCCATTTGTAAAACACACCGGTATATTATCCAGAGTCAGGTGCAATTTAACATATTCCCCAGTGCTCTCGAGAAATTGCCGAAGGATCGAAGCCAGGTGTTAAAGGCATTGCGAAGCGCAAAAGTTCCTCCGAATTATCGAAGCCATGGACAAAAGTCAGTCTGAAGGACATTCCTTGCCGTCAAGACAACGATGGACTATTAAAGAATTCGTTCCCCAGATTGTTCAGTGGGCCAAGTCGATGTGCAGAAGCCGGCATAGGGAGACAACTTTCAATGTCATTCATGTGACGAGGATTTCGTCGGTAACTTTGCCCCCTCCTCCCCCCAGGAAGCAACGAGTTCGTTCAGAAGCGCCTGTTCGGGGATCGTCACTTGGTAGTATTCCCCACTCAAACATTCCTCATCATGTGAAGCAAACAATCGCATCTTGCCGCCAACGGCCGGCATTGACCAGGATCTCGTTCCAAGAGGGCCAGGCCGCCGACAGACAAGTTGAGATGACGACCTACACCTCGGTGTACAGCCAGAAAATGGTCAAACGCAAGACTGTGTTTGGCCACTACGGAGCACCCCCCGAGCTTACATTCCATATCGACCACCTATGGCAAGCTTAAACCTTCCCTCTGTGTCCGAAGGTTCTGAGATCAGTCAGAGCCACACGAAGGTTAGCACTGGAAACATCCTCACTGACAACCTCGGCGAAAGTCCAGCCTCTTATGGCAGAGGCGAGAACATGACACCATCTCCTCCCCACTACGGGCATTCTATGTTGCTCCCTGCCGCCTTAACCCAACATGGCAGCCCGGCATCCAAAGGCAACACACATGGTACGTGGTCCGAGGGCCGAGATGTGGTGCCCTCAGGCTCCGGTCGCCGAGCATTGGCACCAACCGCCCATCCGTTTCAACCGACCCCTGAGTGTGATTGCGCTGGGCCGATCCACCACCACCCGCAGCAGATCACCGTCACCTTCAAGAGACGACTGCCCCGACGACAGGCTCACGCTCCCCAGCCAACGGAACTCCCTCATAATTCCTCCTCCCCGTCCTCCCAAATTGAGACTCAAGATACCTCAAGTGGTAGCACAACCGCGGCATCCGACACTGCAGGGACAGCTTCACTCAGCCCCTTATGTTACTAGCACCATGGCCAATCACACAACCCTCAGACGGCGTCAGGGCCACCACTCGCTGAGGGAGGTGGCGGCGGCGGGCACAGTGATGGTGACTTCTGGGTGGTGGCACGGCAGGTGACTTGCTTTGTTGTTTCCTCTCCCTGTAAACCGGGTGGGTGCCACTGTGTGCAGGACATAGACAACGGGGGACATGAAGGCGGGAGGGTAACATGTCACAGTGTGGCTAGGGCTGCAAAAGCGTGCACCCTTAGCCAACCATTTGGGAATGGCTGAACATTGCCGTTTGAAATCGTAGTCAGACAATCTCAGAAGAGAGCTACTAGAATAATATCACTAATGTCTTGACCAAGTATGTTGTTACCTTGGATGATCATCTGGTAACCGTCAGTCTGCGAGCAAAGGTGAGGAAAGCATGATTTGGAGCGAGAAGGCTCTCTCCAACTCCAAATGTGTTTCTGAATGATCGGGACAACCATGTGCTACGCCCATCTTTAGGTTCATGCTGTGTTACGCAGATACCAGTTGGCGAGCAGCGGGTCTGGGCCTTCAAGTTATGATTTTGGCCCACCCATTCCGCCTCAAGGTTTGGAAGCACTGAGCAGTCAGGCTGCCAGTGAATCGGAGGAATTTTTTGCTTGTGATCACCTGATATTTGCGAAACGGAATGCCCCTGAATATCAATCTTTGAGGCTGTGATGGATGTCCCGGCCCCGGAGAAAATCTAAGGGACGGATCAGATGTCTGTCCTTATGTTGGAAAGATGGGAATCTCTTGCAGGGTTCTGCTAGTTCTGCTCTTAGTTCATGATGAGTGGGGAACTGGTGCTTGATGCCAATCGGTGATGTTCTGCTTTCTCTGTGGGATCCAGGCAGGAGTACAAGCCGCGATTTCTGCATTTGAATTCAAAGACCCCATTCTGAGGAAAGAATGAACTGAAAAGCTGACCCTAGAGAAGAAGAGAGCGGGGAGCAGGGAGGCCCGCCATGGGTAGCTTCACCGACGGGACGGTGGCTTCCCATGAACACCGAAAGAATGAGAAGTTCTGGACCTCCATAGGCGGAAATGGTGACTTTCACAGAACTCAGCGGTAAGCTCTGGGGGTATTACGCTACCATGACGATCCCTGGCTCTTGGAGTTGAAGAGGGATGGGTCTCTTGAGCACCAATCTCGGTGTCAGCTTCAGCTGACACAGAGATATGGACAAGAATAAATGCTTTGAAACGCAGGGCGACTTAATTTGGTTGTATGTCGTCTCAAAATAACCAAATAGAGAGGAATTCTGGTGCAAGCCTCTGCTCAAAACATCACCGCTGGTCCAGTTCTTGACCCAACCCCCACGGATTACCGAAGTTGTGGCCGCGTTCCATACGCATTTTCTCTTGAATTTCCATCAGCAGCAAACCGGTCAAGGGTTTTGGCAAGGGAGGCGGACAAGACCGGATCAGAGTTGTGGTGCTAGTTTGCTGTTTGCCTTGTCAATAAGCCACAACTGCCAAAAAAGGGTCTGAATAATCACTCAATAGGGGGGTGATCTTGGATACGCCTCACAGGGCGGCCATGCATTCCAGACAGCCCCATTGAGAACCCGGCTCGTAAATGCTCGGTCTTGGCTCGGCAGAGCACTGAGCAGCCCTTACATTGTCATTTGGATGATGAAATGCCCTTGGAGTTCGCCTCCATTGTGTCAGCCTTATCGGGATGCTTTGTTGCGAGGAAAGGGTCCTCAGCTAAGAGGCACACAGTTGCCTATTCGGGTGTTCAATAGTCCTTTACTGGAAGTTCTCGCCAGCAATGGAACCTTAGTTTCGACCACACATCTCTTTTTTTGCGCTTGTTCGGTTGTTCTCTCAAGAGAGAAGTGGTCGCATGATCGGTCGTCGTCTTTGACCGCGGGGTTTTGGGTTTGTGGTCCCTCGGAGCGAGTTGTGTGCTTCGTGCCGGAGGCGGTTGTGTGCCCCATTGACACAATAGACTCGAACCCTTGAATAAGCCCTCGCCCATCGTGTGCATGACAACACTATCCTCGACCTTCTCTACCACCCTCTCTTCTCTCACCATCCATAGGAAAGACAATCACTTCACCCAAGGGTCATTAACCAATACTTCAAAACACAAAACACAAACCCTTTCGCTCATTGGGAACGACAACACCCTTTCGTCACCTGCCTTCCCTCAACATCATGAAGTTCACCCTCCCCGTCACACTCCTGGCGGTGGCCACCTCAGTCGAGGGAGCTGTCGTCCAGGAGGGTAAGTGCTGGTGCCACTCCAGGGCCAGGCCTGCGACACAGTCAAGCGCGCCGCCGACGCCTTCGCCGAGGCCCTCAAGTCGACCGCCAACGTGGCCGCCTGTGACGAGTCCGACAGCAAGACAGCGACCCTCGCCCGCCGCCAGATCGACGAGCTCGCCCTCACCATCGCCGCCAGCCAGTACGACCCCTACTCCTTCTACTCCGGGCTCCAGTGGGGCGCTCACAACAAGACCGAAGAGCAGAAGACGAACGAGAGGCGCGAGGCGGAGGCCCAGTGGAAGCGGTCGGCCCAGGCCGCAGACAGGTGCCAGCGCTTCCCCGGGCAGCCCTGCTGGAAGCGGTCCGAACACAAGCGTGAACCCGCTGCCGAAGCTGCGGACTGGTGCCAGCGCTTCCCTGGCCAGCCTTGCCGGAAGCGGTCCGAGAACAGCGACGACATCGTCAGGCGCAACGCCGAGGCTGAGGCTGCCTACTGGTGCCAGCGCTTCCCCGGGCAGCCCTGCTGGAAGCGATCCAAGAATATCGAGGAGATCATGAAGCGTAATTCCGAGGCTGAGGCCGCGTACTGGTGCCAGCGTTTCCCCGGGCAGCCCTGCTGGAAGCGGTCCGAGAATACCGACATGGAAGTTGTCAAACGTGCGCCGGAGGCGGACACCGAGGCCGCATACTGGTGCCAACGCTTCCCCGGCCAGCCTTGCTGGAAGCGCGACGCCCTCGCCAGCGGGAAGCGCGAGGCTGACCCGTTCTGCACTCGGTTCGTGGGCGGCTCCTGCTGGAAGCGCGACGGCGGCGTGGACCTGGTCGAGGAGCACAAGCGCTGCATCAGCGAGGGCCAGGCGTGCTGGAAGGCCAAGCGCGCGGCAGCAGCGGTCATTGACGCCATCGACCGCGGTAACGCCCTAGCCATGAAGCGCGAAGCCGACCCCGAGTTCTGCGCGCGCTCCCCCGGCAAGCCCTGCTGGAAGCGCGCCGCCGCTGCCGAGGCTGCGTGCCACGGCCCCGCTGGCGAGTGCACCAAGGCCACGCGCGACCTGCATGCCATGTACAACGCTGCCCGCAGCATCATCGAGGCTTAAGTGAGTTCGCCATGCCTGAGTCCTTTCTCTTCGTTGCCTGCAGGAACACTGGCAGTTGAAGGATCAGGTTTATGGTCGACAAACAACTTCTCTCTCCAGTCAGCTTGCATGATAGCAGGGCGAGGAGCAAAAGGGATGGCTTGGCTCATCGACTTCCCTTCGACGAGTGCACAATTGGGAACATAGAATGGCAGCATCTCTCCCGCGCAAAACAGCATCCCTAACCACCCACCTCTTCCTTTCTTCAGAGTGCTGGGTTTCAAAGCCCGCACAACAGGCAGGCAAAGTCGGAAGCCCGAGCATTGTTAATCATCATGCTGCTACAGCAGTTACTGGTGGTCACAGTCTGTATATCTAGGGCCCAAGGGTGGGAAATATATTGCAGGACTTGCGGGATGGCCTGTCCATTCTTAAATCTGTACATGAATTGGTTAACTGTAAATTCCATCACTGGCTGGGCGGCTGCTGTTCCTTGATCGTGAACTTGCCTTGAAGTTTGTCTCCCCGAGTCCCCTCCCGCTCCAAAGCTTCAGTGACAGTACCGAGCAATGCCAGAGTGCAACTCCCCAACCAAGCAATAAGAATGAATGATAGATAAAATAAATCTGGTTTCGCTCAGCTGCTGGTATATCCAGGGATACAAAACCCTTCCTCCAACACAACCCCCCTCACATCAACAACCTCCAAGCACCCAACAACAGCGCCGCAAACCCAGTACACACGCCCATCAACCACTGCAACGTCTGAAACTTGACCTGCTCCAGCTGCTGTCGCAGCGCGGCCGCCTCCTGCTCGATCTTGGTTTCGGTCTCCTTGATCTTCAGCTCCTGGCTCACCGCCTCCTCCCTGATCCGCCCCTTTTCCAGGTTCAGGTCCAGCCGCACGCTCGCCTGTGTCCGCCCGATCTCGTCGCGCAGTCGGCTGCTCAACTTTGCAATGTCGTTGGTTAGCTTCTCGTGCGCGGCGCGCGTCGCGTTGGACTCGGTGCTGTCCGCGGAGAGCAGCTCGCTGCGCAGCTTGGCGAAATCAACTTTTTGGGTGTAGGTGGTTTTGGCGGCCTCTTCGCGGGGGACCATGGTGCGGGTGAGGTTTTGGATGCTGGGAGGGGAGTGTGTTAGTGTGGGGGGAAACTAGGGGTGAGTAAAAAGGGGTAGGGGAAAGGGGTAATAGTAGTACCTCTCCTCGATGACGTCGTTCAGCACCTTCATCATGGCCACCGACTGCTCCTCCGTGAAGCCTTCTTCTTGCAAGCGCTGCACGAAGCGGAGCGTATCGAAGTGGTGGTCACGACTGCGCGCCGCCGAGGTGTGGAAGGAGCGCCGCAGCGCCGGGTTGCGGACTACGGTGCTCAGACTCCTGGCCGGACGGCTGCTATCCCTGAGGGTGTCGCATCGCCTCATTGGGGGTGCGCCTGTCGGACGGATATGGAGTGGTCGCCTTGACGGGCTCTGCCATGCTGCCCCCTGCTTTGAGCTTGTTGCCTGCTGGAAGACGACCGCGGAAGCTCCCGGGAGGGTGGTTGCCGCAGAAAGGGGGCTCGTCCAGCTCAGGCGCGGGAGCAGGAACCGCGGGAGAGTCTGCGTTGCGTTCATGTTGTGTCGTGTATTGTATCTCTGTAGGTGAGTTGCTGTAATTCAAGAAAAGAACCAAAAGAACGACAAAAAAGGACAGGAGTGCTGAGTTGGGTGTCGATTCGCATCCGTCATCCCGACAACCGACCAGACTGACATTGCTGCGGCTCGGCTGCTTGCGGCTTGCTTGTGCCTGGCTGATTGGCAACTGCCGAGCCCACTGAGTTGGAGCAGCAGGCGCCACACGTTATCCTGGCCCTTGCCAAATCAAGCCACCTGCCCAGCCTCACAGCACAACTGGGCCCACTTCGGACTCCCTCAAAACCACCAAAATTTTGCGCCGTTTCCATTCGCCTTCCCTTTTCCTCTCCATGAACAACGCAAATTTTCACATTCATTCGGAACTGGTTCCACGCGATTTACGAGGTCCCCGACTTGTCGGCCGTGGCCCAGGACGCAGATCGTAGGTTTTCGAACAGAATGGAGAGGAACGAAATCTTCGGCGCTCGATCTTGGGTGCGGTTCTTCCCTTTCTCGCCGTGGGAAGGGCCGCAATGATTGGACGTACATACTATCCCTACTTAGCTAAGTAGCTGCTTGCTTGCTTGATACGATTGAGGATATGATCCTGCGGACCGTAGAGTTTACCTGGAGTCTTCTGTACCGGCGTTTGGATGTCTTGCTCCGTGGTGGTCTATCGAATTACGGAAATCCCCCTGGGACGGAGCTGAGATTGGGCCCTGGCCGAGGTGACAGCAAAATTGCACCGTGTTGGGGGTTGAAATTACCTTATCCATGGCCTCAGAAAGCAATGCCGTAACCTGTCGAGCAGCTGGCTCAGCTCGAATCGTGATGTTGGGAAACACGACGGCGTGGTGCTTGCACCATCATATTGTGATGGCATTTGGCATCAGCCTGTGAGAACGCGAACTTATTGGAGACTCAAATCCTCCCATCAGCCTCAGGAGACCATTTCAAAGGCTCTAAGAGGACAAGCCAGTCGAAATACAATATATCATCCTTTTGAAACGCCTATTTCTTCTCCTTGCCCTTCGCCTTCTTCGGCTTCTCCTTGGTCTTCTCCGTAGGTTTCTTAGCCTTATCATGTGGCTTCTCCTTAGGCTTCTGCTGTGTCTTCTCATTGGCCTTCTCTTGAGCCTTCTCCTTCACGGCTCCTTGGCCTTCTCCTGAGGCTTGTCCTGTGTGTTCTCCTTCACAACCTCGTTTGGCGCCCCACCTCCTTGGCAAGCTTCTTGTCTTGCCCTTTCTTCAGCGCCCTGGGATCCAGACCACGCCTTCTCATGGCGTTGCGCTTGGCACGTTCAATGTAGTCCTCATCGGCAGCATCATCGAAGCCACCAAAGTCGTCCTTCTCCTCTTTGGTCTCGCCATCAGCAGCGATGGGCGTCTTGTCGATGACCTCATCCTGCGTCTCGTTGGCAGCGGCGGTGCTGGCGGCGGCCTGATCCTTCTTGCCGTTGGCGAGAACCGCGTTGGGCGGCGTAGGGCCGACCTTCTGGAACTTGGCGACGAAGAACCCGTCGACGTTGTACAGGTGCGGGTAGTACCTGCGCGTCAACTTGAGACTCGGGTGGAACGACTTGCCCATGTAGCTGGTGAAACCCTCTTTGCCGAAGGGAGGCCGGTCTAGAGCAGAGTTAGCATCCTCCAAGTGAGCTAGAAGTGATTCAGTATTACATACCTCGACAAGCCTGACGTTAGGCCGGCGACTCAGCGCATAGGCAACAACTTGCTCGCTGGAGTGAAGTCAGCACCTGTGTTGACCATGCCCAAATCGTCATCAGACTCACTTCTCCTCCACAGCAACGGAACATGTCGAGTAGACGACGTAGCCGCCAGTCTTGCTCGCATGGTTGACCGAGTCAATGGCAGCCAGGAGCAGCTGCTTCTGCGTGTGCGGTAATTGCTGGAAGTCCTTCTCGTCTCTGTTGGTCTTGACTGCCGGGTCCTTGGCAATGACACCAGTACCGGTGCACGGGGCATCCAAGAGAACTCTGTCGAATCCTCCCATCACCCGAGGAAACTCGCGCGCATCGTAGTTGCAGACAATGACGTTCTGCATTCCCCACATTAGCCATGGCCTTGGAGACAAAACACAACTGATTGAAGTGCTTACCCGAGCACCCAGACGGTGGATGTTGCCAATCAAACCCTTGGCACGAGATTTGCTGGGATCGTTGGCAAAGATCACACCGGTGTTCTCATCAACGCTGCCATGTGTGTTGTTTTACCACCGGGAGCAGCGGCCATCTAAATACACCGAGTCAGTAAAGCAACGAGCACCTGGAAGGATCGGCAACTCACATCGAGACAGCGCTCATTCTCCTGGGGCATAATGCCATGACGGGGAGGAATGAAGAAGCCGCTTGCAGAATGTAATGACCAGCCAGATACTCGGGCGTGGCACCCAGCGGTACACTGAAGAGCTAGTCAACTTCTGACGATGCTGGAAAGGGCTGTCGTGGTACATACTTTGACTCAAAGACTTGCAGACCAACCTTGGACCACTTGCCCACCGGTTCCAGAGTGACGCCACGGTTAACTGAGGGAGTTAGCGTCAGAAGCGTTCGCAGAGCGAAATGGGCGTCGACTCACTGAGAGCCTGGGCAAGATCGCGGCGGTGCGTCCGAAGGGTGTTTGTGCGAATAACAACCGGTCGAGCAGTCTGTATTACTGTTAAGCCGTGTTTCGGATCGAGACATTCGTTTGGCGACGCACCTCGTTGGCCTCGAAGAACGCGAACGCCTCCCTTGGAGGGAAGAGGTTCATGACTTCTCCGCAAGATACTCGTTGTAGCCATAGTCTGCATACCCAAGCGGTCAGTGTTTTGCTCCCCAAACTATACGACTCAGCAGTACGGGACGCACAAGCACAGATATCCTTCAGGAGCTGGTTGGTGTATTCAGCTCTGCTCCGTCCCTCCTCAGCCAGATTCGAGAAGTCCTCCAGCACCCGGATCGTCTCTGTTATCCTGGTTCGCAGCATCTGGAGATCGGGCGCAAGAAGCCCCTTGGTCTTCGACGACAGCTCATCCTCCTCGTCCCCGTCGCCCAGGACATGGGGCTTGTCGCCGTCGATGTTCGTCTGAAGAGCTTCCTCGCGCAGCTCCGCCTCGTTCTCCTCCGCTTCTCTGGCCAATTTCTCATCCAGTCTCCTGGAAAACCCTCGATGTTGGCAGCCGTCAACTTCTCCTCCCTGTCCTCCTCATCCTCTTCGTCATCAGAGAAGACGAATTTCTCCTTCTTGCCCCCCTCCTCCTCAGAGTCGTAGACCGACTCGTCGGAGCCAAGGAAATCATCGCCCAGCTTCTCCATGTCTACATCAGAGCCGCTGGCATCGTCCAGATCAGAAGCGCCAAACTCATCGTCCATGTCTTCGTCCGAGCCCGGCTCTGGCACAGGCGCCTTCTTTGGCTTCACCTTGTCTGCCTTCTTGCCGCTATCTGGGGCGCCTGGTGCCTTCTTGACACCATTGGCCTGCTTCTTTGCCGGCTTTGACGTTAATCCATTTTTGGCCGCCTTCTCGGACTTCGCGGACGTGCGACGCTTCTTGCTGGAGGGTGCTTCGGCGGGGAGATCGTCGACGGGCAGGCCCTTCTTCCGCTTGAGGTTGGCGAAGTGTTCTTCCGACAGGGGCTCGGGAGGGCCCTGCTTCTTCATGCGACGTCCGACACCCATTTTGGCGAAGTTTGTGCGCGGTTCCCCGGCTGTTGTTGTATTGCTCGCAGCAATCCAGCAGCAAGATGCATCCCGCAGAAAGGTGCCAATTTTCTTGACCAGAAAATGTTATCGATAAGCCCTGCTGAAGTTGGATCCAACGATCAAAGCTGATTGGTCAAGTTAGCTAGAATTGAACATGCCGCTAAGCCAGATGCAGGACCCCTGTCGGCTGACACTACCCCTGGAAAGCCTAGCAACCACGCCGCGCAGCTTCCTCCAGCCGGTCTTAACAGATCACTCAAAAACTACCCGCATTTGGCTCCTGTCGCACAATCCAAGCACAACAACCTTGCGAGAGCCATCGCTTTTCCCTCAACCCGCGCGTCAGGCAACGAGCTTCCACACTGGCACCACGCCAGCTAAAATCACCCTTTTCTTCTTGCTTGCTTGCTTGATTTCTGTTAATTGGGCGACTGCCGCTGCTGGTCTCGTTAATTCCCGACTCCGCCCTCGTTTCGCCCGGTGTCCCGGCAGCAGCTCCACAACTTCCCACCCCCTTTCAACGTCACTCTCCAAGCTTCCTGCTTCCCACCCGCCACACAGCAACTTTTGACAAGTTGGCTGCTACTCTTCCCTAACCGCGCGCAGCCGAGCGCATCGATTCCACCATGGCGCCGGCGTTACCGATCAAATTCCAGGAGCTGCTGCAGCTCAGCAGCTTGGGCGTCAACCAAACCGCCATCACCTTCAACACTTGCGTACGATCGATCCCATCCCCGACGCCCCTGATCCGTCCCCGTCCCGTTTCCGCTGACCTCCAACCTCCTTGACAGACTCTAGAATCAGACTCCTTCATCTGTATTCGCGACAAGAAAGACGAGGCGTCATCCCCTGAAGTCCTTATCGTCGACCTCAAGAATGGCAACAATGTCATCCGCCGGCCCATCAAGGCCGACAGCGCAATCATGCACTGGTCGCGCCAGGTCATTGCGCTTAAGGCCCAATTACGGACACTGCAGATCTTCGATTTGGAGCAGAAGCAGAAGCTCAAGTCCACGACCATGAGCGAGGACGTCGTCTTCTGGAAGTGGACCAGCGAGACAACACTGGGCTTGGTCACGGACACCGCCGTCTACCACTGGGATGTCTTTGACCCTACCCAGGCGGCACCCATCAAGGTGTTTGACCGTAACGCAAATCTCCAGGTACGTGGTTGCTATTTTGGAGGATGGGGCGGCTGGTTACTGACACAAACCCCAGGGCAATCAGATCATCAACTACCGGACGAGCGCCGACGGCAAGTGGATGGTTGTGGTAGGCATCTCGCAGCAGCAGGGCCGCGTTGTTGGTGCCATGCAGCTGTACTCCAAGGACCGCGGTATCAGCCAGGCCATCGAGGGCCATGCCGCCGCGTTTGGCACGATCCGGTTAGAAGGCGCCCCCGAGGACACCAAGCTCTTTACCTTCGCCGTCCGGTCTGCCGTTGGCGCGAAGCTGCACATTGTCGAGGTCGACCACCCCGAGACAAACCCTGTGTTTCCCAAGAAGGCCGTCGATGTTTTCTTCCCGCCAGAAGCCGCCAACGATTTCCCCGTCGCCCTCCAGGTGTCGCAGAAGTACGGCATCATCTATCTCATCACAAAGTACGGTTTTATCCACCTTTACGATCTCGAGACGGCGACGTGCATCTTCATGAACCGCATCTCGGGCGAGACCATCTTTACAGCCTGCGGTGACAAGGGATCCAGCGGCGTTCTCGGCATCAACCGGAAGGGTCAGGTTCTCTTCGTCAGTGCCGACGAGAACACGATCGTGCCATATGTGCTCGAGAGCCACGGCACGGAACTGGCGCTCAAGCTGGCGTCGCGTGCCGGTCTTCCTGGTGCTGATAACCTTTATCAGCAGAGGTTCGAGCAGCTCTTCGCCAATGGCAGCTATCAGGAAGCTGCCAAGGTTGCGGCCAACTCGCCGCGTGGTTTCCTGCGGACGCCCCAGACCATCGAGCGCTTCAAGCGGCTCCCTCAGCAACCGGGGCAGATGTCGCATATCCTGCAGTACTTCGGCATGCTTCTCGACAAGGGGTCCCTCAACCAGCACGAGACGATCGAGCTCGCCCAGCCTGTGCTTGCTCAGAACCGGAAGCAGCTGCTCCAGAAGTGGCTCACAGAGAACAAGCTCGAGTGCTCCGAGCAGCTTGGTGACATGGTTCGCCCTCACGATATGACCATGGCCCTGGCCATCTACCTCAAGGCCAACGTGCCCCACAAGGTCGTTGCTGGCTTTGCTGAGACGGGCCAGTTTGACAAGATTCTCCCCTACTGTGCTCAGGCGAACTATCAGCCCGACTTTGTCCAGCTCCTCCACCACATCGTCCGTGTTAACCCGGAGAAGGGAGCCGAGTTTGCGACGTCCCTGGCCAATCATGAGGGTGGTTCTCTGGTCGACCTCGAGCGGGTGGTGGACATCTTCCAGTCCCAGAACATGGTCCAACAAGCTACCGCCTTTCTGCTCGACGCCCTCAAGGACAACAAGCCTGAGCAAGGCCATCTCCAAACCCGTCTCCTCGAGATGAACTTGATCAACGCGCCGCAGGTTGCCGATGCCATCCTTGGGAATGATATGTTCTCGTACTTTGACAAGGCCCGCATTGCTAGCCTCTGCGAACAGGCCGGTCTCCTGCAGAAGGCTCTGGACCTGTACGAGGACCCTGCGCTCATCAGGCGGGTCATTATCAACATCGCTGGTACTCCCAACTTCAATCCCGACTGGCTGGTTGAGTACTTTGGTCGTCTCTCCGTTGAGCAGTCCATTGACTGCCTTGACGCCATGATGAAACACAACATCCGCCAGAACCTCCAGTCTGTGGTGCAGATCGCCACCAAGTACGCTGAACTCCTCGGTCCCCAGCGCCTGATTGACCTGTTTGAGAAGTACAAGACCGCCGAGGGTCTCTACTACTTCCTTGGCAGCATCGTCAACGTCAGCGAGGACCCCGAGGTTGTCTTCAAGTACATTGAGGCCGCCACCAAGATGGACAGATCCGCGAGGTCGAGCGCATCTGCCGCGACAACAGCGTTTACAACCCGGAGAAGGTCAAGAATTTCCTCAAGGAGGCCAAGCTCGGCGAGATGCTGCCCCTGATGGTTGTTTGCGACCGCTTCAACTTCGTCCACGACCTGGTGCTTTACCTCTACCAGCACCAGCAGTTCAAGTCCATCGAGATCTATGTTCAGCAGGTCAACCCTTCCAGGACCCCTGGTGTCATTGGCGGGCTGCTGGACGTCGACTGTGACGAGAGCATCATCAAGAACCTTCTCGCTACTGTCAACCCGGTTTCGATTCCCATCGACGAGCTCGTCCACGAGGTTGAGACTCGCAACCGCCTGAAGCTCCTCCTTCCCTTCCTCGAAGCCACCCTGGCTGCTGGCAACCAGCAGCAGGCGGTCTACAACGCTCTGGCCAAGATCTACATCGACTCCAACAATAATCCGGAGAAATTCCTCAAGGAGAACGACCAGTATGACACGCTTACTGTCGGCAAGTACTGCGAGAAGAGGGATCCCAACCTGGCGTACATTGCCTACCGCAAGGGCCAAAACGACCTGGAGCTCGTTAACATTACCAACGAGAACGCCATGTACAAGGCTCAGGCGAGGTATCTCCTTGAGCGCGCGGACAGGGAGCTCTGGATGTTTGTCCTCAGCGAGAAACAACCTCCACCGGCGCTCAGTGGTGGACCAGGTCATCTCGACTGCCGTTCCGGAGTCGACTGATCCTGCCAAGGTGTCCGAGGCCGTGTCCTGTTTCTTGAATGCCGACCTCCCGGCGGAGCTGATCGAGCTCCTCGAAAAGATAGTCCTGGAGCCCTCACCATTCAGCGACAACCAGAACCTCCAGAACCTGCTCATGTTCACGGCTGCCAAGGCGGACAAGGCCCGTGTCATGGACTACATCCACCGCCTCGACAACTTCTCTGCTGATGAGATCGCCAACGTTTGTATCGAGGTCGGTCTCTATGAGGAGGCCTTCGAGGTCTACAAGAAGATCGACAACAAGGAGGCCGCCGTCAACGTTCTCGTTGAGCACGTCGTTAGCATCGACCGTGCTCAAGCGTACGCCGAGGAGGTTGACATCCCGCAGGTCTGGAGCAGAGTCGCCAAGGCTCAGCTGGATGGTCTCCGGGTTAGCGACTCGATCGACTCTTACATCAAAGCCGAGGACCCCAAGAACTATGAGGAGGTCATTGAGATTGCCGTCGCGGCCGGCAAGAACGAGGAGCTCATCAAGTATCTCCGAATGGCCCGCAAGACTCTCCGCGAGCCTGTCATCGATACTGCCCTTGCCTTCTGCTACGCCCGTCTCGACCAGCTCTCCGAACTCGAGGATTTCCTGCGGGCGACCAACGTCGCCAACGTTGAGGAATCGGGCGACAAGGCCTACTCGGAAGGTCTCTTTGAGGCTGCCAAGATCTTCTACACCAGCATCTCCAACTGGGCCAAGCTGGCTACCACCCTGGTGCACCTCGCTGATTACCAGGCTGCTGTCGACTGTGCTCGCAAAGCCAACAACATCAAGGTCTGGAAGGAGGTCCACGAGGCGTGCGTCAACAAGAAGGAGTTCCGTCTTGCCCAGATCTGCGGTCTGAACCTCATCGTCGACGCCGAGCAGCTCCAGGCTCTCGTCAAGCAGTATGAGCACAATGGCTACTTTGACGAGCTCATCAACTTGCTCGAGCAGGGCCTCGGCCTCGAGCGTGCACATATGGGCATGTTCACCGAGCTGGGCATTGCCTTGTCGAAGTATCATCCTGAGCGCCTGATGGAGCACCTCAAGCTCTTCTGGAGCAGGATGAACCTGCCCAAGATGATCCGCGCCTGCGAGGAGGCCAACTTGTGGCCTGAGCTGGTCTTCTGCTACTACCACTACGACGAGTTCGACAACGCTGCGCTCGCCGTCATGGAGCGGCCCGAGAATTCCTGGGAGCACCAGCAGTTCAAGGAGATCACGGTCAAGGTGGCCAACCTGGAGATCTACTACAAGGCCATCAACTTCTACCTCGAGCAGCACCCCTCGCTCCTCACTGATCTTCTGCAGGTCTTGACCCCCGCATCGACGTCAACCGCGTGGTCCGCATGTTCCAGAAGTCGGACAACCTGCCGTTGATTAAGCCGTTCCTGCTCAATGTGCAGTCGCAAAACAAGCGCACTGTCAATGACGCCATCAACGACCTGCTCATCGAGGAGGAGGACTACAAGACGCTCCGCGACTCAGTCGAGAACTACGATAACTACGATGCCGTTGACCTCGCTAGCCGCCTCGAAAAGCACGACTTGGTGTTTTTCCGCCAGATCGCTGCCAACATCTACCGCAAGAACAAGCGGTGGGAGAAGTCGATCAACCTCTCCAAGCAGGACAAGCTGTGGAAGGATGCCATCGAGACTGCCGCTATCTCCGGCAAATCCGATGTTGTCGAGGAGCTTCTTAGATATGTGAGTTCTACCCTGACCCTAACTCTCGTGCCCAGCGAGCTGACTTGACTCCAGTTCGTGGACATCGGCAACCGGGAATGCTACGTCGGCATGCTGTATGCCTGCTACGATCTGATCCGGCCGGATGTTGTGTTGGAGCTGTCGTGGCGCAACGGCTTGCACGACTTCACCATGCCGTACATGATCAACCTGCTTTGCCAGCAGACTAAGGAGTTGGCGTCGCTGAAAGCCGACAACGAAGCCCGCAAAGCCAAGGAGAAGGAGCAGGAAAAGGTCGAGGACAACACACCCATTCTCGGCGGCAACCGTCTCATGATCACCGCCGGCCCCACCGGTGGCGGCGCTCCTTCCCCGTACATGCAAACCAACGGGTTCGCGCCCCAGCCCACCGGCTACGGCTTTTTAGAGGGTTGTGCCGGTGGCGCTTGAGTGGCCCTGCCTTTACGATCCGTACCAGCAGCGCTGGTTTTACCCATACGAGATTCCGATGGAGCCGGGACAGCCGGTGAAGGCAGTGGAGCTTGTTCCGGTTGGGACGGTGGCTATCACTCAGGGAACGGAGAAGAGCAGAGTGGGCGAGTAGATGCTGATGCTGGCGCAGAGGGATTGGAAGAGGTTTCTAGAGCGGGTTGGTATCGGGATGGCTGCTGCTGCCACTGATGTGGTGAGTGGTGCGATGGGGATGTCCTGTGCTATTACTACAGCAGTTGTATGATATTTTGTTAGGTCGCTCTATTTATTCACGTTGGACGTTGGCTCTTACCGTGAGACTCTCTCTTGGCGCTGCTAGTTCCCCGATGCTGGGCCACCAGACCCGCTTGAGCGTCCATGGCTGCCTCGGAGGCTGCCCTCAATCTCGAGACTACACGATGTCCTTCGCTGTGTGCACTTCTTAGCCTTCTGATACCGGTTCTTCGTACTCAGGCAGGACGCAAGAAGAAAACAAAGTATGATGAAGGATAAGAAAGACAGATGGGGAAGGACGAGGAAAGGAAGAGAGGGGGAAATTGAGAGGACATATGAAGAAAAGGAGAAATTCAGCACGGTGTAGAAATGAAGAGACAATGACGGGATGAAGTATGCCCCTTTGCTGGCCGGCTCAGTAGTCGATCACTCATAATAAGCCCAAGTCGATGACAAGGACAACTTGAACCTAGGATCTCGTTCCGGTACTTTCACTCGCCCTTTCCACTTTCCTCCTGCTTCCAGGGTGTTGTCCTTGGGGGAGAGGAGGCAGGAGGAAACTCAACCATATCCTCAAACGTACAAAGCTCCGGCCTCCCGAGCTCAGACTCCCTGAACACTTCCCACCCCCTCCCAGAACCCCAACACTCCCTTTGAGTCCCTCTTCGGATCCTCTCTCACCTCAACAGATAAAAGCATGCTCATATGGAACCCATACCCTCATGCCCCGCCTGCCGGATCCCCAGTTCCCGCGCCAACCTGTCCATCAGCCTTCACACACCGGTCTCCTCCCTAGCCGTGTCCATCTCCACGGGCAACACCAATCCCCCACCTCGAGGTGGGGTACTGAACAGAACCACTTTGAATTTGTTCGGCGGCTTTCCCTTCCTCCCCCAATCCAAATATCCCCTTAAAATTGTGCGTTTCAAACAAACCCAGTACAAACTGCCAGCTCGGCGTCGAGCGGTAGTACTCCATTCGCGGGCCAGTAGCCCACTTTCCTTCCCCGCTTCACATGTTGCTCCTCTATCCCCGACCACGCTGGTGCCTTGAAGAGTGTGATGGGCCAGCTCGCAGGGGAGGAGTGTGGAGAGATGAGCCAGGGGTACGAGCCGAGGATGGAGTAAAGTGAACGACAACAAAGAAGTGCGGAGCGGGCAGGAGGGTGGCAGATGATACGGGATTTTGTTGTTGCCTGCGAAGGGCTGGACGAGGCTGGACTCGGAGAATTTCAGCGGGACGCCGAGGGGTATTGGGAGCGGGTTGGGTGTTTTAGGAAGGGGAATTGGCTATTGGGATTGGTCGGGTGTGCGGAAGTTTTCCAGTGAGAGAGGCGCTGGTCAGGGGTTGATAGATTTGGATTGTTTGTAAGGGAGGTAATCTTAGTGGTGGTTGTGAGTAAAAGAAGATCCGAGTGCGGTTTCTGGTTAGTGGGTGAGAAGAGAGATGAGAAGGGATGAGTGTTATGGATGATCAAAGACTCTGTCGTGGTTCGGCTGCAGTTATGCATCATACCATCTCTCTTCGTGATACTTTGACGTGGCCTAAAGAAAACAGGCTCCGGTGGAGAGCTGTTGGCTCATCGTACAGAGCAGTGGTCTTCTGGCGCAGTTGGGAGAAGTCCCCTGCCGCGCGTCTCGACCGTTACTACGGTGAGGCTTGCACATGGTCAACTTGGCGACGACCGGTATCAGCAACACTGCAATCCAGCTTGTTAAGCAAGGCTTTCAGTATCCTGATCTCAACACCTCAGTATCTGTGAATCCATTGGCTGTCATGTCGCGATTCGGCGGACAGCCTTGGGCCGGGCAAGCCCGCAACTTCGCCCGATGGAGAAGATTCTGATCCGAACCAGGACACAGCCTGATTCTGGCATCAAGGGAAATTCTGGCGCCCACTGCGGCGAAGTCGTTCGAGAAGCTCGCATCCTTGGTATTGGGTCGAGTTCCCCAATCACAGCCACGCTTTCTAGCCGCCGGCCGCCGATGCGGCCGACCTGAAATGCGTTCGTTGCAGGCACAACACACAAAGCCCTTGAGCCGCCCGGAAAGGGGATTCATTTGATAGAATGAAATTCCCCTGGTTGACAAAAACTTGAGCACGCAGAACAGGGGTTAGGAAGTAACAGGGGTTGTGTGCTTGAATCAACACCACGTCTGGGTCGCGAAACTGCCGTGGTGCGTGCTTAGCAGGGACACCCAGAACCATGCGTGGCCTCATTTTTGGGCTATTTGGGAAGCATAGGCAGGGCAGACTCATGAAGGAAGGCGAGAGAATGCCCTAGGCCCACACTGGCGATTTGACGTTGCCTGCCAAAGAAGTTCCAGTTGACGTTGTTGATATAAATTGACAAGGTCTGAAGACATGAAACATCACCACCTAACACTGCTTTGTTGCCAGGCCTCTTGGTTCCCTTGGTCATTGTCGTCAGTTTTGTGCTCCGCCTTTGCTATCCTCCTCTCCAGACCTACTGCGGAGAGAATAGTCCAGCAGCTCAAAGAATGAGAATTGATATCGTCATAAGAGCCACCCATTCAAACACCATGAGCAGCCAGCCTCTTGACAGGTCGCTTCCAACCTTGGCCTGGCAGAACTACCTGTCCGAATCCCGAAGCAGTCCAGAAATGAACGTCTCCGGCAGCTCATCCTATCTCGACGCACCAGCACACGCCATCGCTTCATACTTTGAACTAGGAACCCCGCCCCCGGACCCGGAGTTTGACAGCCAACGTATCGATGGGATCGGGAGTCTTTATTCCGCGACGTTGCCATTGAGGGCAGGATTGCTAAAGATGGGTGGCCAGGATGCAGGTGTTGCGGCGTCTACACCTCCAAGCGCACTGAAACGTCCCGACCCAGCGGAGGATGGCGACGTCTCTACCACTGAAGATGAGCCGGGTACCCTCAAGCAGACGAGTTCTTTTCCGAGACACCCTCCACTCCAGCCATGTCTCGAGGGAAGTTGTCTGGCGTTCCTCCGCTGTTGACGCCAAGCCCAGCTCCGAATCGGAAGAGGATGTCGAGCCCTCCGTCTGCTCCTCGTCGGGCCAAAAGACTGAAAAGCCAAACGCAAGAAGGGCGGAGGGAGCTGGAGAGCGAGGCGTGTCCAGAGGAAGCTTGCTGGGCGCAATCTGTTCCTGAGGCATTCCGTAACGCGCGACAGCTCACCGTCGACCTGGCTGCGACTACGCAGCGTCACTCGAAGAGTTTGAACCTAGCTGCCAGCTCCTCAGCCTGCCGCGGAGCCAGGTCCCCGTGAATGGCTTGGCAAATCGATCCAGCGCAACGTTGCCTTTTTCCATTGAGGTCGAGTACTTCTCAGAAGACGAAATTGAACAGGATTTGGCGGAGCTCTTGAGCGCATACCGAGCGTTCTATCTCGAACCGGACGTGGCAGAAACATGGCAACCAAGAAATCCCAGCAAGGCGCGAAATAGCCGGCGAATTCTCAAGGCTATCTTCGAAAGCCAACTGAACTCGGCCGAGGAGGAGGGGCTTCTTCTGCAGGAAGAAGAGGAAGACGTTCTGGACACGTTTCCTGACATGGGTCCAAGGGATGCAGAGACAATCGGTTGTTGACAAGGAGAACTTCAAGGATCTGGCAGAGTGTCTCAACCGTCTCGATGGTCTGAGGACCGTGCCTTTCATCAAAAGACTCGTGTAAGCAACTCAAGAAAGAAACATCGTGGGTTGACAGCTAACAGAAGCAGTGTGACTGCGAGAACTTGGGATGGCGCGCTGTTCACAGTACAGCTAGCCAACGTTGCGAGGAGCTATCAACTAGAGAGTGCCACTGCATGGGAGCTTGGTGAGATCTTCAGGGACCTGAAGGCGGTCGATATTGCCTAAACAGCAAAAATTGCGACACGGTGGTGGAACAGGTGGAAGAAGTTGCACAAGCGACACTGATCGGGGGTGCAAGACAAGGACAGAAAATTTGAAGTTGGAATCTTGTGTAAGAATAAATCTCGATAATGGAGTAGGTTATTGATAATTCGCTGCCATCGCTTGAGTGACTGTGGTGTTGAGGCGTTGAAGTGCTGTTGAGGACGGATGCGATGCCTGTTTCGGACGGCGCACAGCTCTGACATTCTCCGGGATTACCCGGGAAACCAAGACTGGACAGCACACTGCGCAGGGACGGAGCAGCGGGAGGCCGATGCGGAGTCGATTTCTGGGGAAGAGGAGACCAAGAAGCATCGCTGGCAAAGCTGGCAATTGACCGCATCGACAAAATCGTCGGATCCGCCCGCTCTCAGAGGCCGTTGTTGTAGGCAACGTCGTTCGGGCGTTTGCGAGTTCCAGCACTTCCATTTTGATGCTGAGAAGTGGAGTCGCTCGGGAGCATTTGGTCGAGCAAAATTCTCTCCGGCGTGTGATTGGTCGGTGCTGAGCTTGGGACCCGCCCTCCTCTCCAACCAAGGCCTACCAGCCCTTTCTCGACAATTTTCCTCACGCCGGCTCCTCCAAACTTCCATCATCTCCTCGTCTCAATCTCCCCTCCACGCAATTGCAACCCGCTTGCAATTGTTTTCCCGCAACACCAAGAGGCGCCACATACCTCTTCAAGATGTTCAGGAACGCCCTCCGACAGAGCTCGCGCGCCGTGGGCGCCCTCTCTGCCACGAGAGTCGCCGCAGTGAGTGCACCTCCGCCCGCCCGACCCGACCCTCAATTCCATCGCCCCGTTGCTCGAATTCCATCTCAATCGCCCGCCGCCGGCATCCAGGAAGCTCAATTGAGCTCTCTCCCGGCCGCGCATGGGCGTTGGGCCGAGCATTCGGGAGCTTGGACGGGAGCTGTCGAATTTTGCCTGCGCTTCGGGCGCGTCTCTCTCGGGTCTCGGCTAGGCTAACTGGTCTCCGACAGCGAAATGCCGCACCCGCCGTCTCGGCCATCCAAGCCCGCACATACGCCGATGCGAAGGCCTCCCCGACCGAGGTGTCCTCCATCCTCGAGCAGCGCATCCGTGGCGTCCAAGAGGAATCCGGCCTTGCCGAGACTGGCCGCGTCCTGTCTGTCGGGTACGTTTTTCCAACACATGGCGGTCTTGGGCGGCGGACAACACATGGCCCCGAGCGGCACGGACATCAATGCCATGATCGATCGGGTGCCAATGGGATGTCGAGCTGTAAATTGGGAAGCGCGGTGCGGATTCGCGATGCTGACTGGATCACGACAGTGATGGTATCGCCCGCGTGCACGGCATGGCCAACGTCCAGGCTGAGGAGCTCGTCGAGTAAGTTTGCGCTTATCCTCCTCCGATGCTGTACCTTGAACTAACTAGCGCAGGTTCGCCTCTGGCGTCAAGGGCATGTGCATGAACCTCGAGGCCGGCCAGGTCGGTGTCGTGCTTTTCGGTTCTGATCGTCTCGTCAAGGAGGGTGAGACCGTCAAGCGTACCGGCGAAATCGTGAGTTGACTGAGCATCGCTCTGCGCAAACAGCATCTAACCGCCGCAGGTCGATGTCCCTGTCGGCCCTGAGCTGCTCGGCCGTGTCGTCGACGCCCTCGGTAACCCCATCGACGGCAAGGGCCCCATCAACACCAAGGAGAAGCGCCGCGCCCAGCTCAAGGCCCCCGGCATTCTCCCCCGCCGCTCCGTCAACCAGCCCGTGCAGACTGTCTCAAGTCTGTCGACGCCATGGTTCCCATCGGCCGTGGTCAGCGTGAGTTGATCATTGGTGACCGTCAGACCGCAAGACCGCTGTCGCTCTGGATACCATGCTCAACCAGAAGCGGTGGAACAACGGCACCGACGAGAGCAAGAAGCTCTACTGCATCTACGTCGCTGTCGGCCAGAAGCGCTCAACCGTCGCCCAGCTTGTCAAGACCCTTGAGGAGAACGACGCCATGAAGTACTCCATTGTCGTTGCCGCCACTGCCTCCGAGGCCGCTCCTCTGCAGTACATTGCTCCCTTCACCGGTGCCTCCATCGGTGAGTGGTTCCGTGACAACGGCAAGCACTCCCTGGTCATCTACGACGATCTGTCCAAGCAGGCCGTCGCCTACCGCCAGATGTCCCTGCTGCTGCGCCGTCCCCCTGGACGTGAGGCCTACCCCGGTGACGTCTTCTACCTCCACTCTCGTCTGCTCGAGCGTGCCGCCAAGATGAACGACAAGCACGGTGGTGGCTCCATGACTGCCCTGCCCGTCATTGAGACCCAGGGTGGTGATGTGTCTGCCTACATTCCCACCAACGTCATTTCCATCACCGACGGCCAGATCTTCCTGGAGTCTGAGCTCTTCTACAAGGGTGTCCGCCCGGCCATCAACGTCGGTCTGTCCGTCTCGCGTGTCGGCTCCGCTGCGCAGCTCAAGGCCATGAGGCAAGTCGCCGCTCGCTCAAGCTCTTCTTGGCTCAGTATCGTGAGGTCGCCGCCTTCGCCCAGTTCGGCTCTGATCTCGATGCCGCCACCAAGCAGACCCTCGCCCGTGGTGAGCGCGTAAGTTTTTTGCACCGCATATATGGTTTCATGACGAGTACGATAGATGCTAACACCACCTACAGCTGACCGAGCTCCTCAAGCAGAAGCAGTACTCGCCCATGGCCGTCAACGAGATGGTTCCCCTCATCTTCGCCGGTGTCAACGGTTTACCTCGACGCCGTCCCCGTCAACAAGATCCTCCAGTGGGAGGCTGACTTCCTCGCCCACCTCAAGACCAACGAGGCCGACCTCATGGCCACCATCGAGAAGGAGGTGCCATCAGCAAGGAGCTCGAGGCCGGTTGCGGGAGGTCATCCAGAGCTTCATCAAGAGCTTCCTGGGTTAATTTGCACGTAGTACCAAGCGTTTCCAGGATCTAGGGGGCGTACGTCGAGGATGAAGGTGGATGTCTATACCGCAACGGCCATGTGTTTCTAGAGCAGGGGGTTTCCGTCTTTCGTGTGCTGGACTGAGGAAGGACGCGTGAGAAGGGGAGGTTCTCCCGTCAAACCCATTGTAAAATAGAGCAAAGCTCAATCAAGCACTCGATTCCTTTTGTCTCCGAATACTTGCCGCATTGAGAGCTTTGTGTGGAGTCCCGGTCGTTCCCAAGTGTGCTGTGATGGGGGTGGTGGGTCTCGCAAGGCAGTTGGGAGGAACGGCGTCTGGTGACATCATGAACCACCCAGCGACCTTGAAGCTTGATACAGGTACGATACAAAAGCACACGTCCAGCCAATTCGGAATTTCGCGTTGACTCCCAAAACGCCCTTTTTTTTTTTTTTGTTGTGTAGTCTGCCTCGGTCGACCAGAACTTTGGAGAAGGACAATTAAGCTTCTCTCCTGCAGGTATGTATGTACCTCGCGCTTTCCGCAGCAATCCATCCCCGCATATCAACGCGCAGCTTCCGCAAGGACAACATCCCAAGAGGAGCCATCCGTTTTCCGAGGAGTCCCAAGCTTGAATATCACTGATTCATGAGCCAGAACCTAATCTTCAGGCTGTAGCAATGCCCTCCGACTCACCCAATCCTACTTCGATCGCCCCGCCCAACATGTCGCCGGCTACCAAGGAGATGCTTGCTCGCGTGCGGCAGATGATTCCGCCCATGCTGGAGAAGTTCCACAAGGGTGTGTGGTTTCAATGATATATTTGGTGTTTATAAGA
The DNA here is from genome assembly GCA_031001845.1 of Achaetomiella virescens. Taxonomy (NCBI): domain Eukaryota; kingdom Fungi; phylum Ascomycota; class Sordariomycetes; order Sordariales; family Chaetomiaceae; genus Achaetomiella; species Achaetomiella virescens. The sequence continues at coordinate 341,742 of JARNGD010000004.1, forward strand.
GAAGCTCAGTGAGCTGATGGCGAGCGTGTTTTGCAGGCCAGCTGTGGGCGGATCGCTGTCATTGGGGGCAGTGAAGACTACACGGGCGCGCCGTATTTTTCGGCGATGGCTAGTTCAAGGTTGGGTTGTGATTTGGTAGGTTTCTCCTCCTCTATCTCGTTTGTTAATGCTTCGCAAAGAGCGTCGCGATATATGAAAGGCGGGGCTGGCCCAGGGCAGGGCCTTTTTTTCTATGGGCGCCCTTGATGGCAGCGCTCTCAAGGCTCCAACAGCTCCTCCTACCTGACGCCCACTCTCCTCAGGCAACAAACCAACTACTAACCCAACCCCCCTCCTCACAGTCTCACGTCATCTGCACCCCCTCCGCCGCAACCGTCATCAAGTCCTACTCCCCTAACCTGATGGTCCACCCGCTCATGCGCTCCTCCCCTTCCTCCCCCGCAGCACCCGTCACCGCCGGCGCCGGCGAGGACACCGACCCGTCCCGGATCGCCTCGCGCATCATCCCCATGCTCGACCGCCTCCACGTGCTGGTCATTGGCCCGGGGCTCGGCCGCGACCCGCTGATGCAGGACACGTGTGCGCAGGTGGTCCGCGCGGCGCGCGAGCGTGGGATGCCCATGGTCCTGGACGCCGACGCGCTGCAGCTGGTGCAGCGCGACCCGCTCTGGTGCGCGGATACGGCCTGGCGGTGCTGACGCCGAACGTGATGGAGTTTGGGCGCCTGACCAAGGCCCTGGGCGTGGATAAGGAGGTGCAGGCCGCGAAGGAACGGGCGGGGGACACGGCAAAGGTGAGGCGCTCGCACGGGCGCTGGGGGGCGTGATGATGTGCAGAAGGGGCGGTCGATCAGATTAGTGATGGGAGGGTCACTTTTACGGTGGATTTGGAAGGGGGGAGGAAGAGGAGTGGTGGGCAGGGGGACACATTGACGGGGAGCATCGCGACGTTTTTAGGGTGGAGGCGGGCGTATCTCGATGGGATCTGGGAGCACGGAAGGGGACTGAAGGAGGAGGAGTTGGTGGGATTGGCGGCGTTTGGGGGAAGTGCGATTACGAGAGTGGGTTTTCCTGGCTGTGCTCGTGGAGAAGTGTTCAGGTTCAGTTTGGCTGACATGAGTTTCCAGGAGTGCTCCCGCCTGGCCTTTGCTAAGAGAGGCCGCAGCCTCCAAGCAAGCGATCTCACAGACGAGGTCCACACGGCCTTCCTGAACCTCTTTGGCGAGGTGGATGACAACAGCAATGGCGCGAGACTCTGAGGGGACGGCTGCTTGCAATTTACATTCAAGATCCTTGTGGCCCCGTGTGTTGCATCCCGTCTGCCCTTCCGCACGGGCGGCGGGAGATGGACGAGCTGTGATCTCCGCAGGCTTGCCTTGCCCTCATTTCGGTCGTGTTGGATAGCTTCTCGGCCGACCCGAAGGGGGGCGTACAGCCGCATCTGCTTGAAGCGATGCACGATCATCGGGGTGCCGCAGTGTGCGACTGAGCACAGACGGGAAAGCAAGCCATATTTTTTTTCTTAGCATGCTGTGCGTCGGAAGAATATTGATGGTGGGCAGAGGTAGCCGCAGATAGAGTAACGCCAGATATGGGCGGTTCTGGTGCCCTAGGCGAGAGTACTTTTTTTTTTTTTTTTTTTTTTTTTTTTTTTTTTTTTTTTGGGATGTTTCTTGTGCTGTGATGTCGTTTTTCTTTCGCGCAGCGTGGTCATCAGTCACCCCGCACGTTGGACTAGATCACGACCTTGACCAAGAAACGGCGAGTATCGGGGGCAGGACATGCCCTCGGACGTGGTTACACCCGCCTATTGGGAGGGAGGGTAGACACAAGATCGGTATGCATCTATCCTCTGTGAGATCCCTCTTGCAGTAGCGTCCGAAGCTGTCCAGTGCGTGCTCTCCGGCCGGATCTGACAGAAAGACACTAGTGCTGGGTGGGATTTGATGCGCTCTGAAGTCCGTTTCTAACTGACGGCAGGAGAGAGGGCGAGGTGATCTTCTCTGCCTTGCGTGGGCACGCGTGTGGGAGGGTTCGCACAGCAGCTGACTGGTATCCAACCAACCATTACCGTTGATCCGGGGAACTGCAGGCCGACCATCCCAGCTGCAAAGTGCGGGATGGACAGCGACGTTTGCGGGGGAGTGAAGGATTCAAAAGGCTGGACTGGGATGGATGTCTTTGTCCAGCCGAGACCAGCAACACCCACATGGAAACGATGAGGGCTGAGACACGCGTCGTCCAAGGGGCCCAATGGGACGCCGCCGATCCGGCACCCTCACCGAGGGCTTGCCCTGCAGTGACGGGCAGTACGTCCGTACTTGGGCGGGTCTTTGCATGCAGTTCGAGATGTTGTGAAGGGAGAAGGGACTCAGCCGACCGCGGAGTTAAGCGTGACCCCGGAAGCTTGCCGCTACGCTGTGACAACCCTCCTGTCCGCTCGGGGGGTTCGCTTCCCGTCCAGAGGGGCGAGCGATCCAGCTTTCACCTTATACGCTCTCAGATCCTGGCCGCTGGTTGGAGAGAACGAATAGATCGTGGGGTCTGCCATCGAGCGTGCGAATCTGAGACAGTCCTATCGGCGAGCTTCGTGACGGATCAGCTTTGTAGGCTCAGGGTGGAAAACTAGGAGGCCGGGTCTTGAGGCATGCCTGATAGCCGGCCTAAGAAACCGCAGGCGTGGCCGTGTCGTGCCGAGAAGACAGTGTGTTTTGAGAGCGCGTTGATGCCAATATATCTGGCCAGGGACGTGGCCTCTACGCTCAGACTTTTCCCAGCTTAGAAGTCGTACAAATGCACAGATCCTGTTGTTGGCTGGCTCAGGATTGTCCAGGAAACATGTAAGGGCTCGAGTCCAGCAGGCGAAGGTCTTCTTTGGTCATGTTCCGAGAAGAAGCAATTGTTCGGAGAATTTCGTTTGTCTGTGCTCTCATGGTGTAACGAATACTCGCCGGGGGGGGGATAGGGTACGTAGCATCATGCGGCCACTGAAAGTCATCAACAATTGGATTTCGACCATCATGGCAGCCCAGTTGGACGCTGGGCGACCGGAGCATTCGCACTGATGTCTCCATAGAAGAGACGCAGGTGGTTCGGCCAGATATCCCGAAGTAGAGCACACTTTTCCCTTCGAAATATCAGGGCGCGTCTCTCAACTTCTCAAGGTCTGGAGTTGGGACGGCGATTGGAGGCCAGGGAAGATGGCATCGAGACCTACAGAAGCCACTTGGCCCAGCAGGCGATGTCATGCGCCGTCGATCGCCGCTTATGCTGCATGCGAGATCGCAGAAACGAGAGGCGTAGTTGTCTCAAAGGATGAGGACATGGCAAAGTTGGAATCGACGTGCTGAGGAAGAACGAAGCAGAGCGACTGGAAGCCATGGATAGGCGCTCACGCATACATCGCCGGACTGCAAGAGTCATGCGGATACGGGGTTTGTTGGCTGCGCTGTATGACCTGGTATAACTCGAGGGAATTGGCAGAGGGACGGCAGCGTTCTCGTCCGAGATCCAAAAGCAAGCTGATCGTGGGGCCAGGCAAAGAGCTCGACGCTGGAAGCGAACAATCTCTGCCAGCGGTTGGGAGCGCTTGACACGCGCCGCCAGGTGCCAACTCTCAAGACAGGCCCATGTCCTTCCAGCGGGTCTCTTACTGCCTCAGCTCTTGCTGTCTGTGCGTCAATAGTAAGTTGCAGGGGTCTTGCTCTTTTCCGCGCACGTCCTCCACTTCCAACCTCGCACCGAACAAACATGTTGCTTTTTCTTGCCAATTCTCCAGCGCTGTGTTTTATCCATTGGACTCCTTCGACGCTACTGACACAGAAATACTACATCATGTGTGCTAGTTTTGGGACACCGCCCATGCTTCTGGACGAACAGCTTTCCGCATGCGCCTCTTCCGTGTGTTTCGATCCGAGTCCTGTTTCTCCCTCGTCGTCTCCCACGGCTCGCCTGAGCATCTCTGGCTTGCTTGAATGTCTCAACCCTCGACTGGCAAGCAGGTGTCACATTCACAAGGATAGAGCCTCGGACCAAAAACCATGGTCCCCGGGCGCCTGTCACAGTTTGGATCACTTGCAGCTCGGGGCCTGCCAGCCACGGATCACCATCTCTCCTTGGGCTTTACGCTATCGAGTGTATACGTATTCATGCCCATACCTCCCTCTCGGTTCCCTGTCACTTTGGGTTCTTCTGTCTTCTCTTCCTTCGTCCTCTTACCCAAGGCCAAACGAACGCACCCTTCTGGCCCCCCTCTCTTTGGTCACTGAAGTGATCCTACGTGTCCTGCACGAACAGTTACCAAGCCGTTTTCGGCGCTTTGGTGATGACAACTTATCTATCAGTTGTTTGACCATGACCCTCTGCTCTGTGCTTGCCCCTCACCGCAAACACTCCCCCGTTTCTTTTGCTTCCGACTACGTGGGGGACTACCGGATCAATCCTCGGTGCTTTCGGTGCAAAGTCCCTCGCTGAGATGGCAATACGACGCCGAGAATTGCGATAAGCATACAGTTGGATTGCTTTTGTCTGTTGTTCGCTTCCCGAGTCCGAAATTCCCCCCCCCTTCTCTCTCTCTCTTTCACTTTCTCTCTCTCTTCTTTTTCCCTTCTCCCCCACTTAGCCAGTTGTCCCGTCGTCCGCTTACATGTTCCGAACCAAGCACAAGGCGTTTGCAGGTTGCTCAGGAAGCGCTGGGTATTATTTCGCAAGCCGTTGGTGTGTAGGCAAGAAAGTTCTGGGGTTTCTTGATGGGAGGTTGATCGCTAGCACGCAAGACCGGACCCCCATTTTCTCGCCTCCAGCCGCGTCACAAACTCTCACAACCCTCAGTTTTCCTGCCATGAAATTAATCCCGTTTCCCACCTGTTGTGGAATATCTCGTCCGACAAACCGGCAATGCTCCGTCATTAGCTTTGCGTGACAGCATTGTCATACCGAGTGTCGAACTGGTTTCGAGATTTTCCCTGTTACACTTCACCATCCAACAGCTGCGTTGTTTCGATTTTCCCACCTCCCACGTTCACCTCTGCGAAAGGCCGACTTCTACGGAAACTATTGCTCAGGTTCGCCAACCCGAACGTGGTTCTTTCGACTACCAAACCAAAAATCCAGAAACCGAACCTGGAAGCAAAGTCGGAGTTGCCCAACGCTTGTCTTTCTTGTAAGCCACTTCAACCTTCAGAGTACTTACATGATATTTGTTTATTTACCAACGTGTCAGACTGCGATTCTGTGAGACAGAATCCAAATGGCAACGGGACTTGAGAAAATCGATAGGGGGCTGACCGCCTGGAACGCTTGTTCTCCAGGAAGAAGCGAGTCGCCGAACCTCAGAGCCAAACTGGACCCCCTGGCCGCGCATCGACTCCGATTCCGTTGCCCCCAGAGTTTGATGCGACTACTCAGAGGTTCCCGCAGCCGTCATACATCAGGCCCACGTCTTCCCGGATGATGGCCAGGGAAGAGGTGCTCTTGACAGGCACCTCAACCCGGCGAGCTAGGAGCCTTCCGGAGACGCCCAGGACGCCTCGACTCAGAACCCCAGGTTCTTCTGCCTACAGCAATAAATTGACTGGCTCTGAGCTTTCTGATCCGTCTCCTTCAGTCCCGCGACGGCTCTCCTCGCTGGGCGCCGGTGTTTCCCCAGCGATCATCTTCACTCTACTCGGACCTGGCCGACGTAACTGACACTTTACCGGAACTCCTCACGTTCACCTTTCCCAGTCCTCCAAAGAATGGGGCGAATTGCCTGTCCGAAACACGGGCGTCAAGGTCCGGCCTGACGTCGTCGTCGCGGTCCGTCTCGGTTTCAGTTTCCCCAAAGGCACAAACTGTTCGGAAGCAGTATCTGGCCGACTTGGATGACACGCTGCCCTTCTCGCTGCAACAGGGAACTTGTGCGCAGGCATCACCTCAGCACACGCCGGTGCCGGCACAGCGAGAGAGCGACTGCTTGGAGCATTCGGCAGGTCAGCCGTTCACGCCGTCTTTGGCCCCGAGTCTTCTTCCCTTGTCCGAGCCTGCACCTGAGAAGTTGGTTTACGGCAAGATCGAAGTTCCACAGAGACCCAAGAGCCTGTCGGTATCTGCGGTCGACAATACGCACATCCGAGAAGCCCTGCGCAAGTCGACCAGTCTCTCCGAGCTCCTGACAGTACGTACCTCAGCCAGCCTGGACTCTATACTCAAGGAACCGAGCGTAAAGGACTTTCTGGACCTGAGCGACGATGACATTGCCGACGGCCAGGCTGCCCCTGCGGTCCACCCTTCACCAGCTGAGCCTCCTAAGCTTTCGCTGCCCCGTGATCTGTCACCGGCCTGCACCCCCGGCCGGGCCAAGAGCAGTCGCCACTTACTCACACTCTTTCCCCTCCTCTGGCCAGCAGGCCTGCCGCTGCTGCAGCTTTCGAAGCCCACAGAATCGCGACCAAGTACAACCTCGACCTCGTCTATGTCGTCAACCTCTGGCCGAGCCACATGAGCCGCCCCAGTCGCTCATCCCCACTCGACCAGCTCTGCGGCACTCCCATAGCCACATCCCCCGCTCGTACCACAATATCCACCCCGCCCGAATCTCCCGTCTCCTGTACCTCAGGCGACGACAGCGGTTTCGACGAGCGCATGCCATCCTCGCCCAATAGCACGGCCACCGCCCCCCGCAGCGGCATGACCGGCCGCCTGCTCGCCGCCTACGGCCTCCCGCAGATCATGTACCCCTTCCGTATCTCGGCTCCCGTCCACCAGAAGATCCTCCGCACTACCGGCTGGCTCGAATACCGCAGCGAGACCGGCTCGCCCGACGAGTTTGCTCGGGGGTACAGCTGCTCCTTCTACACGGGCTACAGTCCCGCGCGGGGCCGCCAGACAACCAGCAACTCCCCAAGCGCCAAGGCGAACCGCAAGCCTGCCAACCGCGGCATAGTCTTCGCCGCCTTCCGCCTGCCACTCGAGGACGGCACGCCTGTCGGGTGCGACGCCGAGGAGCTCGAGGCGCTGCACAAGGACGCCGAGGCGCTGGTCGATATGCTGATTGAGACACACATGACGCAACGCAAGCAGCGACCGGCGGCTCCGGCCTTGACAACGCCTACGCATACCCGGACGAGACGGCGCGTGGGTGGTGGCAGCGAGAAGAAGGGGAGGGGTGGCGTGGCGGTAAAGCTTGGGCCTGAGTTGGTCGCTGTTTAGGCGGCCTCATGATGAGCAAATGCTCGGCAGCTTCATCCGTCGTCGTTCGAGTTGGCTGCTCCGGAGCGGCCTCGGCAGGAAATAGGGATCGGTTCTTGGACATACCTCGTCATGTTTAGGATGTGTCCCCTTCTGGATTAGCCGCTCGTATTGGTCAAGCGCTTGCACTTGGCTACAGCATCTTCGCCTGGCGGAGGTTTATCCAGTTTCTGGATGGGGATGTCATTCTATTCTGAAGATAATGCGCTGTCAGGAAGTTAGAGGTACTTCCCAACAGCCAACGTGCAGATCCCCTGGGTGACTCTCGACGTCGAGAGTTTCTGGCGACCCAGCAGGGCGACAGGGAGATACTCCTGACTTCTTTCTTATGAAGCGATGAAGTACCACTTTGACAATGGCGGCACGGAGCATTTGGGAGGATCTTTGCCTTTTTTTTTCTCTTCGGAATAACTAGATGACCTTAATAGCAATGGAACGAGAGTGGCTCCAGCAGTTTTAAATTGTCCACTGTTTCTCGGTAAACCCATAGCATCTCATTCGTGACGCCATGATTATGGTTACCCACACCACAGGCCATGCGTGAGCCGGGAGAGGTGTCACGGAATTTAGGGATTGGTAAGCCGGCATAGGCGCCGGTCGGTCTCTGAGGCCGCGGCTCGACTGAAATTTCAGATCGAGCACGTTGGACGAGTAGGCTCGCCAAGGTGTAGGAAGCTGCATACATGTCCGGAGAACCCAACGATCCCATTGTCCGTAAACCGAGCACCCCCAAACTCCCGCTCCCGAAATGCCCTTTTTTGTTTTGTTTCACCACGCCAACCAACCCATCAAGTCCACATTTAGCGGACAATGGCATCGAAGCGCTGCTTGAACCACTTGATGGTGTCGTCGCGGGTGATGCGGTGGCTGGCGCCGATTCTGCTCTTGCAGCGGCGGCGGCGGGCGACGCGCTCACCGGGGCGGGTCATGCAGCAGTAGAAGTCCATGCGTAGATACCAATGCCGGGGTCGTACTTGATGCCGAGATCGATGTGCTCCGAGATACCGAAGCCGAAGTTGCCGGTCTCGGAGAAGTTGCGCTTACGGAGCTCGTACTCCTTGACCTTGAGACCGCGCTCGAGAATCTCCTCAGCCTTGGGGCCGCGGACGGTGACGTGGACCGCAATCTTTTCGTTACGGCGGATACCGAACGTGCGAACGGTGTACCGGGCCTTGCCTAACATATTGTGTCAGAACAGCGGTCCAAAAGAGTCGCAAAATATCGATTAGCAACTTACTGTAAACCGGGGTCTGACCGGAGAGCTGCTCCAGCACCTTGGCAGCACGGGTCAGTCTGTCACCAGACTCGCCGACCGAGATGTTCAGGACGAGCTTCTGGATGCGGAGCTCCCGCATGGGGTTCTGGGCCTTCTCAGACTGGCCATCGTGTCAGCGAGACGAATGCGATTGATGCGATCAGTATGGGCCTACCATGGCTGCGGTGTTGTCGATTTCGGTACTGGGCGACTCGTCGATGACCAGAAATTTGGAAAGCTGAGGTCGATTTTCGCTGGGTTATTTTTGAGATTGTGCGTGTGGGGTACCGCTTGCCTGCCGGGACAGGAGCTTGGTGGGGGACAAGGACTGTGGCTGATGGACTCGGCTGCATGGCTGACTTTGAGCCGTTGTGGCTGGTGCGCTCAAGCTCCTTACAGCCTCGCGTCAAATTTCCAAGCCAGGCCTGCCTCCATCTTGCCTCCCAACCAACCAAGCGCGTCACTTTTAGCCTCCACTGAGACCACGAAGAGACCGCGATAGACGGAGTTGAAAGACCTCGTCGCAACAAACCAATTTTTGAAAACTCGAAGAAGCTACTCTGTAGCATCATTGTTGCCAAGATGTCGGCGACAAACAAGCAAGGCAAGATGGTGAGTGAAGCTCCCAACCCGTTGCTGTACAGGCATCCATGTTGACATCGGAGGACTGACAAGGCGCATTGATCCTAGGCTGGTTACGTATGTGCTGCCCCAACAACAGGCTATCTATGCGACCGCGGTGGAGGTACTAACGGACTCTAGATCAACTACCGGATGCGTGTCACCTTGAACGATGGGCGCCAGATGACCGTCAGGTGTGTATACCCTTCCCTAGCCTGTCTGTGGTAGGGATGGCTGCTAACATCTCTGCGCAGATGCTGGCCTTCGATAAGCACATGAACCTCGTCCTTGCCGACACCGAAGAGTTTCGCCGAATCAAGCGCAAGCAGAACAAGCCCGCAGCCCCTGGCGCGTCCTCATCCGCTGCCCAGGTTGTTGAACAGGAAGAGAAGCGCACCTTGGGTCTGACGATTGTCCGCGGCGCACACATCGTCTCGCTCTCCGTCGAGTCTCCTCCTCCCGCCGACCCTAGCGCACGTCTGGGCAAGACGACTGGCGCCGGCATTGCGTCGACACTCACAGCTGGGCCTGGTGTTGCGCGGCCTGCTGGGCGCGGAGCGGCAGCTCCGATCTCACTTGCCGGCCCTGCCGCTGGCGTTGGTGGTGCCGCCCCTCCTCCTTTCCCAGGTTTCCCCGGCGCTCCTGGTTTCCCCGGTCGCGGTGGCCGTAGGTCCAACTCTTCCTGACATATGTTTATCATGCCTCTGACTTGGTGATAGCTGCTCCTCCTGGTTTCGGCGGCGCTTTCCCGCCTCCTGCCGGCTTCCCTGGTGCCCCGGGCTTCCCTCCTGGATTCCCGCCAGGCGGTGCGCCACCCTCCGGTTTCAACCCGCCCCGCGGAGATGAGGACTACTGTCTTTGGTTTATGACACTGATACCCCGGTCACATGTTGCGGCCGGCCTCTTGAGGCATTGCCCTCAACACTTCACTGCATGACGCAGTCATAGAACCCGAGCTGGAGACCTTTACACCGGATTTATGAAGAATGGTTGGTTTGGGCGGCGTTCAGGGGTTAAACTGCGGTTAGGGGCGAAATTGCAGCCTGTATTCCAGCCACGAGGACCTCAGCGTAGCGTGGTTTTTAACAATAAAAGACACCTACACTGCTGCAGCAACAAGCACATTGATAACTGATTTGTATGCTTCATCCTCTTTCATTATTTCTCAATTTTCTATCTCTATCCTTCGCTTCCACGTTCCTTTTTTCTTTTCCCGTTCCCCCATTCCCTTACTTTCTACTTTTAGCTTCTTTTCTTTTTCCTATTTTCTCGCTCTTCCTCTTCCTACTTCACAAACCATGGTCTAGGTGGATGCAGCGTGGTCTGTTCGTTCGCATCACCCTCCCAAGAGAATGGACCTGTGCAGGGGTCGGCGGTCTGTGCGGAGTTTGGGCCCCAAATTTCTTTCCCAGCCTGGCGGCATCTCCGATCTCGAAGCTCAACCCATCCAACCGTCATCATCCACTCCGCGCACGCGACGAAGACAACCGGCAGCTCCATCAATACTGTCAAAATGGCCGCCTTTGTCAAAGCGATCAATGCGAAGATCCGGGCGCACCCCGTCTTGAACTATGTCTGCTCGACACGTGAGTTCCTACTGGTTTCTTACCTGTTCCAGTGATTCCAATCGAGGCCGACCGGGGGCATCGGACATCCCCAAAACACTTGGGGATGGCTTCAATATCGGGGCGCATTCACGGTGAAGGGCCATTTGCTCTGGGAGGGACATCTCATCCCTAGGGCGTGCGGCCCCGCGGTTCAATGTTGAATTGGGTGTGTCGCAGAGTCTCAATTGGTGCTGTCCGGGCCGCTCGTCGTATGCGCTGGAACTTGTGGAACCGCTTGATGACACGGCATTGAGCCATGGCTAACTGGGGTTTGCGATAACAGATTTCTGGGGCCCCGTCTCGAACTTCGGTATCCCCGTCGCGGCGGTGATGGATACCCAGAAGAGCCCCGACCTGTAACGTTGTTTCCTCCGCCGCCCACTGCCCTATCCATCCCTACCTACTACCTACCTCCCTCGAGGTGGGCGGATTGCGAGGTGGACTTGTCTGTGCCACAAAACTAAACCGCCAACAACCACCACCCGAACATCCCTTCTCCTCGCCGATGCCCAAACCCTGTCTCTTCTTACCGGTATGGAAATGCTAACACTTCTTGCCCCGCGTAGCATCTCCGGCCCGATGACCTTTGCGCTGTGCGTCTACTCGGCTACCTTCATGCGCTACGCGCTCGCCGTCACGCCCAAGAACTACCTCCTCTTTCTCTGCCACTTCGTCAACGAGGGCGCCCAGCTCACACAGGGGTACCGCTACCTGCAATGGACGCAGTGGGGGGGCCGCGAGAAGGCCGGGCTGTCGGGCCCGTTGAGGCCGGCAAGGAGAAGGTCAAGGAGGCGGAGGAGAAGGCCAAGGAGCTCGCGGGGAAGAATTAAGGGGTAGGTGAACAGGTTGGATGGTTAAGAATGGTTCTGGCAAGAATGAGGCCGATGCGGTTCGGCTTCAGCCGCCGGGAACGTGGTTTCCGGGGTCTTGGCGCTTCACGGAAACGGCCAAGCTGTCCCGTGGACAACGACGGATGTGTGTTGCGGGCTGAGCTGGGCTGTACGATCAGGTGTGGCGCATGTCGGTTGCTCGTGCCTTGGACGGTGACGCACAGGGCTCCCTTAGTTATACTGCTTGGGTGCGTCTGTTCGCCTTCAATACCGTACGGCGCGATGGTTGGCCGGGTCATAGAGGAGCATGATCTCGCAGGGTGTTTTAGGGTTCGTTGCGTTCTCGGGTCAATAAAAAGTAATAAGTTGGCTTCGAGAGTCTAGGGTAGAGGAATATGGTGATGCCAAGCCGTGGTTCGTCCCAGGTCGTGTCTCTCGGCGGCGAAGTGCAAGCCTTGGGTTTCCAAGACTCAAGCTGGTGATGCCTTGCAACCGTCTTGGAGGGCTCAACGGCCGAAAGGGATTTGATGCCTGCCAAGTTGTCAGTGAAAGCGGAGGAGTGTTCTTCCTCGTCGGCACTTTTTCCCCTTCTTCTTTTTTTTTTTTCCTTTCCTCGAGAGTTACGGCCGAGAATTTCACAGATACTGATATCTTGGTAATTCTCTCATCCCTTTCCCACTGCGCAACAACAACGGCGCCAAGAGGATGGCAGAGTCCGATAAGCTTTGCTGGCAAATGACGACTCCGGAGCCGGCGCTTGGCAGGCCCGTGGATCCAACATCGTCCAGTACTATGCGGTTCCTAGTCGATCATCGTGGGGGTTGAAGGAGCCCGAGCCCGAGCACACCATGGCCCTTGGCCATGACTGATGTTGCAATTTTTTTTTCCCTTCTCTTCGGTTCGCCCGATGCGGTATGCCTCGATGTAACGCCAGTTCGGTAACTTAGCCTGCTTGAGTCCCAGTATCAGTACGTAACAGAAGGGCTAAGCTGACCCATTTCCCGCCGCTGCCTTTCCCTCTTGGAGACAGAGGTTGGACGACCAGGGCGGTCTCGTGATAACCTTGCGTCAAGCACACAGCATCTTTGGGTTTCGAAAAAGTTCCTAAATCACGCACAGCGAATGGGAGACAGTTGCGAGGCAGTGTGGTTGGGGTCTGGATGGCTGCTCGGGAGGGTCTCTGATGGATTGGACGACCCGCCTTGGCGGGCCGGCTCTTTGCAGCCTGCACCAGGGGGATACACGGGCGATGAATGGCATTCTTGGCAGCGGAGGACCTGAGATCTCCATGTTCTCCGTCCAGATCCGCATCTGGCGGCAGCAGCTGCGATGCTAGAAGTCCGGGACAGGCTGAAGAGGCTGACGCATCCCCCGCGATAAGTGCCCTTGCAAGCGAAGGTGGGCTGGTGATTGGTGGGGTTGGCAGTGTGACGCCCGCACTTTCTTCCTGATACTATCCCCGCATGAAGGTCCTGGACGCAGCACACCGGCGGTACGAAAGATGCCAAGTGTGTTGTTCTGGCTGTTGAGCCATGCTGGAGGGGCGGTCGGTCTTGGTCCCGAGATCTCGGAGATCTCTGGGCATCTCGTGGTATCCCCTGCGGACTTATCCTCGGCTAGACGAAAACGCCGGTAAACAGGCCACCGTCAGGTGAGCCAGAGCCTGTCTGGCGCGTACCCGGCACTCGGCGACTGCGGTTATTGGCACGCATGCTGGGACAGCACCAACGAGACGCATGCGATGAGCCTCGGGCAAGTGCGAAGGTCATGCACAAAACTGCCAAGTTGTTGAGCTGGAGAGGATAGCACCGGCTTTACCGGGGCCGTACCACCCCCATCGTCACCCCCCCGTTGGGAGCTTAGTGGGAGCTTGGGGGTTGCTTGTTGACTTACCAAAAGGACTTAGACACAAGTTTTTTTCTGGTTGGCCAGGCGAGCAATTGACTCAGTCAGCGGGACGTCTGTTCCGGCGTCGGGACAGATGATTTGTCTCGTCGCCAGGGCCAGGGTCGTCCGGACCCAAAGAGCCAACAGATCTGGGCCTGGCCAGGAGGTATTCGGCTCGAGAGCGTCCCCACGGCCGAGCTACCGAGCAGGGAGCTCACAGCTGCCCCGGCCCCGCATGCTCAAACATGGGATTCTGCATCAAAATTTCCCTGGGCCTGCTGCAATCAATTGGGGCATGCAGCCAGGGCGGGGCACGCAGCTCCGATCACCGGCCTCCAATTGGCGGGCGCCTACTGTATCAGGTTCTTTGTGAGGGTTGTCAGACAAGGCTGGCAGGCTCAACCCCACTATCAAAGCACAACCTCCCGAGATGCCAAGAACAACGAGGGGCATTGGATTGATTGTCTCGCGGTCGCACCTCGCTCCTCGAGGGCTTCGAATGACGAGGGGATCACCAAGAGTGGCAACTGAGAGGCAGAATCGAGTGTCATGACAATGACAATGGCAGTGTTACTCGCGACGTTATCTGTGGATCAGACGGGGTACTGCCGAGAGTTTGTTGACTCGCTGGGGCGCGTATGTTGGCGATGACCATGGATTTATCGCCTGGCATCAGCTCAACGGTGACTCCCTCTGCTTGTGGTTTCTGGACAAGTTGAAAAACGCTCAAACACCCACCCTTGTCTGGCGCTTCCAACAATACTAAAGAGTAATCTTGCCCCCCCTCCTCCTGCTGCTGCTTCTGCTGCTCCCGTCGGCCCTTCTCCCTCAAACCCCTGCTCCAGGTCCGCGTCTGGAAAATCGCTGCTCTTCTCAGTGTCTTCCGTCGCCCGTGTTGCCTCTTCCAAGCTGATCAGTTGGTGAGCGCTGTTGCTGCACGGCTAACGAGTTTTTTCATATAATAATAGCCGGGGAGGTCCAGCTCTGCCCGGTGCCCGCCCACTTCCATTCTTCTTGACCCCACCATCGCATCCTACCCCGCCGTCGTCATCCCCCTTGTGCAGGGATCCATTGAGGCCGTTCGCGCAGAGCAACCCCACCCTGCCTTGCTCCTGCTTCACCTCCGGTCGCTTTTTTTCCTCCCTTTCCCTCCTTCTCCTCGTCTTCCTCTGCTCAATTGACCGCCAACCGCACTCCAACAACCTTCAAGATGGCGGCCGACAAGGCAGTCAGCAACTATGAGGACGTCTTCGAGGAGGACGAGGTCCCCAAGGAGGCTCAGACGGTCCACCGTATCCGCGCCAACTCGACTATTATGCAGTTGAACAAGATCCTTGGTGAGTCTGCGACCTTGGAGGCTGTGGTGGTTCACTGGAGGTGTGGGAGAAGTTCTTCGGGAGACCCTCCTCGCGCCATCCCAGGGGACAGCGCAGGGCTCGCAGGACGATTGTTTGCAAGCGAATGCTGACGTCCGCTTCGCATGACAGTTGCTAACCGTGGTGAAATCCGTAAGTACCCTATCCTCTCGTATTGTCGCCATGTAGCCGGGATCACTGACATGTCTGCCTCTAGCCATTCGTGTACGTGCGATTCGAACTCTGGCCACAGCGCTCTTGCGATCCTGACATCACCTGCTCACTCACACCGCCCCCTTTAGATCTTCCGTACTGTGAGTCATGGAACATTCACCCACCCTTCACTGATGGGCCAGCCGAATGATGCGCTGGGCCCTCTGAGACTTCAATGGCTAACAACGAGTGTGTAGGCCCACGAGCTGTCGCTTCACACCATCGCCGTCTTCAGGTGAGACTCCGCCGCCTCTTGCACGCATATCTCCGCCGGCTGCTAATTTTGTAGCTATGAGGACCGTCTTTCGATGCACAGACAGAGTATGCGCCGCTCACACAGCCCCTGGTTGCTGGCTGTGAAGAACATGCGCTGATGGGTACAGAGGCCGATGAGGCCTATGTCATCGGCAAGCGCGGGCAGTACACCCCTGTCGGTGCCTATCTCGCTGGTGACGAATCATCAAGATTGCCGTTGAGCACGGCGCTCAGATGATCCACCCTGGTATGCTGAGACCACAAATGCTTGGCCTGGGCTGTGTGGTCTAACATCTGCTAGGCTACGGCTTCCTGTCTGAGAATGCCGAGTTCGCCCGTAAGGTCGAGAAGGCCGGTCTTATCGTGAGTATCCAGGCAGTCACCTCCGCAGCGCTGATATTTTAGCTGCTAACTCTTTTCCTCCCAGTTTATCGGACCCTCCCCCGATGTCATCGAGGCCCTTGGTGACAAGGTCTCGGCCAGAAAGATTGCTATCGCTGCCAAGGTCCCCGTTGTCCCCGGTACCGAGGGCGCCGTGGAGAAATTTGAGGAAGTCAAGAAGTTCACCGATCAGTATGGCTTCCCCATTATCATCAAGGCGGCCTATGGTGGTGGTGGCCGTGGCATGCGTGTCGTGCGCGAGGAGAGCTCGCTCAAGGAGGCTTTTGAGAGAGCCACCTCCGAGGCCAAGAGCGCCTTCGGCAACGGCACCGTCTTCGTCGAGCGCTTCCTCGACAAGCCCAAGCACATCGAGGTCCAGCTCCTGGGTGACAACCAAGGCAACGTTGTCCACCTGTACGAGCGTGACTGCTCCGTTCAGCGGAGACACCAGAAGGTCCGTCGAGATTGCTCCGGCCAAGGACCTCCCGGTCGAGGTTCGCGATGCCATCCTGAACGACGCCGTCCGCCTCGCCAAGTCTGTCGGCTACCGCAACGCCGGTACTGCTGAGTTCCTGGTGGACCAGCAGAACCGCTATTACTTCATTGAGATCAACCCCCGTATCCAGGTCGAGCACACCATCACCGAGGAGATTACGGGTATCGACATTGTTGCCGCCCAGATCCAGATTGCCGCTGGTGCCACTCTCGAGCAACTCGGCCTCACCCAGGACCGCATTTCCACCCGCGGTTTCGCCATCCAGTGCCGCATTACGACTGAGGACCCCGCCAAGAACTTCCAGCCCGACACTGGCAAGATTGAGGTGTACCGCTCTGCCGGTGGCAACGGCGTGCGCTTGGACGGCGGTAACGGTTTTGCCGGCGCTGTCATTACCCGTGAGTTAACTTCCCTCGAACCCTACACCCCTGTCCCCTCCACCCTTCAATGCCCTCCATTACCTTGTTGTTTTCCAGTCGGTCTATCGCCTTTCTTGTTTCCTGTTGATCCTCCTTCTCCTCCTTTTGCTCCTTCCCGTCATCTATCTACTTCCCTTCCTCTTCCTCCTTGTCCATCTGTTTCTCCTTGTCTTATTCTTCCATTTCTTCCTCGTCTTCTCTTTGGTCTTATCATATCCTCTCTTTTTCTCTTCCTTTACACTTTGCTCCCGCTTGTGAACAATAACAGCGAGGGAGAAGTGGAGAACAAGCCCCTTTATTGAGCCCGCCCCCCAAAACCAAAGCCCCCACTACCACACCACTCGGAACCCCAACCACACGCAATCAAACATCAGACTTGACTTCATTGTTCTAACAATTGGGCGTCAAATTTAGCCTTCTATGACTCGATGTTGGTGAAGGTTTCTTGCCACGGCTCTACCTACGAGATTGCTCGCCGTAAGGTCCTGCGTGCTCTGATCGAGTTCCGCATTCGGGGTGTCAAGACCAACATCCCGTTCCTTGCCTCTCTCCTGACCCACCCGACATTCATCGACGGAAACTGCTGGACGACCTTCATTGATGATACTCCGTCCCTGTTTGATCTCGTCGGGAGCCAGAACCGCGCCCAGAAGCTCCTGGCGTACCTTGGTGATGTCGCCGTCAACGGAAGCAGCATCAAGGGCCAGATTGGCGAGCCTAAGTTCAAAGGCGACATCATCATTCCCCAGCTCTTCGACGACGCCGGGAACAAGATCGACACCAGTGTGCCGTGTCAGAAGGGGTTCAGGCAGATCATCCTGGAGCAGGGCCCCAAGGCCTTCGCTAAGGCTGTTCGCAACTACAAGGGCTGCCTGATCATGGACACCACCTGGCGTGATGCCCACCAGTCCCTGCTCGCCACCCGTGTCCGGACCATTGATCTGCTCAACATTGCTAAGGAGACCAGCCACGCTCTCCACAACCTTTACAGCTTGGAATGCTGGGGTGGCGCCACCTTCGATGTCGCCATGCGCTTCCTCTACGAGGACCCCTGGGACCGCCTTCGCAAGATGCGCAAGCTCGTTCCCAACATTCCCTTCCAGATGCTGCTCCGTGGCGCGAACGGCGTCGCATATGCGTCGCTGCCCGACAACGCCATCGACCACTTCGTCGACCAAGCAAGAAGAAGAACGGTGTCGATATCTTCCGTGTCTTCGATGCCCTGAACGACATCAACCAGCTCGAGGTTGGTATCAAGGCCGTCCAGAAGGCCGGCGGTGTCTGCGAAGGCACAGTCTGCTACAGCGGTGACATGCTCAATCCCTCCAAGAAGTACAATCTGGCGTACTATATGGACCTCGTCGACAAGCTCGTTGCGCTCGACATCGATGTTCTGGGCATCAAGGACATGGCTGGTGTTCTGAAGCCCCACGCCGCCACCATCCTCATCGGCACCATCCGCAAGAAGTACCCCGACCTGCCCATCCACGTCCACACCCACGACTCGGCGGGTACCGTGTTGCGTCCATGGTTGCTTGCGCCATGGCTGGTGCCGACGCCGTCGATGCTGCCACTGACAGCCTGTCTGGCATGACCTCGCAGCCCAGCATCAACGCCATCCTTGCTTCGCTCGACGGCACGGACAAGGACCCCGGCCTCAACGTTCACCACGTCCGTGCGTTGGACACCTACTGGTCCCAGCTCCGTCTGCTCTACTCGCCCTTCGAGGCTCACCTTGCCGGCCCTGACCCCGAGGTGTACGAGCAGACGAGATTCCCGGTGGCCAGCTCACCAACATGATGTTCCAGGCTTCCCAGCTCGGCCTCGGCTCGCAGTGGCTCGAGACCAAGAAGGCCTATGAGCAGGCCAACGACCTTCTTGGCGACATCGTAAAGGTCACCCCCACCTCCAAGGTTGTCGGCGACCTGGCCCAGTTCATGGTTTCCAACAAGCTGTCGCCCGAGGATGTCAAGGCCCGTGCCGGTGAGCTTGATTTCCCCGGTTCCGTCCTTGAGTTCCTTGAGGGCATGATGGGCCAGCCGTATGGTGGCTTCCCCCGAGCCGCTGCGCACTAATGCCCTGCGTGGCCGCCGCAAGCTCGACAAGCGCCCCGGCCTGTTCCTGGAGCCCGTCGACTTCGCCAAGGTCAGGAAGGAGCTCGCGCGCAAGTTCGGAGGCACTGTCACCGAGTGCGATGTCGCCAGCTACATTATGTACCCGAAGGTTTTCGAGGACTACAAGAAGTTCGTCGCCAAGTACGGGGATCTCTCAGTGCTTCCGACCAAGTACTTCCTCTCGAAGCCCGAGATCGGCGAGGAGTTCCATGTCGAGCTCGAGAAGGGCAAGGTTCTCATCCTCAAGCTCTTAGCGGTTGGCCCGCTGTCGGAGAACACCGGCCAACGCGAGGTGTTCTACGAGATGAACGGTGAGGTCCGCCAGGTCACTGTCGATGACAAGCAAGCCTCCGTCGAGAACGTCAGCCGCCCCAAGGCCGACCCCACCGACTCGAGCCAGGTCGGTGCTCCGATGGCTGGTGTCCTTGTCGAGCTCCGTGTCCACGATGGCACCGAGGTTAAGAAGGGCGATCCGCTTGCTGTGCTGAGCGCTATGAAGATGGTACGTGTCGGCCCTGACAGGATACATGATGACAAATGTTTGCTGACAATTCAATAACAGGAAATGGTCATCTCCGCTCCGCACAACGGTGTTGTTTCCCAGCTTATGGTGCGCGAGGGCGACTCCGTCGACGGTTCCGATCTGGTCTGGCCGCATCATCAAGGGCGACAAGAAATGAGCGATGCCTCTGGTTCTGTGATTCAGAGCTCGTTCATCTCACCTCGTCAAGTCAGGTCGAGGAGACGATGCTAAGCTGTGCTGTTCCCCGATCCTTCCTCCAAGTATTGGTATAGGACACAAAGTGAGGCAGGACGGAGTCAGGGCGGCGTCGGGTCCATGGAAGGGATCCTTTGGCGCAGGTATCTATGCGGGAACGGGGAGTACACGGCATCCCGAGTCAGGTATTCATTTAGGAACAAAAAGATTTCTGGCTGCCTGAGGTCCATAGCTAGCTAGTTCGTAGAGTATGCAATTCATACTCTTCCTGAAACCCTTTGCGGGTTATCGTGTAATTTCAAGGAGCATTTGCCACGGTGATCTAGGACGCTTGAGGGTAGACAGCTGGCAGACGAGGGTTTTGCCAATCCCTCTCCCTCTTTTTGGCCCCTCTTTACAGTATTTCTTACTCTCGAGCTTCCTTCTTTAGCATTTCTCTTCTATTATTCTTTCTTCTTCTTCTTCTTCTTCTTCTTCTTCTTCTTCTTCTTCTTCTTCTTCTGCTGCTGCTGAAAGACGATAGGCAGACTTTATTCCAGCGAGATTAGTCTTGATTTTATGTTCAGGTATATGTGACAAGTTGAGGGGGAAACAATCCATAATTCGTAAATGCCGCTCATACCGTCTAGTAACCCTGAAATCAACAAGCCTGATGGTTGGATCAAAACTAGCCCTCTTCAAGAATCGATACTCAGCCCCCTGGATGTCCCAAGGCGCACCAAGCACCAGTTCGTCGAATGAACCGACCTCTGCAACCCGCCTGGTACCGGTCTGGCCCTCTCGCCACTGATAGCTCTCATGCCTAGATGCACCATGGCGTCTTGACATCGTGGTACCGCTCCATGGGAAGACCTCTCCCTCGACCTCGGTAAGGAGAGGTACGGAAAAGTCTAACAAAGGGGAGGACATCAGTTCTTACATGCCCACAAATCCCGGGGAGCAAATGCTAAAAAAATACTTACCACCCTTAAGATAACTCTCAATCTTATATCCGGCCACCACCGCCGCCATCCGACTGCCATTTGGCCCCCTCTTGATCACGTAGCTCTGCCCGGGGTAACTCTCGTCCTTCCGGCCTCCATGGTCGATAAACAGCTTCGGCCTCCCGCCAAAGAAGTCGATCTCAAACTCAGCCCCTGGGTCGTACCGCCTTACCAATCTCATAAAGTCGGCGTCGGTAACTTCGTGGGCAAGGTCCTCGTATCCGCGGAGGAAGTTGACGAACAGGTGGCAGAGGTGGTGTGTCACCATGGCGGCGAGATGGAATTGCAACCGGTGGAAGCGGACTGTTTCCGCCTGGTGCTCGTCTTCGCGGCGTTGGCGGCGGGCGACGTCGGCTTTGAGGCGGGTCCAGTAGAGTTTGTCCATCAGCTGCGGGGGGTGTCAATAACGGATGAATAAATGGGTTGGGGGAGTGAAGCGATTTGCCTACCTGCCAATTCAGATGAAGTACAGCCGCTGCTTTGGGGTTGAACCTGAACTGCTCGAGGGTTGAGTACTCGTCAGCCCAGGCATAGGGCATTTTTTTGTTTTCCTCTTCGTGGCAGAAGCCGTTACGGTCGCCGAGCTTCACGCTTGGGAAGCGGTACCGCACGCAGCGGAGGAACTCCTCGACAGCTACTGGTACGTCGATGTGTTGGGTCTCGTAGGCAGGGCCAGGGAGTGGCCGTTCTCGCCATACGCAGATGGCCTTGTGTGCTAGGCTCTCAAGGGCTTTGTTTGGCAGAGGTCAGTGGCGGTGAGTTTGGAGCCAACAAACATGTGGAGGAAGAACGTACCACCTCGCCCACGAACGCTCTCAAGCATCCTCAAGCCCAAGTCCAGCACGGCTGTAACCGCGAATGCCCTCCCTCCGCCGCGCTCCAGGGGGTGTGCCCTGCCATCATCAAGGACCTCCGAAATGACGATCTGGTACAACCCATCGGTCGGCAGCTGTCTCCATTGTTCAGACTTGACGACTCCCATGCGCAACAGCGCCTTCTCAGACGCAGACAGTCGACCTGAGAGTGCTTCCGTGTCGACCGGCCCATATGAGCGGTGGGCTCGCTCGACGGATATGAACGGTGCCATGGCCGGGTTGAGCAGAGGAGGAGCAAGTCTAAGCGGTGACTGTGATGAGCACTCGCATGAAGATACAACAGAATAGCGGACGAGTCTAACGGAGGTGGTTTGAGGTACAGTTCTTCATGTGGCAAGGAGGTAGTCAACAAATTTGGGGTAGGGGGACCCCGGGCACAACATTATTAGCAGCCCCGGGGACATCCAGGTGAGTCCAGATGACCGAGGTTTCGGCCACCACGATGGCCAACCCGGACGTGTTGCGGGCGTGCAGGCCTAGCCAGAAAGCCAACACGACTTCTGAGCTCTTCGACAGTCATCATGGCGTGGCATGCCGGACCGGGAGGGTGAAGGGTGACCACTGAGCAGTTTCTGCGCGCAAAGCTAAGGATGCTTGAAGGCCAGTACCAGACCGACAACTTCGGCAGACCCGTGGGCCCTGGAAACGATCTGAGATATGGCCTTGACCCGATATGCGGGGCGGCGCGGCATGATGTTTCATTGCGGCCAACAACAACAGGGCTACAGGGGGCCATCATGCTGGTCAACACCCCAGACGTTTAAATCAGAAAAGTATGCGAGGGTTAGGGTTATGTTATCATGGTCACCGCCAATGGCAGCGACGCCCCTTACGTCTTTCACAGAGGAATGGTCTCGGTCATGGCGTCCAGGAACAATACTAAGCCTTGACAAACAGCACATTGGAAGCCCTGAGCACAATATCAAAGACGTTGGACTCCCCAACTGCGGGCCGCCACGCGAAGATGGGGCCATCAAAAAAGGCGCCCATGGCCGACCCATCATCGTCTGGTTGGACTTGTGTGCCCCGTGTCTGCGACTGCGAGCTCTCTTGGTGTCCAGGCTCCACGGTATTCCTGTAAACGCGACATGGCATCGCATATTCCAAACGCTGTCTACGAGGAGTGTCTGCGCCGCTACCTCGCGCACTTCACCCGCGATCCGGCCAACTCCTCCAAGCTGGATGTCGACGCCGTCAGCTGGGCCACAGAGGAGGAGCGCCGAGAGCGCCAGAAGAAGTACTGCGAGATCGCGTCCGACTACTACGATGTCGTTTCGCCTCTGTACGAGACAGGCTGGTGTGTTTTCCGTGCTTTTGAGTTTCCATAGGGTCCACAGCATTAACAACACTCAGGGGCCAACAATTCCCTACACGCCTCTCACGCCCGACCTCACCTCAGCGAGAGCATGACCCAGTATGAGAAGACGTTTGCAGATATTGCTCGCCTCGAGAAGAGCATGCGCGTGCTCGACCTGGGGTGCGGCATCGGCGGGCCTGCCAGGACGATGGCCTCGGCGATCGGGTGCAACATCGTGGGCATCACGAACAGCGCGTGGCACGTCGAGCGCGGAACAGCCCTGACAAAGAAGGCCGGGCTGGACCATCTGATTACCTCCGTAGAGGGGGACTTCTTGGGTGCACCCTTTCTTTTATTTTCTTTATTTTATTTTATTTTATATTTATTTTATTTTATTTTATTTTATTTATTATTATTTTATTTTATTTTATTTATTTATTTTATTTTCTTTTTTTTTCCCTTCTCGTCGGAGACAGGAAGTGCTAACCGACTGCAAGAAACTGCCCTTCCCCGACGAGTCCTTCGACGCGGCCTACTCGATGGAGTCGCTGTGCTACTCGCCCGACCCGGCCGCCGTCTACAGCGAGATCAAGCGCGTGCTGAAGCCCGGCGCGCCTTTCACCTTCCACGACTTCGCCATGACGGAGAAGTTCGACGGAGACGGTGCCGGAGCAGCGCAAGGTCCGCAATTGGATTGAGTTTGGCAACGGCATCACCAAGATGCCGTGGGTGCCCGAGATGCGGGCGGGCGTAAAGGAGGCTGGTAAATTGCCCTCGTCACGGAAGTAGTTCGGCGAAGAAGAACACTGACATGCCCCAGGCTTCGAGCTGCTCAAGGAGGAAGACATGGCCTTTCCGCAGCGCCCCGGCTCCGTGGTACTATGGCCCTGCCGGCGATATTTTCTGGGCATGGAAAACTCCCGGCTGGGCCGACTTCTGGAAAGTGTTCAAGATGTGGCCGGTCTTCCGGGGGCTTGCCCACAACGTACCTCCGCGTTCTGATTCTCCTGGGCCTGATCCCTCCCGAGGTTCTCCCGGGATGGACTTCATGTGGTACTGCACAAAGGGCGTGGCGATTGGGGCGAAGATGGGCATCTTCACTCCCATGTAACGTCTTTGTCTGCCGCAAGCCGGCGAAGGGAGGAAGAGCTAAGTCCCGAAAGTTGGTCTTGGACTCTCCCAGGGTGCGCGAGTCATCGAGAAGGGTTTAGGGTTTATGGCGAAGCTCTTCCTGCTAGCAAGGTCATTTGTCTTGGCGGCACCCTGACGTCTCGTCGTCCCCTGCCCGTCCCATTGCATCGACCGTCACGCCTTACCCGGTCTGGCCAACGCGGCCCTTTATCCGACCCCCAAACCGGTCCTGAATAAGCGGCGATAAGCCATGGTGTCGCAAGAGCATTCCATTCACATTGCCCTCCGCAATTGTTACGTAGTACTCCTCTTTTTTTGTTTGCCTTGACGGTGCGCCTTGTGCCGCTGTCGCTGCCCCCCGCCGTCGCCCGCCATGCCTCCCTCCTTCACCGATGACCCCCTCCTGTCCTTCCCCAACTCCCGTGATAGCCATATTCCGGTCGCGAATCGAAGCCAGAGCCCATCCAGGATGTCACACGAGTCCGAGTCCTCCGTCTCCACCACGAGCATCGTCTTTGACCGCATCAGCGAGCGCGTCGCCGCCAACGAAGCTGCCCTCAACAAGGAGAAGCACGCCGACAGCGACGACGACGACGACGACGCCGCCCTCAAAGTCGAGCTGAACGACGATGATCTCGAGACTGGCGCATTTCTGGGGAACAACAGCACGGTGCACCATGGCGAGAAGAAGGGCAAGGGAATGGACCGGGGGATGCGCAGGGCGCTCCTCATCGCCGGCCTGCTGATCTCCGCATGGGTCGCCGGACTCTTCGTCTACATCACCACCAAGTCGTACAAGCCCGCAACCGAGATCGAACACGACCCACAGGCAACGGTTCTGCACGGCTCCGGGAAGGCGGTTACACTGGACCAGGTCATGGGTAGCTTCTGGCGCCCGGAGTACCGCTCGATCCGATGGATTGCTGGTCCTGACGGTGAGGACGGGCTGATGCTGGAGAAAGACGCACCAGGCAAAGATTACCTTGTTGTGGAAGATGTGCGGACACAACACACTGCGGGTCCGCGTGGCCAGGCTAGTGCCCAGGTGGCCGAGGCCAGGACGCTGATGAAGAAGGGCACCTTCGAGCACGAAGGCAAGACGTACACCGCCGGCCCCGTGGTGCCGAGCCGGGACCTAAAGAAGGTACTGGTCGGAACGGACGTGAAGTCCAACTGGCGCCACTCCACAACCGCCGCCTACTGGATCTTCGACGTCGAGACGCAAACTGCCCGGCCGCTGATCCCGGGCGAACCAGAAGCTCGCGTTCAGCTTGCCAGTTTAGTCCTGTCGGCGACGCCATCGCATTCACGAGAGACAACAATCTATTCCTGCGCAAGATCGACTCGACCAACGTCATCCAAATCACCCGGGATGGCGGCGCCGAGGTATTCAACGGCGTCCCTGACTGGGTCTATGAGGAGGAGGTGTTCGCCGGCCCCAGTGCCACATGGTGGTCACAGGATGGCAGCTATATTGCCTTTCTGCGGACCAACGAGACTGGCGTGCCCGAGTACCCGGTCCCGTACTTTGTCTCCCGGCCCAGCGGCACCGAGCCCAAGCCGGGAGAGGAGTCGTACCCCGAGACCAGGATGATCAAGTACCCGAAGGCGGGCGCACAACCCGGTCGTCGAGCTGAAGTTCTATGACATCACCCGCGGGGATGTCTTCTCGGTTGACATCTCGGGCGGGTTCGCCGACGACGACCGGCTCATCACCGAGGTTGTCTGGGCGGACCGGCAAGTTCTGGTCAAGGAGACGAACAGGGTCAGCGACATCATGCGGGTTGTCCTCGTCGACGTAGCGGCGCGCACCGGCAACGCAGTCAGGACCACAGACGTCAAGGCCATTGACGGCGGGTGGTTCGAGATCACCCACCAGACGAAGTACATCCCAGCCGACCCGTCCAGGGGCGGCCCAACGATGGCTACATCGACCTGGTGATCTACGACAACGGCAACCACCTGGCTTACTTCACCCCGATGGACAATCCGGAGCCGGTCATGCTCACCGCCGGCGCGTGGGAAGTCGTCGACGCGCCGTACGCAGTCGACCTGAACAAGAACGTCGTCTACTTTGTCGCGACCAAGGAATCATCCATTCAGCGACACGTCTACCAGGTGACTCTCACGGGCGAAGGCCTCGCCGCGGTCTCGCACACGTCGTCCGAAGGATACTACGCCGCCTCCTTCTCCACCGGCGCCGGCTACGCACTCCTGACCTACCAAGGCCCCAACGTCCCCTGGCAGCTCGTCATCAACACGCCCAGCAACCCGCACCAGTACGAGCGCAGCGTCGAGAACAACCAAGAACTCACCGACAGGGCCAAAAAGCACGAGCTGCCCATCAAGATCTACGGCACCATCACCGTCGACGGCGTGCAGCTCAACTACGTCGAGCGCCGCCGCCCCACTTTGACGAGAACAAGAAGTACCCCGTCCTGTTTCAGCAGTACAGCGGGCCCGGTTCACAGACCGTCAACAAGAAGTTTGCCGTCGACTTCCAGTCGTATGTTGCCGCGGGTCTGGGGTACATCTGCGTGACGGTCGACGGCCGGGGGACAGGCTACATCGGGCGCAAGAACCGCGTGATTATCCGCGGCAAGCTGGGGCAGTGGGAATCGCACGACCAGATCGCGGCTGCCAAGATGTGGGCGAAGAAGAAGTATGTCGACGAGACGCGGCTGGCGATTTGGGGGTGGAGCTACGGCGGGTTCATGACTCTTAAGACGCTGGAGCAGGACGCTGGCGAGACGTTCCGCTATGGCATGGCGGTCGCGCCGGTGACGGACTGGCGCTACTATGACAGCATTTATACCGAGAGGTACATGCTCACGCCGCAAACGAACGGGCACGGATACGACACGAGCGCGATTACCAATGTGACGGCGCTGTCGCAGAATGTCAGGTTTCTAATGATGCACGGCGTCGCGGACGATAATGTACACTTTCAGAATTCGTTGACGCTGCTGGATAAGTTGGATTTGGCTGGGGTTGAGAACTATGATGTCCATGTGTTCCCGGACAGCGACCATGGGATTTACTTTCACAATGCCAACCGCATTGTGTATGACAGTAAGTGGCGGCATTAGTCCCCTGTGAGAGCACGATTGAGCTAATTACGGCGACAGAGCTCGTCAACTGGCTTGTCAACGCGTTCAACGGGGAATGGATCAAGGTCGCGAATGCGAAGCGAACGAGAAGAAGAAGAAGTAGTCAGAAGTGTTTCTGCGTGCGGCGTTGGGGAGCGCGGATCACGGGACGGCGTCAGGAGTTCATATTAACGGTATATCAGCTTCGCTTCATAGTCTGTATAGTTCGGTATCATGACATGCAAATAGCAGTGTGACTCCGTCGTCCCGTCCAACGCCATAATCCAGACTCCTAATCCGACCCTAAAACATAATCGTCCCAGGAGTAGACACAAACTCAATCGCCGGGTGATGCTCACGCCTACTTAGACACCAGCTGAGGGTGGTGTCAACCGTGTCGTCGATCTTCTCGACGATAGCCGCCGTCCCGTATGCGCACACCTGCGCGAACCCGCCCAGGTCGCCGGCGTCGAAGCGCAGTGCAATAACGGCGTTGCCGCGCGGGCCTGTGTCTCGGCGACGATGCGCGAGATGGCGTCGTTGCGGGCGCTGTAAAGCTGCGTTTTGCGTTAGCTTTGAACTCCTCGCATCAACTCCCGCAGTTTTCCTTGATCGATCCTCCTCAGCCATCCGTTTTTCTACAACCCACCCACGCACACCCACCCCTTTCCTCTCCACCGTCTGCAATCCATCCCCCGCTCCAGATCAACCACCTCCAATAAACCCACTCCCTCCCGCTTATGGCCACCAACCCATCCCCCATCCCCGAAACAAACACACAAAGGAGGTGGAAACAAAAGAAAAAAGGAGGAGGAAAGGGGGAAAAAATTTTTTGACATACCATATCGTAAACCACCTCAGCTCCCCTCCAGCAACAGACTTCAGCACCATTCCCAGGCTTGCCGCCCAGTTCCGCGTGCGCACCGTCAGGCCGTAGACGGCGCCGAGCACCCCACCACACACGGTAGCCGGGCACGTCAAACATGGTTGTTGTGATGACGCCGTTTGTTTCGGTGAAGCAGTCTGCTCGTCGTCCCAGACCCGGTTTTCATTAGTGCTGTCTTGGTTCATGATGGTCAGGGGGGAAAGGTGAGGGGCGGATTGGGGGTTGCGATTGCGATAGATATTGAGGGCATCATTATCAGGCAAAATTTGGAAGATTGGAAGCAAAGGATGGACTTTGCGGAGAGTTGACGTACGGAGGTCGGAGATCTGAGGGGAATGTCGGCTGGTCCGTGGGCGGTGTCGGGGTGCATGGAGAGGCGATGGGAGGAGGACATTGTGGCGGTTGAGTTTTCGGTATTCAGTTGGTAGGGGTAACAACTTGTGTTGGGAGGGAACTAGCTCCTCAGGAGGAGAATATCACGACACAAACGGAAACGGGAGTTGGTGATGTTCGAGATCTTTAGTGTTGGTAACTGCGTTTCTGTCTCTGTGTACGCATGTCTGCCCATGCCTCCGAGGGCGACTATCACAGCTTTTATAGACAAACTTCAACTAAAAACGCCGCGAACGTAATATGCCTCACATCTTTTGCCCGACTTTGCGCTTCCCGTGCCCAGTCCCAGGCCATGCTAGTGTTGATCATCTCCTGAGCAACCGCAGGGACCCAACGGCAGGCCCATGGAAGCGCCTTGGCACCGTAATTCGTATCGCTGGACAGAAGTTCAGCCCCAGCTGTCTCCGCCTCCACAGCCTCAAGCTTGGCTGGCCAACGGAATGGCTTCCTGAAGGCGATCGCCTTCGCGCTTCGGCAGCGCAATTTTTGCGGGAAATCGCAGGCGGGAGAAATCGGGGGTCGCAGGAGCCCAGGGTTAAGGGTGGTCTGCATCCGGAATCAGATGCCAAGCCCCGACTGCGGCAACCCCCGGCGGGACTGTCGGCCGGTTTCCCCACAATTTCAATATGGAGACTCGGAACCTTCGCCCCGTCTGGACGCGAGATCTGCCAGGCACAGATTCAGGGACAGATTCCGCCATTGAGAACACTCAATGGGACTCGTGCGTGCGGGATGCCGCTCGCCAAAACATCAGCATTCAGCCGGAGCGGACGTGATCGCCATGCCGCTGCTGCGGCCGAGGGTATTTCAGGGGATGCCCCATCGAGCTTTAACATGAGCGATGGTGCTGCCGCTCAGTGACGGGCTGTTGAGTGACTAGGCTCAGTTTGTTGCTGGTCAGAAGCATCACCACCATGCACCACACAACCCTCCTCGGTCTGCTCGCCGCAGCAGCCGCCACAGTCACCGCCTGCCCGCCTCAGCCCCACACGACCACTCCCGCCGCCATCAGTTGCCCCATCATCTTCGACGGCCGTGTCAAGAGCACTGCGCAGCCCGCCGACTTTGACACCTCCGCCACCTCCATCTTCAACCCAGACTATGTCAAGTGCAACAAGCTCAAGTGGAGCGACATCCTCAAGTTCCCCAACACCACCACCAGCGCGCGCTTCGATGACGCCACTCACAAGCCCTTCGAGGTCACCATCAGCGACGCGAGCATCTCGCAGCGCGGCTTCCGGCGGGCCGGTCTGTCAAAGGCGACACCAACAACGGCAGCCCGGGGAGCCAGGGCGTCAAGACGATCCACTTCAGCATCAAGTGGGACGCCCAGCGGCCGCTGAATCTCAGTCATGAGTACCTGAACGTGTGGCACGAGGCGGCGGACTACTCGGCGAACCAGT
Organism: Achaetomiella virescens; assembly: GCA_031001845.1. Lineage (NCBI taxonomy): Eukaryota > Fungi > Ascomycota > Sordariomycetes > Sordariales > Chaetomiaceae > Achaetomiella > Achaetomiella virescens. The sequence goes on from JARNGD010000004.1 coordinate 371,176, forward strand.
TCAACTTCGAGCCGGAGCGGTCCTGGGGCAGGCGAGCCTGCCGAAAGATACGTGGAAGGTGCTGGATCGGAAGAACAAGCTGTGGGCGACACCGATCTTGAAGGGTGATTGGCAGAACTTTGCTATTACGCTTGATTTCAACAAGAAGTGAGGCACTCCGTGAAGGGTTTTATTGGGGGCAAGACTGACAGAACCAGCACGCTCCAGGTGTACTACTCCAAGGGACGAGCCGCTCAAGCGCGTCACCAGCGCTGTGTTGAATGACAATTCCGGCGAAGGACAGTACCAGATTGGCATCCTCAAGAAGCCGACGGGCACGAGCGATGTCGTCAACTCGGGGTACCAGGAGAGCAACCTCAACGAGGGCCTGATCTACGGCAGTCTGTTTGTCGAGGACAGCGACAACGGGTGTATCTCGTTGTAACAGCGCAGAGATTATGAGTTGCACTATGGATGGGAGTTACACGAGAAGATCTGAGTATCTTGCACGCCGCTGTCGCAGGCCAGATAACTAAGATGACGATGCCATCAATGGAACAAGTAATGTCTCGTCCCTCAGCCAGATAAACCCAAGTGCCAACCACCATCACCATTAGAATCCCCTCTACTCATGCAGCAGATACCCCTTTCCACCTATCTCTGCCGTGCCTCCCTTTCCCATTCTCCTCTCTCCTCCTCCGGCACTCCCAACCAATTCCAAATCCCCCAGCCCATCACAACCCCTCACCCCTCATAAAACTTAAAACCTCACCGCCGTCATCGACCAATTTCCCGGCCCGACAAACTCTTCCCTCTCCAAAACGCCATTCCCCACCACCTGAATCATCCACGCAGGAATATGCTGAATCGCCTCGTCCCGTCCCTGTCCATCCTCCAGCTGCCGCACAACCTTCAGATACGCCCCGTCTTTCGCCTCTCGCCCATGATGCCTGCCGCGCCGGGGCCGTTGGGGTCCACGTCATCGCCCATCGTCCACGAGAACCAGACGTGCTGCGTGGAGCCCTCCGCGCTCGGCTGCTGCGACGGGTCGGACGCGTCCTGCCCGGGTGGCACCATGTCTGGGGGATGCTGGTGAGCGAGTGGGTGAGCGTCGTGCCGAGGGCGAAGCAGTGCGCCGGCGGGGACCCGGGGTAGAGGGAGACGTTGAAGCTGACGCTGCGAAGGGCGAGGGGGTGTTTGTGTTAGTGGGGCATTGGGAGGGAAGAGGGAATGGGGAAGGTGAAGAGACGTAACTAGTTCCGGTCACTGAGCATGACGGCTTTGGCTTCGAAGTTTTTGACTATGAAGTCGTACAATCCCTCGAGGACCTCTGGGACTGCGCCAGGCGGTGGGACCGTGGGAGGGCCGCCTTTGTGCCTGGGTGGTCGGAGAGTCACCGAGGTGGCCGGGGCGACCAAGGATGTGAGGATGAGTAGAACGGCAAGGATCATGGTGTCTGCCGTCTGGTGTGTTTTCTTCTCGAGGGAGGTGGTGAGGTTGCCGTTCGTTGCCAGGTTCAGCAAAAGAGCAGTGTCGTCGGGAAAGCTTTGGTAAACGCCGGGATTGAAGGTTGCGATGGCCAAGTTTCGAGTTCAACTTCTCGCTGTTTAGGTAGCTGGCCAGCCATGGGCAGTGTGACCAACCTACCTGCTAGGTCATTGGAGACTGCTGGCTGGCTGCACCTGCCCACCTGGATGACGAACCGGGAAAGCTTCCCCATGGCAGCACTTCAGTGTCTCCTTCCCACAGCGACCATGAGGAGACAGGGCAGACTTCCAGACCTAGACGAACAAGCTGCCTAGGTAAGTAGTAATATCCTCTCTCGGCATCTCGCATGCCTAATACCTCCCTGACGTCATGTAAGTGTCTCGCAATCTCCCTTGGGCAACGTCGTTCAGGACTCGGCCGCAATACCCATCAGACGATCAATGCCATGAGCGTTTTGGGCCAGCTGTGCAGCACAATCGTGGACCCAAGCACCTTGTTCCCATCCAGGAATCGAGATGAGACAGCCTCCGACCTTTGGCTGCTATCCTGATGTCTAGAGTCGAGGGGTTGTTGAGACCAAGGCATTGAATCTGCGAGATCGCTCCATATCTGGCCGACTCGTCAATCTCGAGGTGAAGCTATGACAGGTGTGGAGTGAGCCGCTTGTGAGAACCAGAATGGTGTGAGCCCCCACTGGGCGACTTAGTTGCTTTGCACAACCGAGACTACCATACTACGGTGTGTAACTGTAGCCCATATCACACCGCTCCGGAATCGCAGGAGTGCTCGAAGAACCCAGACCGGAGGAGCAGCACCTTTGATGAACCAAACACCAGCTTCTCAATGGTAGTCAAATGAACGTGTCAACTGTTGACGGGAGCTTCCCTGCAAAATGAAGCCCTGCAGATCAAACACTGGGACGTTCGCTGAGGCCAAGACGGCCTGGTACCCGATGACCGGTTTGGGCAGGAATTCCATTCGCCAGATCCTTTCTCATTGCCAGACGACTGTAGCCGTTCGCCTCGCATGCAGCGGACAGCAGCCGGGCAGTTCTCTCCGCCCTTTGAGCAGTGTGTTTTGGAAGCGTTGACTGGCTAGCGTTTGCGGGCATCAGTGGGCTGCAGAAGCAGAAGCAGCCTGCCGCCCCACCGCCAACTCAGCGGTTCGCAGCTTCCTTGGCTGAACAACGCACGGGCAGAGCTTGAAAAACTGCTCCTGCCCGCATTTTTGTTCTTCTCGTTCCTCTTCCCTCACACTTCCCCTCCATAACCTGGTTGAGGACGAACCGTGGAGGAGGAAACCGGCCTTGAGCGTGGAGCATCAGAAATCGAGTGGAACCTTGCCGGCCCTGGCAGCTGCGGCTCAGCAGTGACAGGGTGACAAGGGACCGCCAACAGCCGTGGCGCTGGGGGGGCCACCTTGTGGCTCGTTCAGGTTTCGGAAATCACACATCTCGACCCCTGTCCAGAAACGACTTTGGCATTGCCTCCTTTTCACGAGATTCCTCTCACCACAATTGAACAAGGACGCGAAGCACACTCGTCATCGAGAGCCCTCAGATTGCGTCTCTTTGACCAGGCAGCAGGTATGTTCAGCCCAATTCAGACTGGCCCCGCCAGCAACGTAATGCAGTGGATGCGCTGTCAAAGTTGCGCCGCAACCCCTGACAATCCTAGCGGGCCCAAGATTTATTTTTATTCGTCCCAAAGACTGACTTCCGCGTTCTTGCCAGATCTCTCAGTCGCAACCCAACACCTCGCTTTGTCGACCAGACAAGCACTTCATCCGACCTACAAACCAATTCAGTGCATTTCTCGCACCGGGAATCACTACCCCGCGCTTTTGGCCTTCGCACAATCCTTCTCCCACCTTCACAATGGCCCGGATACAGATCCCGATAGACGTCCTGACGTCGCGCCTGAACCTTCAGGACCGCTTCGCCAGCATGCGCTCCGGTTCTCTCGCCAGCCGCTTCTCGAACCTGAGGCCGATATCCGAGTTTCTCGACGTCAAGCGCATCAGCAAGCCGGCCGATTTTGGCGAGATGCAGTCGCGCGTCAACTACAACCTCGGCCACTTCTCGAGCAACTATGCCGTCGTCTTCAGCATGCTCTGCATTTACGGCCTGCTCAGCAAGTTAATGCTTCTGTTTGACATCATATTCGTTGTACTCGGCATGTACCTGATCGGCAAGCTTGACGGCCGCGACCTCGAATTCGGCGAGCGCCGCTTCTCGACGGTACAGCTCTACACCGGCCTCTACGTCATTGCGATCCCGATCGCCGTGCTCTCGGGCGTCTTCGGCACCATGATGTGGCTGATCGGCGCCAGCGGCGTGGTCATCATCGGCCACGCCGCGCTGTTGGACAAGCCCATCGATGAGGCTTTTTCCGGGGAGGCGGTCTAGGTGGTCGGCCGCGAGCTCCCAAACCTGCGCCCCAATGGGGAAGACCATCGAGGCGCGAGAGGAGGACACACGAGGCGCGCAACGGGGAGGGAGAGTGGTGGGGACTGGGCCAGCGCGTGGAGGAGAGCTGGACAGCGAAAATGATTTTGATACACATGGCGTTGGGGGTTCAAATGCACTGGAGCATCGGTTTCTTAGTGATCCACTTCGGTTCACAGGGATAGACTTGGGTGACAATGGAAATACTCGATCGCGGAGGCCATATCAAGACGAGGACGACGAGACGACGGACGATTCAGACCAGGACTCGGACAATGGGCACGTACGGCTGCCCTTGCTGGACCCAGAGGAGGAGGCGCTGGCTGATGCGGCAATGGCCCGGATACGGCGGGCCCAGGCAAAGGGCAAAACAGACGTCAGACTGAGCAAGGAAGAGCTGGCGGCATACCAGCGGCGACTTGAGCGCATGGAGGTGGAGCGCAGACAGCGGCGGGAGCGGGTGGCTATTCCTCTCTCGCAGCTCGATCCCAGTTCACGGCAGAAGAGGCTGTCACTCGAAGACGACAGCCCTCCGCGGCGAGCCTCGCCGGAGCTGGGCGAAGAGCGACCGCCAGGCCATCCACCCATGGGCTACTTTCCGCCCCCATCGCGTGCGCGTCAACCTTCTGGCACGGCTTCCTCGAGACCGCCGAGCCAGGCTGCCACTGAGAGGGACCAGAGCTCTTCGCCTTTCACATATTCCTACGTCAATGCGCCCTCAGCTCTCCGCCATCCTTCCGATCCTGTCACTAGTAGGCCCCTCTCTGTCGCCGAGTCGGTGTCAGCACGCAACGGGTCGTCGCCTTCGGTAGCGGGTCAGTTTCAGGGCCTGGACCCTTTTCAGTATATGACGACAGGGGCGCGTACTTCCTACCACGCCGGCGCCGCATCTCACAACAGTATCGTTGACGTGGACGATATCTACGCCAGCTACGGTTCAGCTGCTCCGGCAGGCGCAAGCCGGCGGCGCAACGGCGAGCCCAGAGATGGCGAGTCGTCCAACGAAGATGATGGTATGCTGAGGGTCAGTTCGGGCAGTCGATCCCGACCAAGGGACCGAAGCCACAGCCGGCGGGAACTTGCATCCGAGCCGAAGGCGTCCAGAGATCGCACGCCGCCGCCTTCCAAGAAGTCGTCGAGCGTGCAGTCGCCTGTCAGGCGCAAGGCGGTGGCGACCACCAAGTCCGGGCGGAAGAAGACAAAGTAGTCATCGAGTCTCTGAGTTAACCAATCCGGAACGATCGAGTATACCTGATAATTGTTTTGCGTTTGCTTGCAATGGTAGACAGGAGTAGTATTGCTTCATTAACATGTTGACCTTTCGATTACTTTCACTCCATCCACCATGGAGGTCCTCATTCCACATGGGCCACAGACCAGTTTCATGGAGGCCATCTCCCCGCTGGTCTCGACGCATAAGAAATTCACCTACATTACATGCCGCAAAGTATGCACCATCATGTCAGATCTGAACTGGCTGAAGAAGAGCCTCAGCCACTTGGGTCTCGCATGCCTGTCGGTTGGCAACCCTCTCCTCCGCTGTCATTGCCCGTGTTCGAAGGGGCGCTCCCCGTGTCGGCGGGACGCTGCCCTTCCTCGCCAGATGCGATCCTCCACATGCCAGCAGCTTTTTCAGGCGCCCTTTGCTCGTTTGCCAAACAAGATTGTTGAGATCCATGGGGTGCTTTCAGGTCAAGTGACCTCGTTGGTATCGTCGCAAAGGGGTGCGTCCACGGTCCTAGAGATGTCTTCGAGGATCCCATTGCGAAGGAACCGGGCCTCCTTGGATTCCCAATGCTCAGGTGGATCATCTGAGTCCTCGTGACCCTGGAGACCTCCTAGTAGCTGCTCTCGGGCAAGGACGCAAGGAATCTCTTCACCGGATCAATGTTGCTGTATCTCAGGGATAAAAAAAAAATAAATAATAAAAATAAACGGAACCAAAACGAGTCTGTGTGACTATGCCATCTGGGTCGCGGAAGAGGTGAAGAAGCAAAAGATCATAGATTCTAACGCCGTCATACCTCATACCGGCCATACAGTATCTCATATCGCATCCCACACATCATCCATCATACCCTCATATCTCATACCCCATACCTCAATAAGTTGAAAACATTTTCCCCAGAACCCTCACCCCCTTCCCCAACCCACCATACCCATTCCCAAAATCCCTCTCCAAACTTCTCCTCTCCCACCTCATTCCCTCCCCCCTCCCGCGTTCAACACTCGCCTTCGCAAACTTCGCACCAGCACCACCTCCTCCAGAAACCATCTTCACTGCTTCCCCCACCAACCCAACCGAGTCCCCACTCCCCGCCTTGGCCGCCACCAAGCATGCGCTCGACAAAAGGCGGCAGGCGCAAGCCAAATTTCGCGAGCAGCGCCGTCACAGCGCCGGTGGTGATGAGCGGCGCGAGCAGCAGAACGACCTTGAGCGGGTGGCGCTTGGCGTAGTAGAGTAGGTCGCGCAGCAGGCGCCTGAGTTTCTTGAGCGTGCGGGAGATGAAGCCCGCGCGTGGGGAGCGCTTGTAGTAGGAGGAGCTGTGGCGGGGGAGTGGCGGCCGCCGAGGCCTAGCAGAAGAGTGATGTGTCAGGAAAGATGGCCAGATTTGGAAGGGAAGGGAAGGTAAGGGGGACATACCGAAGTTGCTGAAAAGGAGCTGCGGGAGGGGTTGGGCAGGCCGAAGAAGGATCGTGCGCCATCGTCATCGAACCCCCTCTCTCTGTCCACACCTCTATCTCGGTCGCGCTCCTTCCTTCTCTTCTTTCTCTCCCTATCCCGCTCATAATCCTCCCGTAACTCAGCCCCTCGTCATCGTCATCTCCACCGCCACCGCCAAAGATGGATGCCGCAAACCCGCTTAGACCACCGGCGCCAACAGTCGAGCGGGAAGACCGATGTCGTGAGCGATCACGCTCGCGCGCGCGGTCCCTCGACCTGCTGCGCGAGCGCTCCTTGTGCGAATGCGACGAGTAGGTTGAGTGGCGGCTGCTGCGGTGGTCGCGGTGGGACTTGGAGCGCTTGGAGTGGGAGGTGCGGGCGGAGATGACGAGGGCGGCGTCGTCGAGGAGGCCCATGGTGGTGGCTTTTGTTTGTTTTTTTTTTTTTTTTTGGGGGGGGGGGGGGGGGCGGGGGGTTATGCGACAGCCCTTAATGGTTACTTGGGGGATTTCTGAGCAAACGGCGGTCGTGAGTGGGAGCCAGGTCCGAGGCGACGGCAATGCGCCGGGTTGCGCTACCGGGTCTTGGAGTCGACTGATGGACCGCCTCTCTTTGGGTTAAGAGTCTCAAGGAAGGCTGGAAAAAGAGCGCCATTCTCCGGAACGAGGTCAAGTGGCACAGCAACTGCGGCTTCCATTCAGGAAATCATGGGGCTGGGAATTGTTGAACCCCTGTCGCGTCTTTTTCAGGGGACTCGATTGGAGGTTGGGGATGAAACGGCAGGGGATGGCCGTGGCATTGGCCACGCGGGACTTGATCTTGACCCTTACCCGAGCTAGAGTTAGCCCCAAGTCCCATTCGAGACGGGACATGTCAGGGTTAGGGTTGCATCAGGAAACCGACCTTCCGTTGTCATCACCTGCATCAACACCACCCCATGACCGTGCCATGCATCTTCAGCAGAGGATGAGGGCCGAGAATCGTCTCGCAGTATGTGTATTAGGTCCGTATACGGCCATTTCGCCAGCATGGTGCACTGGCGACCTAAATCCTTCAACTCCGAAAGACCTAAGTTCAACTCTAATCCTGCCCATCCTTTGTCTGGCCTTGATAGGTCGCGGTGGAGGCATCATTTAAACCGTGTCCTTTTCTCTATATCTCAGTCAACGCTTTTCATGGCCAAAAGTTCCTATCCAACCCTCGTCAACCCCTTGTCTACCCCTCCACCCCCTCCCTCTCCCTCCTCCTCTTCATCTCATCATAATCCGGCATGCACCGACTCACTGCCATAAACCCCAGCGCAATCGCCACCATCAGCACCCATATCGCATAACCCCACAGCAGCTGCGTCCCCACGCCCACCGCAAACAAGCTCGAAAACAGCGCGGGCGAGAACGCCCTCACGCCACTGGAAATCGCCAGCGCCAGCGCGTTCAGCGTCCCCAGCGTGGCTGGGCTCGGCGACACATCGTTCAGCGCCAGTTGAATCGCCGTGAACGACATGCTCACGCCACACCCGATCATCAGCCCCACCGGCGCAATAATCCAAAACGCAGTCACGCTCTCCGGCGTGCCGAGGCGCAACAGGAGGTTGAACATCGGGCAGATGGCGAAAAAGAAGGGGTAGGCCGTCGCGCAGAGCTTGAGAACCCCGTTCGTGCCAATGCGGAGGTGTAAGGGAGGGAAGACAAGCACGATCCAGGCGGCCTGGGCGAGGCCGTTAAGGCCCATCATGAGCGAGATCTGGAGGGGGGAAGCCGAAGCCGCCGAGCGGGACTGGAGTGTACCAGAAGACAGGGACGATGGCCGTGTAGGAGAAGGCGAGCAGCATGATGTGGCCGTAGGTGTAGAGGACTTTGGCGACCCCGGGGGATTTGAGGAGGGCGAGGGTGTAGGGGGTTCGGGCTTGGGGGCTGCAGATTCGGCGTGGTGGGGGTGTCTGGTTAATGTCTCTTCTGCGAAGAGCGAGGTGACGACCACTGCGGAGAAGCCAATCACGCCGACGGCGAGGCTGGGCAGCGCGTAGGGGTAGTCGAGGAAGAAGCGGACGTTGCCGAACAGGCGGGGGTACAGCCGTGCCGGGTTGGCCAGGGCGCCGCCGATGAGCGGGCCGAAAAGGTTGCCCAGGTTGCCTGTAAACGCAAACCAGCTGAAGGCACGGGCCTGCGTCTTGGAGGTGCTGTGCTCCGAGATCATGGTGCGGATGGTGACGATGGTGCCGGCGAAGACACCCGCGAGGCAGCGGAAGAGGATCATCTGCCAGGTGGTGCGGGCCATGCCGAAGAGCGCCGTGGCTGAAGACACGCCGGTGAGGGAGATGACCAGCACCGGCTTGCGGCCGAAGCGGTCGGCGGCCTTGCCCCACATAATCATGACCACCATCTGGGTAAGAGAGAAGAGCGACTCGATCAGCCCGCTGTAGAAGCCCACGTCGGCGACGTCGAGATGGCCGTTCTCCTGGGCCATCCTGTTGATGTACGGGAAAATGGAGAAGAAGGCCACCGGCTCGACCCAGCGGGCATAGCAGAGCACGACAATCTGCCACACCGGAAGCGGCTTGTCCTCGATGTCGTTGTTGACATTGTCTCTCTGGGAGTGCTCGATGGCTTCGTTGTTTGGGGCGGCGTCTCCGGCAGCCAGAGGGGGTCTGCTCGGTGGCGTCCTTGAGGCTGTCGTCGTTGTCGGTCCTCATTCTTAAAAGACCGAGAAAAGTAACGGAACAGCTATACTATACACTGCCGTATACTCAACATCTCTGCCGGAAAGTCATGAAATACCCGACTTCGCCCCGCCGAAAGGAGTTGATAGGCAACAAGATGAAGTCGTCGTCTTTGAGCGGTCCCCCGGTCAAAGACCTTGAATCATTGGTCAATTCGGTGAAGGTGCGGGCCCCTGGCGAAACCGTCCCCCGACTCCACCGGCAGCGCCTGAATCTGTGGGACCTGGACTGGACGTCTCTTTCCCTCGGTGCCCACTACCAACTCTAACATCTCACAACCAATACCAAGTTGGAAGGCACCAATTGCACAAACACGGCGTCGCGCATACCAGGGAAAGCCACGAGTTTGGGCGCAGGCGTCTCAAAAAGCGTGGCATTTTCCATTGACCACCCGCCTGTTGGTGAGGAAGCTGCCGCTTCTGGAAGGCGGCATCTTCCATCCTCACCACCCTCCCCGTGAGCATGCCATGTGTTGGTCAGCTTCGGATGACACCTTGAAACAGGACTCTGTCGTATATAGTACGTACCATCCGGATGATCATGGATGTACATGACGAAACAGCCATTTAATGTATCGCGAACCGAGGCGCTTCAATTTGAGACATCTGCTTGTGATCCCCTCTCCTTCTGTCCCCTCCCACACGCCAGACGCTTTGCAGGGGCGATTCCGGGGGAAGACCCTTCGAGAAAAATGACTTTGTACACAACTGGAGAACAGATTGGGAATTGCGTCGCCCTCAATTACTCTCAAAAGATCACCAAGAACGTACTGCACTGACCTTGGAAACGTGTTGCACTCGGCTGTGCCCTTATAATCTATCATTAAACGAGTGAGGGTATCTCTTGCCTGCTCAACGTATCCAGAACATTTTTAAACACAAACTCCGTAGCAGAAGGGCAGGCATTTTTGTCTTCCCCTCTCTCGTGTCGCGTAGTCGCAAACAAATCCAAACAAACCAGAAACGACCGGATTTTGACGAACCGTCCCATGAGGCTGAGGGGAACCCTCGATACCGAGCCAGACAAACAAGTGACGCAGGACTCCATGTTCGCCATCACCGGGCACTCACAACAGCCCTCCCGTACCTCCACAGCAAGCTCGCCCCTTCCAGCTTAAACGCCGGCAGACGAAGCAGCCTCTCCTTCCCCTTGCCTTCTCCTCCTCCAAGACCTTTCTCACTCCGACTCCCGCTCCCGGCAACGCATCCCCTCCCATCGCCTCGACCCCTTCCCCCATGCCCCTCCCCACGAACCCCCCCTCGCCGTCACGGTTGTCCTGCGCCTGCTGCGCCTGCAAAGAAGCCCCACGACCGCGCGAGCCCACCTCCTCCGAACCGTCTCCAGTCATCGTTGGTCGGCCACGGGTCGCACCACTCGTCACTTCGTCAATTTCTTCTCCATTGGCACGTTCCCACACTTTACTGTCACCACCACCACCATCCTGGGCAAAGGCTGCCAAATAGTGGTCGTTCATCCTCCCTGTCAGACTGAATGTCCAGGGGATAGTAGAGCAGTCCATTTGTGTGGGGGGACGCGCGGGAAGTTGATGTTGGATTCGATGTCGAATTTGAAGCGGTAGGCTTGGTGGACTTGTTGTGGTCTTGGTTGAAGTTGGGGATGGGTGGGAATGGAGAGTGATATGGGGAGAGGTGGGGAGGAGTTAGGTGAGATGCTGATGTGACGGTTTGTGTTAGGGATATGGAGAGGGGAAAGAACGGCGGCGTGGAGAGAGAGAGGTGGTTGTGTTGGCGGCAGGTGAGGGGAGACCGCCGAGTCCCAACGCTGGGGTGGTTTTTTTGTGGGAGTAGTATTTGGAAAGGCCGAAGGGGGCAAGATCGTGCCATTGCTGCTGGCTGGTGGTGAAGGAAAGCCATTTCCATGCAAGAACCCATGTCCAGGGGCAATATTTGGCGGTTCAGATGGTGGAACAGGGTGCAAAGAGCTGTAGTTTGCATCGCGTCAGAGTTCCCGGAAACCGAAACTCAAACTCGAACTGGAACTCCTGATGAACACCGAAGATGTGTTTTCAGCCGCGGAAACTTGGCCAGGCTCGCCAGCAGCTTTGCCATGTTGTTCTTGGACACCTTCCGCCCCAGCACCGGGTGAAATATGCCTGGGTAGATGCCATATGATGTGCCCAGGGCAAGGCGTGTCGAGTTCTCCCCTATCAGCGGAATCTGGCTCATGAATGCAGCGTCCGATGCAGCCGCTTGACCAGCAGGTATGGCTCGAGCAGTAGGATGTCGCGGGACATGTCGACGAATTTGGTCGTCTTGCCCAGCGTCAGGGCTTGTAGTGATACAAGACAAAAGACCGGCTCTCTCGAGACACGGCTGCCAATGCGGGGGGCGGCTCCGTGTGTACGTTCGCAAACATCAGGCCATGCTGTGCCGGCGTCTTTTGTTTCGCCTTAGGCGCATCCAGCACCTCGTACACCCGGGCCTCCGGCAGCGCATACCCCCAGATCATGTTCCGGATCTCGGGGGGAAGCCGTCGGAAATTGGTGAACCGCCCCATCGGTTGCGCGGGGCAGACCTGGGAAAGAGTTCTTCATGGTGCATTGTCTTGTGGTGCCTCGAACAAATGGATCCCTTTCCCGCTATCGCCTTTCACATACTCAATATCGTCCGTTTCGGTATCGACCCGGGCCGCTGGCTAAGCGTCCTCTCCCCGCGCACTTCCGCTCTTATGAATATATCCGGTTCAGCCCCCCGATCGTGGCCGCGTCAATTTCTTTCCGCACCGGTAATTTGAGCCGCTTCTGACGACAGGCCACCGAAAAATACCTGGTTGGGGATAAGATTGCCAGCAAACCCCAGAATAATGTCCGAAATTATGCTTCTCGTCGTTGAGTCGAGAGCTTGCGCCCAGGCTGGTGTGCGCCGGCGGATTGTGGGAGTTTGACATGCACAGGAGGCCGCACGGGAGGCTGGTGAAACGCTGAGAGAAACGAGGACCACAGCTGATTGAGATGCAGCAGATCGCAGCGCGTCTGGGGTTCTTACGAACTGCACGGGTAAACCGTCACGTCATAAGCTCTCGAGTTCAGGAGGCAAAGGAAGCTGGAAAGAAAGCAAACATGCAAGCGACATCAGGGGCACCACCAGATTTTGGTACTCTCAGCGGCTTCAGCTCCGGTCACTTGACAAAGCGGGACGGCGAACCCATGCTGCTCGGGCGTAGGAAAGCCCAGGCACAGCGGGAGTGAGCCGGGCGACATACCAGAAACGGATTTAGGGGAATGGAATGCCGACATTCCCAAAGGCACCATGCAAGCCTGCTCGGACATGGGAGATGTATCCTTGACACCCGAGAGAAGCAGGAGATGAGATGGAAGAGTGCCAAACCTTCCGCAAGAAGCAGTCCGCACCGGGTTGGACGGCAGGGCAGGGTCGAAGACGGAGATAGGAGCCACGGCCCATTCGACGCTATCGACCGGAGGATAACGCGGTCTTGGTCGTGTCCATGTCATTTCCTGTGGATCTGCGGGAGTCCGACGAGGTATTTCCCTGGGAGGGCAGCTGGCAGCCATGATCGTCCAACCACTGCGAGGTGTCCATCAGCTGGGCCTCGGCTCGCTGGGAACGGGATGGGGAGGAGTGAGGAGGTCCTTTGAGGGCGCCGTGTCGAATAGGCAGGCCGAAACGGCTGGAGGTCAGAGAGGTCAGAGGAAGGGCCACGAGAACAAGGGGATGGCGCGTGGCCTTGGATGCGGGAGGTCTATTCTTAGTATATAGGGGCCACGTTTTAATGCTGCAGCGTTCCAATTCATTAAACTAGTGCTCAGGCTTACCGATTTGGATCCATGGTAACGTGCCGTTGACAAGAGAGTGGCACTCGGGTTGTGCGCCGGCTTTCGTGATCGGAAAGATAGGGTAGGGGTGCGCCGGTAGGGGGTTGGGGCTGGCAGGGTTGGTCAGTGGTAAAGCATGAGCCAAGAACTTCGACAAGCAAGAGGTGTGGTTGACATGGGCAGCCAAAAAGAACCCGTCCCCAATTGTCTGTGAGGCGGAAGGCCGTGTGCTGAGATTGGCCGGGGCTGAGTAAGAAAACGACAGCTTGGAAGTTCTGGGTGGCAATCTGTGGGGAGACGGACATGAATGCAACCCAGGACATGGGTGCATAACATGATGTCGCACAGGCTCGGTGATAGGGATTTGACATGCCCAGAATTGACAGCCAGCTGAGCACAGTATGAACTGTCGAGTCCGTGCTCTAGCCAAAGCTTAAAACAAAAAGCGAAAGAGAAAGAACAGAAAGAGAAAAGAGAGAGGTAGAGGAGGAGCATCAAAAGTAGAGGTAAAGACATAACTTGACAAGAGAAAGGGCAAAGGCTAACGAAGAAGTTGGGGGAGGGTACTATGAGAAAAGGGGAGGAAAAGTAAATTCCTCTAGGTAAGAAGAGAAAGCAAGGTCCAGAAGGAAAGAACGATGATAATATAAGGGAATGAACATAAAGAAGAAATAAAAGCAAAGGCGAAGAAGGCAAGTAATTAGTAGGTAACTTGGAAGTAACGCGGAGCGTAAAGCAATAAGGAAGTTGAAGAAGAAAGAGCGAGAGAAAATGAGGGAGGAGAATGAAGAATGAAGAAGATTTGGGTTGAGCCCGGCATTGTTGTGCTGAACAGGCACTGCCAACTCAAGAGTGTCCCTAACCTAACCCCCTGGTGCTGACCCACCTTGATTGAGTGGCCTCCACCACTGTGCTAACATGGAATGCTGAGCGGACAACGCAACAAGCCCAAGCTGTCCAAGGTCGGCTGACCAGGGCAGGGTAAGGGGGAGCTTGTCGCGTGGGCATGGAGGTGTATCTGAGAGCAAGCCGAAGCTGAGACCTGATGGCCTGTGGTATAGAGTGACGATACTTCGCGGGTGTCCTGCTTCGTCTTCGACGAGGAGTTCATTCCAGAGCCCATCCCTGCAACTTCCACAGAGTTCTTCCGAGCCGAGCGGACGCAGATCAAGCCTGTGGATTGGTTGACCTCACCCTGTGGGTCCTGAGCTCAGCCCCACCAAAAATCTGTGCATAAAATCTCGTCCAGCGACCACAAAGCTTCCTTTTGAGATCTTTATGCGGCTTTCTACGTACTTTTTTCCCCAACTGCTTCGTACCCTTTTCAATGGTACAGTTGCGTCAGACGTAGAATAGAGCGAATATAATTGCCAACCAACCTGCTTGTCCGTCAGTCCATCGAGAATAATCCCTTTTGGGCTGGATGGGGACAGGCGGTGGGACATACCGACGCATCTGTCTTTTGCTTATGCTCCTTGGTTTGCTCGCTTGTCATCGTCAACATGGGCTTTGTCTTGTTTACCCTTTTGGCCAAGCATGTCAACTGGAAGCTGCGGAAAAAGCCTGGAGCAGAACCTGACCTCCTCATCCGATGTTGATTAGGCATTCTTGGATAATGTTGCTGTCAGTTCTAGCATCGCTAAGACCTCGAGTGGCCCAGTAGTTGATAAAGATTCTGCCAGCACCTGGCACTCAGCACCCAAAAATAAAGCAACGCTGCGACGACCGGGATCGGGCTAAACACCTTGTCCACTTAAGGTACCAGAGATGGTCTTCAGAGCTCACTTCTCTCGGCTAGGCAGGTACTTATCCATGCTTGAAGGAGCGTGTCTCAATGGACTGATGGACGTGGAGGTCTGTTGACATTTATGTTCGCTCTATTCTAAGTATGATGCATGATAACCTCATTCTTGGGGGGGTACTAATGCATCTCATTATGCTTCCTGTTGACCTCGGCGATCTCAGCCTCGGCTCACCCGATTCAACTTTCTCAAATGACGTCTGCGATCCCAATTTTGACAACTCGATGCAACTCGTCAAGCTCCTTAATGACCTTCACCATCCAACTCCCCTTGTCTCTTCATACTCTCTGCGAACTCTTCGTTCACCTTCATCACTTCCTCCCTCTGCGTTCTCAATGTTCTCTTGATCACCTTCACAAAGGTACCAAACTTGTCGTATTCCACGAAGCCTTGCGTAGCAAACGCGATGACCTGAGTCTTCAGCGTTTCAACAGTGGGCTTCAAGCGAGCCACCTCATCAGAACCGTCGGTGATACCCATGGTCTCCGTCTTCTGCGGCAGGGTGGCTCGGAGTTCCCTTTGCTCCGCCAATCACGGACCCGGCTCATAGGGATCATGGATGGACCTGGGCAAGACGAGACTCATGTCTGACAGCGTTCCGGCGATTTCACCGTCAAGCTCACAGCATGGGTGATGCTACCTGAGTACAAGCAACCTTCATGCGAGGCAGGAAGAGCACTGAGGGCGTTGTCGAGGGAATACTTCAAGAGGGCTGCTGGCAGCGTGGTGGCTTTTGGATAACGGTTTGCCCTTGGCGTCTGGCCAACGTCTGATTCAGGGGTGGCTCTCGAGACCCTTTTCTTCAAGCGATTTCCTTGGTTTTATGAGGGGATTTGGGATGGGATTGCGAGTCTGGTGGAATTATATTTGAAGGGCCTCGGATTGACCTCATTCTTGTCGGTCTTTGATTTTCCGTGGGAGTCTGGGTTATGGGAAGAAATGTTTGGGATACTTGTTGGTCAACCACTGTCTTGGTAGTGGAGAGGATAGACGAAGCGATAGACTGAGCACCACCAAGAAAAGGCGAACCCAAGGACGCATGAATAGACACTGCATTCTCAACTCGAGCTTGCCCTCAATACGATTGTAAATGGAACTCTGACTGTGACGCAACAATAATTGTGACATCTCTCCTCTGATTTGGATTTTGCCTTCTCGTAACATGAGCGCGTCGGAGACTTTGAGTGGATTGGAAGGGAAAAGAGAAGGGTAATGCAGGAGCCTAAAGCAATTTAGAGGCACGGAAAGAGGAAAGAGGAGGCAGGTTGAGATGGTTTCAAATGAAAGCCCTTGATACCGGCATTGCAAGCTCATCGAAAACCCAATTTCCGTTCAGAACCGGTGTTCTACTCGAAATTTTTGCACATCTCGTCTTCTTGCTGCTGGTTTGCCTTGTCCCGTTATCAGTTGTCTTGATTGTTGATGTCGTCCAGGGGCTCTCCATCGGCGGGGCAACATCCATATGACTAACTGCAAACGGATTAGCGGTCAGGGCCCCACCCGTACCTGCGGCTTGCAAGGGTCGTCGCGGGGCGGCCTTGGCCCTTCTGTTGTCATCGAATTCCTTCCCTTGAAACCCTTCCTCAACACCAACCGCCCGCCATGTCGAAAACGGTCAATATCTCGTCGCCCTCGCAGTTCAGCGAGGTACTTAGATCCTCCAGGCTTGTGGTGGCAGACTGTACGTGTTTCTACCCATCCCGCTCACGTTTACTTACCCGCTATGCGCCGGCTGTGTCGCCGTTTGTTGAGCAGCTTGCAACACGGTCGCCGCGTCCCGATCAAGTCTTTCTGCTGTACTGTGGGACACAGCTAACTCGTTTTTGATACTAAGTCATGGCCGAATGGTGCGCCCCATGCAAGGCAGTCTCTCGTCAGCGAATCCCACCTGAACACTCCTAGGGGTGATGATATGACTGACGTTGCTATAGCTATCTTCGAGCAGCTTTCCGCCGCACTCTCCCGGCCGAACCTAGTCACCTTCGTCAAGGTTGACACCGACCAACAGAAGGAAGTCGCACAGGCCTACAGAGTCACATCTCTTCCCACGTTCATTATCTTCCGCAACGGCCAGGTCGCCGACCGGGTTCAGGGGGCAGACCCCAAAGGCTTCAGTCGGTAGTCAAGAAGCTCACTGATAAAGTCGCGAACATCAGCGACAACGACGGCCAAGCGAGTGGCAGCGGTAGCACGGGCAGCGGCGCCACTTGGCGCGGGGCTGCTTCCCCGCGGTTATACCGACATCACGAGCCAGATCGAGCTGCAGCGTTGCGAACTCCTGAACGTTGACCCGGACGCGGGCAGTGTGCGGGTGCTGTTCGACGGCGCGAACCCAGCGCTCTGTCCGGCGGGAAGAGCACGGCCAAGGACTGGGTTGAGAGCGACACCGATGAACAGCTGCTGCTCTTCATGCCTTTCCAGTCGATGCTCAAGTTGCACACCATTCAGGTACGGTCCTGCGTGGTCCCGCGTTCGGCCTGCTAAACCTGTCCAGATCACTTCTCTGCCTCCCAGCGATGACGACGACGAAGATGCGCCGATGAGGCCCCGTACCATCAAACTCTTTACAAACCGAAGCCACAACCTCGGGTTCGACGAGGCTGAAGACTTCAGCGCGACGCAAGAGATTCAGCTCTCTGAGAACGACTGGAACGCCGAGGGCACCGCCAATATCCCGCTTCGCTTTGTCAAGTTCCAGAACATTAGCAGCCTGGTGCTTTTCGTCGTGGATGGAGATGGAGAGGGCGAGAAGACGAGGCTGGATCGCGTGCGGTTGATTGGAGAGTCTGGCGAGAAGCGGGAGATGGGCAAGCTGGAGAAGATTGGCGATGAGCCTGGCGAGTAGACGGCGAGGTCAGACTCAGTCGTCTGAGATAGGGAGTGGATAATGAATCACGACTTTAGACGCACGGAAGCATATATCACATTGATAAGAAGAGAGTTTCCAGACCAAAGGATGATGCGTGGTTTTCCAACCTCGTCCAGTTATATCCTTGAGCATGCCGTTCGCCCTCTTCTATGTGCCAGTTCTTGTTCAACCATGTAGCCTTGGTGCTGCTTTCAAACGCCTTGGGTACCACCTTTTTTGGATCCATATGACGAACTCAACTTATCAATCTGAATCTCATGAGGCAATACCGAGCTAAACATTTACCCACTTAGGGACCGAGATGGTCTTTAGAGTTCCTTGTCTAGGGAAAGCGTTAGCAGGAGAGTTATCAGTATGCCTGCTCCTCTATTAGAGTTGGCTTCGTCTTCTTTTCATCTCCTCCCTCTTTATGCTTTTCTTTTCTTCAGTCTCCTTGTCTTCTTTTCCTTTTCCTTTACTTAGTTGTTTCCCTTCTACCAGTTTCATCTTGCTTTCCCTCTCGCTTACCGTTTTGACCCTGGTCTTGTTGAGCAGAGCGGGTAGTTGCCCGTTATAACCTCACTCGAACAAACTGTATACCTGCATTGTTAAGTTACATAGGTCCCCAGCGCCGCGGCGATGAGGAAGGGGTTGGGCGCATGGGTTTGAAATGGCGAGTTGACAGGAAATGAATGGGAGGAAAACTGGGTCAACGGTTCGGTATCGGGTCTGCAGAAAATTCTAATTTAGGCACTTTTTCGTAAGAGAGAGCTCAATCAGATGATTGGCAAAGTGAGTGTGGAAATCATGGTCTCCCCTTACCCCTTTCCTTACTACTAGTAGTATGGACAGCGACCTCCTCTCGTACTATGTTTTCTGAATTTTCTCTCATCCACTTTTTACCTCGAACCTCAACCAGTCTTCACGCTCTCACGTGCAACCTCTTACAACCCACACCTTTATCTAGGCTTCGAACCAATCCAAGCAACCACCCTCTCCATCGTCAAGACGCTTGAAACCACCCAGCTTGACGACGCACTAGTCTCGGGCATAATACTGCGAGGTAATCCCTAACCATTTCGGGAAGATCACTCATAATAGCATGGAAGCTGAGTGATTGATTTGCTGGAGTCCTTTCATCGAAGCCTACCGCAGGTGGCCTTCCAAAAGGATCTCGTTCACGAAGCTTAGAGAAGCACGACAGCAATTTACTATCTCTAGGGCTTCCTGGACGCGGCTCCTCCACTTGTTGTTCTCTCAATTATCATGCACCAGGTAGTCAGATATGAACTGCGCCTTTTTTCCTTTTCGTCCCTCTTTTATGAACCGCTAGAGCTGGGCGCCAGACTCCTATGATCTTGCTACGGCGACGGCCCAGCCCACGCGGTCAACCTGCTGGCAGGATGTTTGGTGGCATACAGGCCGCCGCAGCCCGAGCCATCCGGCTTGCGCTTCTGACCAGCATTGGGGTGGTTTATCTGGGTGTATTGGCCGTCGGAGACGAGGCAAAATGGCAACAGTTCCGGCGAGACGGGGATAGGATTTGACGGCCTTTGCGCCCCCTTGGTTGGTGTGGCCGGCGTCTCGGCCTTCTCTAAAAGCTCTTCGATCTGGTTCGATCTGGTTCTGCTGCAAAGCATGCTGAGACTTGAGCGCAGTGATGTGGTCCTTTGAACCCGCCGTGAAAGCCGCAAGCTTATCCCTGACAAGCTGCGGCTCTTCGGATGCTTGGTGATTGCGCAGCCGTGGTCTTACCCTGGACCAACCCCTGCAACTCGCCGCTTGCCATTGCACGGTTATCGGCAAGCCGTTGGACATCGCCGTGTGCGGAGGCTAGGGTAGCCAGCGCGGTGACTTGGGTCTTCAGGGCTCCAAGCTCGGCCGGCAAAACGGGCCGACTCGCAGCGGTGTGGGTCAACTTGTCTGTCTTGATAGCGGTTTGCGGCTCGGCTTGTTCTGTCTCTTTAGAATCAAAGGGGTAGGCGTGGTTTTGGGCGAGACGCAAGAGGGCCAGGGTTCTGACACCCTCGCATGAATAAACCAAAACATACGACATTGGCCTTGCCGCCTGGTGCAATGTATCATGAGGAGGGAAACTGCTATGTAAAACGGGTAGTCCATCATGCTCCGACAGAAAACTTCCGAGGCCTTAACACGGTAACTTGATCTTGTTCTTTGTATATTTTGCTCTCCAACTTCTTTTCTTCCTTTTCTTCCTTTTCTTCCCTTTTCTTCCTTTTCTTCCTTTTCTTCCTTTTCTTCCTTTTCTTTCACTTCAAGCTCTCCTCCTTCTCGTTCTCTTCTTAGGTTAGTTGCTATAATCGAAGCACGCCTTTAATACTAGCAACTAGAGCTTACTTCTTCACCCGCATAGCTAGATACCAAGATCCTTAATAGCGTAGCGATTAGCCTTGTCAGGTTTGTTCAATATGGTCAAGGTACTTGAGGAACTCTTCCTCGACGCATGGAATTACTGCGCTTTCTTCTAAAGCTGATTCGTCGCCTGTCCTAGACAGCATCCTATTATTTGAGAAGGGTCTCCCGCTATAAATGAGAGGAAAATATTCCGAGAGAATTCCCTAGGGGTCTGCCGGAGAGAAGAGCAAAATCAGCAAACCAGAGCTTATTCCTCAGCTAGATACTTGTCCAGAGATGTCCACCAAGCAACTAAATCATCACCTGTTGAGTATGAGGACCAGGAAAGTCACTGTCTTAACAGGCTCATGCGCTGTCACCTTGTGAACTGCCTCGAACGCATGTGGTGCTGAAAAGTATATAGTCTTGGTCGCTGTCGCAGTCGGCTCTGACACAATAAGCTGGAACAGCAGGCACGCTTCGCGATGACTGTAACGTAAACGAAGGTATTGTTCTATGTACAAGGGTATTCTAACATTATCATAACCCAACAAGTCTACGGAGGTATCTCAGATCTGATTCCGGCACCTTTTCCCAGACACGCCGTGAAAATTGCAATGCATACCAGCTCCGGACTCTATTGGCATGATGCTCCATTGCCATGGCCAAAGCGATATCAACGTATGCACTAGAAACCAACCCATCAATCCAGAGATTATCGGCCGATGCCAAACATAACCGTAGATACGTTGACAAAAAGCCACCGTCGAAAACTCGGTCCTCCATTCATGCCGATAAAAAGTAAAAGGCCACGCTCCTGTATGTAACCATGTACAACACCCAATTGCTCATTCTCGCGCGGCTCTCGTCGTCATCCCCGTCCAGCAGCCATGGAAGAGTCCCCTAGCGCTCGTTTCCGTCGGCGGTTTCGGGCGGAGCAGAGTCGAGCAATGTCGTGAAGTGGCCAAGGATTTCGGGCTTGGTGCGGCCGTGCCAGCCATTATCCGCGTCCAGGATACGCCCACACACCTTCTTCACCTGGTATCTCACTGCGAGCCAGAGCTCCCTGTCGTGGCCCGGGGCAGCGACGACCTGGGTGCTTGGCAGCTCGGACAGTACCAACGTCTCGGGGGTCGCTGGCAGGGCGGGAGTCTGGAGGGGCGCTTTTGGGACAAAAATGTGGACCTGCTTCAGGCAGGGAAGATGGACCAGATGCGGAAGATGGCGTCGTGTCGGGGGTGGTGGCCGAGATACTGAAGGTCCACTGCAACGTTCCGGATGATCGTCGGATTGAAGGCATCACCTCCCGGGATTCGGATGTCCGTGTTCGGCCGGCCCGAGCGAGGGATAGGATCATCTTTGTAGAGATAGAAGATATCGCGCTCGGGATCGACCCAGTAAGCCGCGTCGCCAAACCGATAGCGCTTCTTGTGCCTGAGGAAGTGCTCTCGTGATAGCTGGCAGGCTAAAGCGAGGCCTTTGTCTGCCGGCGGTGAGAAGGTCAGGGTGTCGTTAGCGATCTGCATGAAGAAGACCTGAGGGACGGCCGCAGCTTCAAAGATGGCGGCTTGGAGCTCATATGGCAGGTTAGCGAGGCCAGGCCTCGACGGGTCAGCCTGGGTGACGCCAGGCGCGTGCTGCTTCGACATTTTGGCCGGCGGTCCCCGGATGACCGGAGAAGCGCGACTATATGGCGAAATCGATCGGCGAAGCGACGGGTGGGGGAGAACCCGAGTCGGATTGGAGCCGAGGAGATGTGACCTGCGGTCTCGCGGTGAGCCAGCGGTCTGCCCTCTGTCTCCTCTGAGTCTCTGACTGTGGCAATTGGTGACGACCGGTGGCACGTTCCCCTATGACTCCCTGGTTGGGATCATGTGAAACTGGCAGTGGTGGGGTGATGCTCAGTCGGACCACGCTGCGGGAAACCTGTTAAAAGAGAGAGTGGAAAGCCGTTCAGAAATATCGCTTTGTCTGAATCAATCAGTACGAGTGTGAGCAAAGTTTGAGACTTGAGATGCCGCTTACTGCGGGCCGCCGCAGTCGTGATCTCACAGCGCAGGAGACGGGATGACCGACCGCGGCCAAGCCGAGCTTGAGCAAGCCAAGCCCTCGCCGTCCGAGGTCGGTGAGGGGGTACAAGCAGTCAAACAAGCAGGGGCAAGAAGCTACGGGGAAAAAAGAGTGTAGCGAAATTGCGGCAATGAGCAGAGTTCGTAGATAAATGCTTAGGAGAGGTGAGGTTCGGAGCTTGGATTTTTGGCATCTGGAGGCGGACACAGTCCTTGAAATACTCAAAAGACAACCCAACGGGAGGGTAAACCCACGAACGACTGCCTGCACGCGGCGTGGGGTGTAGACGCTCGGACCAGTACCTTATCGAGCGTGGGGTGGCCCTAACCCTATTGTAGGACATTCAGTACAGGTGACAGAGTGGAGTCAGTCGTGGATGACAACCTCGCAGCTGTAGAGATGCGGTTCGGCCAAGCTCGATCCACTGATGGGAGTCAAGAAATCTCGCTCTCGAGGATCGGATCTCAAATCAACTCCTGGTTTCTGGGCCCAGGGGACGCAGGGTGCAGAGGAACCATGTGCCACCGCCCCGCACACACTCTCCATTGCAAGGGTTGTGATTCGCTGGGGTCTTCTTGAAGCAGCTGTCAGCCGCACAACGACGTCATCGGACCAGCACAGCTTCTGCCTTCAGCTCCTTAACAGTGACGAACCACTGGGTCCTCGAGATGTCTCAAAGACGACCCATATGATGTGCACAGGGACTGGGTACATAATGAAACCTTCCCACCGTCACTCCGCCCGAGCCCAGCACTCCACTCTCCCGCCACCTCTGCCCACTTGATCTACAGTCTATCCGTGTCGTACTTCCCGCCGCACTGTCACTATTTGCCTTGAGCTACACAGTAGTTACCGTTCATCTCAATCTCAGCTTCCTAGCCTACCCGCGGGGCTGTCTTATCACACACCTCCCCTGTGTATCACAGGTCCATCCGCTTCCGGTCTTCTCGCTCCCCGAAATCAAGAGTAAGCCAGATATTTGTCAACCGCCGCCGATCCCCTTCCTCCGTCCTAACCCCTCCCAGTGTACCCCCGCGAGCACCGGCACAAGAAGCGCCTCTACCTCGGCGACCCCCTCAACCAGGCATCTGCGAAGTACGCCGCAAGATCACCACCATCGTCCCGGCGCCCTCCCGTCCACCCGCCGTAATCCGCCCCGTCACTCCCCCGCCCCCTCCCCCGCCCGTCATCGTGCAACCGCCACCGCCGCCGGTCGTCGTCCAACCTCCTCCTCCTCCACCGCCACCCAAACCTGTCTCTGAAGCCCCGGACATAATCGACGTCATAGCCGTCGACGTCGACCCCTCCGAGAAATCCAGCAGCACCAGCACCAGCAAGTCCAGCAAGTCCAAGAGCCGCAAGTCCCGCGCTCCCGCTCGCGCTCCCACTCTCGCCACAGCTACGACTACGACCGCGAGGAGGTCGTCATCGAGCGCGAGCGCCTCGTCCCCGTGCCGGTCCGCGTCCCCGTGCCGGTGCCTGTCCGGCAGAGGCCCGAGCCAGAGACGTATCGGTATGTGGAGGGACTGCCTTTGAAGGAGAGGAGAAGATTGGCTCCGCCGAGGGCGCCGAGCCCCCCGCCGCCGGCGGTGGAGAGGGAGAGGGAGAGGGAGAGGGTGACGGTGAGGGTGGAGGATCGGTGGTGTGAGGGCGGGGGCGAGAGTGAGGATGGGTATGGGGGAAGGTATGAGAGGGGCTATGGACGTGGGTATGGGCGGTGTTGAGGAGAGTTGCTGATGCGGGATGGGGTTCAGGGTTGGCTGGGGAGTTTGGAGTCTTTGGTCTGGGTCATCCGGCAGTTAGAATTTTTTTGGGAAAGGTTGGTGGTCATGACTGATGACAATATGCGTGTATGCCCAGTGTAACGATCATGATCATGATGGGTTGTATTCAAGAGGCAAGGTCTTCTTATCTGCTTGACGGGGGTTTGTACGGGCTGTAATTGCCGCAAAATGGACCAGCATACTACACTGAGCCTTTGGATATTCCATTCTCGTGATGCACGACGAAGATTGCAGCAGAGGCCCGAATGTTCAATTCTGGCTATCAATAGGCAGAAGACACTGTTGTAGCGATACCGACCAACACCACCGGGACCAAACCCAACGAACTAACAGAAAACACCGTCTCCAACGCATCCCTTTTTCCAACGCAACCCCTTACCATCCCCCACCTCAACCCTCACTCCCCAACCAACCTCCTACCTCAAACCCTCCCCACGCCGATAGCCCTCGCAAACCCCATTCCCCCGGGAAACAACTTGGTAAACTCGCAGAACGCTGGCAGGCCCACCAGTCGCTCCCTCAACCTCTCACCGGCATCGTACACAGCCTTCTGAATCTTGGCGCTCCACCGGTGCTCCTCCACGCAGATCACAGCATGCACAAACGAGTTGAGGTGCCGCTCCTCTGCTCCAGGCCGCGTTCTCCTCGTCCTGCTGGTCGGGACACGACGCGCCGACGGCAAAGAAGGGGCAGTGCGAGCAGTGCGGCTTGCTGAGGGTGAGGACGTGCCGGGACAGGTCGTCGATGTGCTGCACCGTGGCGGTTTTGAGGGCGTGGATATCGAAGCGCTCGGCAAGAAAGTAGATTTGCGTGTAGGTGAGAAAGGAGGGGACGGGTTCATAGAGATGGCGGGGGAATTCTGAGACACTAACATTAGAAAGAGAATGGGCGGCGGGGTAGGGAGAGTTGGTTGGTCGGAGCTGTACCGTTGGTGTGGAGATAACCCAGGAGGGCGGAGAAGACGGCGGGGAGGATGGGGTGGTGGTGCGGCAGCGGAGGAGGAGGTGGCTGGT
This sequence comes from Achaetomiella virescens, assembly GCA_031001845.1. NCBI lineage: Eukaryota > Fungi > Ascomycota > Sordariomycetes > Sordariales > Chaetomiaceae > Achaetomiella > Achaetomiella virescens. The sequence continues at coordinate 396,138 of JARNGD010000004.1, forward strand.
CTACAATCTGGTGAGCATGAGACGGGACAGTTGATATGTAATAATTATGGTGGCACCTTACCGGATTCCTGTTGACCCAGACCTCCCTGACCTAGGGAAGTGCGCGGACGCAATGTCTCCCTTGACCAGCCAGGTGTGCCCCTCGTACTCAGTGTCATGTCTCCGTCAGGGTCACCGTTCAGACAGTAATCACTCCAATATATGGTGCCGACGGGCTCGAGAGACGTGGTTGGCAGGAGCATGCTGGTTGGCTTGAGAGTTTGGTGGATTGGCGGAGCGAGCAGATAACGGGACTGGACGGCAGCGGAAGACCAGATGCTGATACCAAACGAAGCTGCCGTGGGTAAGCAAATTGTCGGAAAAGGGCTGATCAGATGCGCGTTCGAATATCCTATATACCAAGACGGGACGAGCTAGTTATTTCGTATCAATGTGTCGATGTATGAGAACAGGGGCTCGAACTACGCATGGTTCTTGGATTGTCTCGGTCAGCCCTTGACGCAGCTGCCTCTCCAGTCTCCTTTTGCGAGGAAGGGACATCTCTCCAGTTGCCGCTTTGTGTGGTGACGACGGGAAGTCTGCATTTTCTGGCACGCTCGGGCAGTGGCCTTCGTTGACTTGTGGCACCTTCCGGCAGAGACCCGTTAGAGATGCTCATGTCGAAGCATCTGTGTTGCGTTCAAAGCAGAAGAATTCTACCTCAACGACCTTGTTTCATGTTTCCGCTTCTTTGGGCTCGCAACTCTGAAGATGCTGCGAACTTGCTGCGTTCTAACCATGAGCTCACAATCATAGCTTCGTTATTGACCTGTAATAATTCTTGTCTTCGGTATTAGCAGTTTAATTCTCTGACTTTCGTCTATCTTTCCTCATCCCTTTCTCTCCTTAATTCTCTCACGGCTCATTTCCCTTCCTGTTCTTTGCTGTTCCTTCTCCCCAACGAGAGCTCTTTCCTTGTCGCTATCCTTTCTCCTCCCTCTTTTTCTTCAATTCCCATCTACTCAACCACCAATACAACATCAAGCTCTCAGTCAAGGCGCCAGTACGGATGCGCTAGCTTCTTCCTGGCCTGCTCAGGGTCTGGCCAGTTGGAGTCGGCTCTGTCAGGATTACACCATCAACAGGCAGAACCAGGATGGTGGCAATCGCAGCCATCGCAATGCTTGTTGTTGGCGTTGACCTTCTTGCACTGGGTGCAATCCTTCTTGACTCCCCTCTTGTTGTCCGAATCCTTGTTGTTGTTGCCAGAACCCGAAGCCTTACCACCAGTGTCGGTGTCCTTGCTCTTGTCAGTCTTCTTATCGAACTTGACCGTGGTCATGGCTTGAGCGTTCTCAGAGACGGAGATCTAACGGGGTTCGGCCATAAGCTTCTACCACATCAGAGTGAGCATGCCGGCCACCCAGCGGTTGTAGAGGTCGCGGTGTGCACTGGCAATACCCTCAAGGCAAACCAAGTGTAGGCCTTGTCATTCAGCTTGAAGTCAGTGTTGTCGAGGCGCTTGCGCAGGTAGTCGATGGGTCTCCGTAAAGTCTCCATCTTGTCGAACGACTCTCGGCGGATGTTGGCGAACTCCTGATACATGAGACCCAACCTGATCCAGCGCCTTGAAACCCTGTGGACGGTTCCTGGTCCGCAAGTGAGTTTCCATTCGAGCTTCCTCATCGTTTTTGGCAATGTTGTAGTCAAACCAGGGCTCGTCGCCACGGTCTTCAAAGAGTTGAGACTAGCACTATGTCGGTCGACGAGACATGGGTGACTTGACGTCCTTTGCCTTGCATACTGTGCAGTAGGTCGACAGGCACGTCGGTCCCGGCGAGGCAACTGTAGGCAATGTCGAGAATTGAAGGATGGCTGAATGGACTGGAAGTGAGTGCTGGTGTTGTTTCATGGTGGACCGTGGAGAAAGCTCCGGAGGATCGACTTGAGCCATTTGACTCCGCGATGTGCTCCTCAATGGAGTGGATTGTTTTTGGGGAAGAGAAAGCTCGGCCCAGCTCTTTCCGAAGACGCGTCCGATTTCAGTGGATGGCTGGGGTGCATAGGGATACTGTATCCGTTGGAAGGTTTCCATATAAGCTGTCGTTCGGCGCTTTTGGATGGCGAGGCGCATGTTGTCTCAAGCAACCAGCCCGCCCGATCGTCCTTTGGGCAACTGGGTTCCCGATATCCTCCTCCAGGAGATCACCGCCTGTATCCTACTTGCCGTCTCCTTCCAGTTGGGCTTTCTCTCCACATGATTACCAATGGCAGTTGTAATGGCGGGCTTCTTGCGCAAGATCTGCGCTTCATGGTCAGGGATGTCGGTTTGGAACCCTGAAGTACCGGATGGCATTCTCTAGGCCGTGCCGTACTAGTAGTCGTGTTCATCGCGGTTCCACTGGCTGTATTGGCTGCTCGAGTACTCCTCATCTCGCCCGACAAGAGGGAAACACACCCAGAAAGTCGATCCTCTTCGTCCCCTTCAGTAAGTCATATTTCCTCGGCGCTTGCGCGGAGGTCTTTGGGCGTTTTGGTCTTTACTTCCCTTGCCTAAGACCTTGTCGACCGACTTTTTTCCGCCTGGAGTGTCGGCGGGTATCAGGACCAGGGAGCTCTCCCAGTTTTGTTTACATGCCAGACTTCTACGGCGAGTCTATTCTTGGACGATAGTTTGGGACCCCAGGTTAAAAGACGGCTGCGATGGCGCCGTGGCTTGCACGAGTCGCCATTGATCCGTCGCAAGAGATGTTGCGGTAGATCTCCTGCTGGCTGGTTCGCCGAAAACGGCGGTCCCGCGGGGAAGGGCTCTCTGCCGACGCTCCGGATGGTCGTCTTCAGGGGCATGCGCTCAGGACCACTTCTGACGTCTTGGTCTTTGCGTAGCGGAAGATGAGGGATGGGGTGACCGAGGGAGAATTTGTCTTATCGTGCGAAAAGCTGTCGTGCGAACCCTCCCGCGGCTCACAAGCGTGATTTACCCTAGTCTCGGAGGCCGTTGGTTCTTGTGTTAGCAAGGCAGCCTCGGGTTGTCGTTGTCGTCTTGATGGCGCTCAAGGAAGTCGCCGACGCTGTTGCTTTTGGACCAGCAAGCATGGATGTCTAGTGGTGGAGGGCGCGAATGGCGCGTTGCATTCCTTCGAAATCTCGGCCACGGCTGGCTCGGGTGGTCGCCAGGGCGAAGGAGAGCTCTGAGTTCTACTGGGCAAATGGATTTCACCACATCCTGGAAAATACAGGATCGTCTCTTCGTTCGCGGTCCAGCTGTCCCTAATCGTCAGTGCATATCCCATCATGAACCGCTATTGCACGCACGGAGGCGTCTCGAACTCACCCTGATTAGCCTGCTTAGAAGATAGTCGGAATTCTGGATAGCCAAACGGTTGGGCATCATCTCGTCTTCCTTCTTTCTTTCATGCTGCCCGGTGGTTCTGGGTCTGCTGGGGTTCTGGGTCTGCTGGGGGCGAGTTGAGAGTATGCCAATAAGCTGCTCTATATAAGTCCGAGGAGCAGCCATGGAAAGAATGATATAGAGACAAATCATAGACGGAGATCGCGGCTGTGAAGAATAACAAGCCGAGGAGACGAGGGACATGAACCGAGCATTCAAAGGGTAGGTGGGTAGGACTAAAGGGAGACGCTGAGAGCATGAATTACGCAGATAAAGAACGTGAGCCGAGCTTAGCAGGACACAGCAGACCAACACCAAACTCAACAAATCTGACCCATATTAAACAATTACATACGTATGTATATAGTTACACCTCCCCACGCTGTCCTATCCCAAGATGACACACCCACTGCAACAACAACACACTTGGTATCTCCTCCGCTGCACCGCTCAATCGACCGACCAGCAGGCCCTCAGAGGCAGTCATAGAAACAAGCAGACAGGCTAAAAGCATCATCCAACCAAGATATAAGCCAAACAATGAGGTCGCTGAGCCGAAGGCCCGACTCTCTATCCACCTCTCCCTACCCTCAAAAGCCAAATACTTCATAAGGCAAGGCAGATAGATGGTCACGCAAAATGACGATAGCATGGCTCCCCATCCTTCATGGTACATACCGGCTCCCACTCCGGGCTGACTCATGGGCACTTGCTTGCTCATTGACTTGCTTGCTCATTGATTCACTTGCTCGCTCTCACTCCCACTCCATATATCGTACACATATGTCGTCCATCTGTCATCGCTTCCACTGTCATCCCATCCCTGCAGCGAAAACAAACGCAAGAGCAATACCAGAAAAAAAAGAGAGAAAAAAAAAATCCAGAAATGTGAAACGACGGGAATGGTATCTTTGCTAGCGAAAGAACAGCATAAGAAAGGTGTGTGTCTGAAATGTATCGTACGGTAAAATGTGGAATGAAGGAATCTCCCAAGAAAACCGACCCAAAATTGGCGAATCAATACTGCGCCTCCTCCCTCAAGCGGCTCTTACTCGGCTGCTGGCTGAGCGTGCCCATAAACATGGCACTCTCCCTCCTGCTCCGGTACGGCTGCTCATACGGTGCCGGCGTCAAGCCGTTCTCATACAGTGGTCTGTCGTAGCCCGGGTTGGGCTGTTTCTGGCCCGCCGCAGGGGGTTCGACAAACCCTTGGGGCATGGAGAACCCAGCCTCATATGCCGGCCGAATGTTGTTGCCCTGCGCCGGCGAGTCTTGGTTCATCTGTCGTTGCGGCGGCGGGGTCGGCGTGCTTCTCGAGTGCATGGCCGCCGCATTCATCTGGGCCATCTTTGCATCGTCATTGGCGGGGTGTTGGTGTGCTGCGGCTGCCGTGCGCTTCAGTGACTCCATCAGGCGCTGCCTGTGCGGGGAGTCGCTGTGGGAGGTTGATGGTCGGCCGTCTGACGGGCGGCGCTCCGTGAACGACAACGACGTCGGAAGCGAAGGACGGCGCTCTTGTGGGTACTCAGGCTCGGCCAGAGGGGGTTCGTACTCCAGCGGGTCGATCCCGAAGATGGCCTGGTAGTTCTGCAGGAACATGGCAAAGACCGGCGCCGGGATGTTGAGTGTCGGCGAGAAGACAATGCCAACATTGCGCACCGTCATCTTATTGACGTCCGAGTGGTCGATGATCTTGATCAGGAAGGCAATCAGATACTTGAGCAGCGCCGCATTGGCCTGTGGCAGACGCTCCACCAGCTCGGCAAGCGCAGCCATCTTCTCCTTGTGATTTGTCATCTCCGTGACCTTGATGAACTCTGTGCGCAACTCGTTGGTCAGGATCGTGCTCGGGAGCTCACGAAGGTACATCTTGAGCAAGGACGCGACGGCGTGGATGTCGTGGTACTGCCCGTCGGTAAGCAGATTGATGTCACCCTCGTTGTTGAACCGCTCCCTGAGCTGTTTGATGACCAGGTTCGAGCCGCTGAGACGGAAGATGCCCTCCTCGAGAATGGCATTCTTTGTGTCGAGGTACTGGATACACCGGTACACGACAGCGGGCAGCGGTACCCTGACGTCCACCGGCGCGTTGTACCGGACCGCCTCGGCCAACGTCGCCCCGAAGACTTGCCGGATTGGGCCGTGGTAGTGACCTAGGTTGAGAGCCACTCTCGCTTCCGAAAAGCGAGTCCTGGCCATCGCTTGACGTCCTGGTCTTCGGACCAAACCCAAAGAAACTGCGCTTTCTGGCCTTCTTCTCTTCCTGCGTCGGCAGGGTCAGGCCCATACCCAGCTTGCTACCCCACGATTCCGAGTTCGAGATCAGCTGGGGATCTCGCGGCGCGGAGATCGCGTAGGAAGACGTCGTCGAGTGGCTGTGGGTGGAATCCTGATCCTGCTGGCCGGATTGCTTCTTGGACGGTACTCCTTGCGGGACATCTCCCTGCTTTGTAGCCTCGTAGCTGACCCCAATCAGGTTTTCGTCAGTGCTGCCCTGCTGCTGCCTCCCCTGGACATGGCCTTTCCTCTTGGCGTTTCCATGCCGGTCATGCGCGTGATCCTTCTTCGAGTGCTCCTCGTCCTCCGGATCGCGGTAGTCAATCCAGCGAAGGAGGCGTCGACCCTGATCGCGCTCCCGTCACTTTCAGCACACAACACGTGCTTCGTGAGGCTGTTCGGATCCTTCTTCTTGGGTTCCAGAATCAAGAAGGCGTGACGGTACTGATTGTCGCCCTCCTCTGCGGTATTACCCTGGGCCGGCGAGCCCTCGTTGTTATGATGGGCCTGCTTCCCGATCTGCGCTTTCTGAAGCTTGATGGTGCCCAGGTGGGCTCCACCAGGAGTTTCGTAGTACTTGAGCTGGGGACCGTCGAGAACAAAGTAGCGCGCCTTCCAACCACCAAAGTTCTTGCCCCGCTTCGTAAGGTAGCCATTGCGAAACGGCCGGCCGCCTGGCCCGACTCTTGGTGACTCGCCATTCGAATCGCCAGTCGAGCTGCCGGTTTCGTCCGCATTGGGCGGCAGCGTGCCGGTGGACAAGTACTTGCAGAGCTCGAGGGCTGTCGCGTTGTCCAGGTTTGTGTTCAGGAGCTCGTCGAGGTATTGATTGAGGGCAACACGGCGCGCGTCAAGCTTCGCCGGAGCATGGCCGCTGAAAAGGGACCGATCGGGCGTCTTCGCAGTGAAGTTGGGGCACTGTTTTAACCGCTGGTCCAGCTGGCAAGCGACGCGGAATCCTTCTCAATCCTCCACAGTTCGCCACCGTCTGCTCTCGAGTAGACCGCCAAGGTGAAGACCGGATCTTCCTCCAATTGTGTCAACGAAATTAGACTAGCTCTGGATGGTTTCATGCGAGAGGATGCGACCCTAATATCAATGGACGGGAGCGCGTTCGGAGGAAGCAACAGATCTGGATACTCTTCCGTCACAAAGCCCTTATAGATTTTGGTTCGCTCAACCGGGCTGTCGATGCTGGACTTCGTTGGGCTAGGCGTTGCGTGGCCGGTCTCACCCTGCTTGGCAATGTTTAGAGGTCGCGGTGACTTCAAAGCCAAGGGATCTCCTGCCGGAGACGGAGTCTGAAGAGGGGTATTGGGAGGCAGCGGGATGGGCGCACGCGGGGGGCGAGGCGAAAGGGGCACGCCAGGGAAATTCGATACCCCCAGAGGAGAGAGCGGGGAGTTGACAGGAGACCTCAGGTTTATAGGTCTCGGGCTCGAGGGGAGGCCGGGACTCAGCAACGCGGAAGGCGGCCCTCGAGTGTCAGGGGCGCCGCTCAATACGCCAGCAAGTGAAGCGGGCTCCCGCGCAGGCACGGCCTTGGTAGTCTGAACCAGTCTCGGACTGGCGGGCATCTCGCTGGAAGGCACTTCTTCCTTCTCGGTAGCCTTTCGGCTGCCGCTTTTCTTGCTCTTTTTGGACAGACTGCGCATTTCTGCTTCCTTTCTGGCCAGAATCTCGCGTTCCGCTCGTCCTCTTCCCGAGTCCTGCGCCGGCCTCTCCTCTCGTCAGGGTTGAGCCCATCCACCTCGAGGATGTGGTCGTAGTCCGTGTCCGTCTCTGGATCCTCCTCTGGCGCAACGGCGGGTCTCGGCTTCGCATGCTTGAGATGCAGTGGTGCCGGGGGCGGCTTCCTCGGGGGAGGAGCGGGAGGCGGCGGAAACTTGGAGGTACCCTCATCGGGTTTCGGCGATCTGTCTGGTAGCCCAACAGGCGGTTGCGCAGGCGGCATTCGTGGCGGCTCACGCGGTGCGTGCGGGAGGCGGGGATGTTCATGTTGATGCGGAGGTCTTTGGCATCCTCGGCTCGTTTTGCGGCAGCTTCGTCCTCCCGCTCCTGCGCTTCGTGATCGAACTGATCCAGCGCATGCTCGCTCGGCTTGGGCATCGTGTGGGAAGGATCCAAGATGTCGGCAACGGCGGACCTGCGCCCACGGTAGCCGGCTGGTTCGCAGGAGGCGTGATCGGATATGGCGCCAAGGGGACGTCGATGGGCGAGTCCTTCCGATTGTCTGCCGGGTCGACGGACGTGGGCGACAATGGGATCTCCAGCACGCGTTCCTTCGGCGATGAGGCGATGGCGTCAGCGCCATTCGCATTCGCCGCCCCCGGCGTGCCCGGCACTGTTGCGGATGGGCCCGATGACCCTCAACCCCTTCCAAGACCTCCTTCAACTTTTTCCTATATTTTTCCTTGTCCTTCAGCGCTCGCTCCAGGTCCTTGTTGAGACCCAGAATCATGGCTCTCTGCTTGTCGACAAGCCTCCAGAGCTGTGTATTTTGCTGCGATTGTGATTGCTTCTCTTTGAGCAAGTACTGAATGACTGCCTCGGCGCTGCCAGCCGTCTTGATTAGGTTCGCAATATCGGCGCTGCAACGGCCCCGTCCACGGAAGCCTTGTTGAGGCCTGACTTCGAAGAAATGGCCGAAATGGCAGAATCGATTGAAGAGGTCCGCGTCACCGTCTTTTCGGGCTCTGCCCGCGCGACCGTTGGGCCAACCATGGTCGAGGACTGGCTGGGAAAGAGCCCCGGAAGGCTGGGTAGCTACGGCGGAGTCGGGAACACTGCGTACTTCATTCGGGAATCGTGGAGATCGAGGAGGCGGAACCGGTCTGGGAGAGGTAGTTAGCTCCCACGCAATCCTGCATTTCGAGAGCGGGCATGTATCGGAACGTACCCAGGGCTTCTCTCCTCGGGCGTGGTGCTACCTGAGGAACCACTGTTGTAATATGTCTTCTCAGGCACCTGCGAGAGACTGTCGTCCGGGGCTGCGGTAGTCACGATGCGCGGGACTGCGGCCGAGGCGAAGTCGGTCGGCGATGGACAGCCGGGGTCGACGGTGGTGCTCGATTGAAAGCGGGCTCGGGGGGGTTTTCGTCTGAGACAAGGTTGGGGTTAGATACTCTGGGACACCGCAGGAGCTGGCACGAGTCGGTTGTTGCACCAGAGCGCAGACGCCAGACAGGACCCGGCATATAAACCCTGTGCTCAAGATCAGGAGTACTATGTCCGTGGTGCGCTGATCAGGGTCTGTAGGTAACAACACTCCCAGTTATCTCGGTTCGATCTTGCGTTCTCCTGGGCACTTCGACGTTGTACGGGGCAGAGTCACGGCACCCAACGACGCATGCCAAAACAAGGCCCGACTGGCTGTGAACAGGGACGAGCGGGCAGACAGACCAATGTAACAGCGGAAACGTGAATTGGGTGGGGCCGAGGGGGCTCGTGAGAGAACAGGCTTCGTACCTCGAGCTTGCGGTGGACGGCGGCGTTGGCAGCGGGACATTAGCCGTGTACAAGATCTGTGATCTCCCGATGGTAGGGCTGTCCTGGACGGTCGAATCCATAGAGAGCTCGAATCTTGGGGCCGTGAGAGACGGCCAGAGGTGTCGGTGGTGGTCGGCCAGGGCGTCGCGAACGACACGCTGGGGTTGGGGGAGTGGACGCTGCAGGAAAGGGGCACCTCCACTGGGCCCAGAAAAATTAAAACAGGAAGGGAGGCCAAGCGAAAGGGATTGAAGCTTTGGAAATGGCCGGCCACTCAGAGACCATGAGGCGAAAACGCGGACACTGACGGCCTCGGCGTCCCAAGTGGAAGCTGCAGCGTGAGATGTGAGATCCCTGATCTCCAGATGAAGTTTCGCAAAGAGATGGAGAGAGAGGGAAGGCCCGTTCTCACCTCCCCCAGAGAGGCGAGGTATCAAAATCCCGTCCCAATTAGGGGAGGCGCCTGCAGCGGCCCCTCAGTCTGGGCTTCGCTTACCCCAGGTGGGCGCCCAAAGGTGCTAAGTGGGGCCTAATCTCTACTTGTGGTAATCTCCATGTTTCTCGTTCACCATCATCGTCTGCTGGATTTATGGCAACTTCCATCAACTATCAGCTTGAGTGACAAACAACCTTCCTTTTGAAACAGCACCCTCTCTGCAGCAAAGGCTGTGCATCGATGTGGTATTTAACCGGCTGCCATTCTTGTTGTCAAGAATCGGCGGGCGGCCGTCAGCTCTATCCAAACGATCTGTGTCCCTGTAATGTCGGGACTGGTGTCGCCGCCACATGTTTAGCTTCATGACCTGTTGGGGGGTTTCGGTTGGCGGGGTTCGTTTCGTCAAGCTGGCCGAATTCGACGCCAAATTGTCTGCTCTCATCAATACCCAAGCTTTCATCTCTTTGCTCTTGTGAGAGTGATACGAATACAGAGCTCACAAGAATTGAGGTAACATTGAAGGATGGCGCACGGAGTACCGAGGCACTTACACAGAAGGGACGAGAGCCATCAGCAGGGGTTCCTGGCACCTTGAGGGCCACATCAAGCCCATTGTTATCGAGGTTGACGCGCAATATCACCTGAGGGTATGGAGAACAGACTTGATGGTTTGAGATTGCAAATTGCAGAACACATAGGGCCAGGAACGTGTCCGTGGGAGAGAGAACAAATGGAGACATTTCGCAAGCTTGCCCCTCACCTCTCACCCCCAAAAACCCACCGCATGCCGCCGCTCGCTGCATTCGAACGGCACTTGAAGCGATGACGCGGTATCATTCATGCAGGTACAAATGACGAGACCAGAGTTCAATTGAACCCAGAACTCAAGTATCTCGAGAGTATGTACCTAAAAACCTTTACAGCTCTATGAGTCTCGAGCCGGGGACTGCACATGCAACAGCCGCTGCTTGTCGCGTTCCTGATGTGGAATAGAACCCTCGATTGTCACTCCCATGTCTCGACGAACTCGCTTCGTGCCTGCCGCAGTGGTCCCCCACGACGGAGCTTTTCTCCGAGATCCACAACTGCGGGAGCTAGCCGGGAGCGAAATGAAGCCCTCTTCAGAAGCCGCCAATCGAGCCACACTCTTCCACCACGGTGACCTCACGTTGCAGCAGGTAAACTTCGCTGTGGTGTGCTGCAACTGTTGTCATCAAGAGCGGTGTGCCGGCGTAATTTCACTGCGCCGGCGACTCTTGATGCTCACCTTTGAAATCCTGCCCACCTTCCCAACTGCGGGATGGGGTTGTTGCGCGCTGGCGGGAAACAGGACCACCCATTGTCATTTTCCGCCGACACGATTGGTTGTTGTGATGGAGAATGGATCCAGAGATGCGCCTATGCAAGTCATCGCGGGCCTCCACACAATGTTGCGATGTTCCTTGGGGCGGTAGAACGGGCCGCGTGATTGGGTTCCTGCGTCGACGATTGTAACCCTGAAATCTCAGACATAATGGAGGGCCAGGGGGCCCAAGCCGGGCACCAGTTCGATATCAAGGATATCAAGGGAGCTTCCAAATGTTGGCTGAGGAGAAGAACACGCACTGTGGTACATCAACAGCGCTCGCTGGCTGTGCCGCTGATTACACACCCCGAAAACAATCCGGTCAGGGTGAACGGCTCGCCAAGAAGAGCAGGCGCTGCCTCAAGGGACACCGTGATTTTCAGGGTCGCGGGGTCACGGTTTCAGGTGGCTTCCAGCCGCTGCTTATTTTAATCTCGGGGCCTTCTCGAAGGGTAGCAGGCCTTGAGATCAGGCCTCGACCAAGATTCTTAACTTATTTTTGTCTCAACGTCGATTCCCGGCTCTCCGGCGCTGGTCTGAAGTCGATCTGGGCGGAAGGCCTGCTCGCCGGAAGCCAAGCCTTTTTTGTGTCTCCTCGCCGGGTATCTGTTGAAGGCCTGCGAGACTCTATTTGTATGCTTGAAACAAGCTCCAAGATGTGCGACCTTGTGGCAAAGCACTTCAAAACCCTTTGCACAGTTGAGTCCTCGCTTGATCCCGCTCGGGAGACTGCAGCCGGCCGGTCGCTGCATTCTCGATCTGATCCGCCAGTCTGGCCGACTTGCGGCTTTTGGTCGCATGCTTTCTGGTTTGTTTTGTGACCGCTTTGACACACGCAGCCAGGACGGGCGACCTCCGAGCCCCTGCCGCGTTCATGCTTGTGGACTCTGTCAGAGATGTTGCTGCTGTCATTATGCATGCCACCCAGCTGCAATCGGACCAGCTGAGGGACCGGCGTACCCTAACCCTGGACATAGCTTAACCATAATCAGGCACATCGGGGGTTTTCGCTCCCGCTCCCAAGACCCTGGGCACATGGTTGGTAGTAGGCTACAAAAAAATGTGTCAGTGCAGAGGAAAACGCCGTGCCATCTAGCATTATAGTAGCCTCAGTGCGCAGCCACTCCATGTCTCGGCTTGGTTCGGGCCACGGCGACCGACTATGTTGCCTCCGACCAAGTGCTCAAGAATCGGCGTATCGGAGAGTGAAAGCGCCGTCGTCATTTACGTCCACCACGTCCGTTCCTGCACACGGACAAGACCGCCCACGCCCGCGGGGCTTCCGTCTGTCATGGATCCGGCAACGAGAGCGCCATCGGCGACACAGACCGCCATGCACAGTCATCAGCCAAACCCGCCTCCTCGTGATACCCCATCCTCCTCCGCCCTCGCCGCAGGCACAGTATCAGCCTTCTCCCCACACACCCCCATATCAACCACCTCCTCCTCTCTTCAAACAACTTCGACCACCGCGACAACAGCAACCCCTCCGCCTCGACCCCCACCTCCGCCTCCAACCCGCTGCTCAACCCCTCCGCCGTCACCCCGCACACTATCACCGACCACGATGACACAAGCCACCACCCCCCGGGGACCGACCCTAACAAGAAGCCCCGCGCCTGCGAGTCCTGCCGCCACCTCAAGGTGCGCTGCGACCCGAACCCCAACGGGCCCGACATACCCTGCAAGCGCTGCCTCAAGGCCAAGCGCGAGTGCGTCGTCACCGAGCCGACGCGCAAGAAGCAGAAGAAAACGGACTGCCGCGTCACGGAGCTGGAGAGGAAGATTGATGTGCTGACTGCTTGTTTGCATGCCCGTGGCGGGGCGCTGGTAGGCGGGGAGCAAGCTCGGGGGAGGGGAGGGATGGGGGAATGGGCGCCGGAGGGGATCGATGGGGGAGGGAGTCGCCTGTCGGTGGTATGGGTGGAAGGGATGAGGAGGTGGGGAGATACCCCCCTCCGCTGCTGCCGCCGCCCTCATCCGGGCCGGTGACGGTTCCTGTTGGGTTCCGGCTCCGACCGGGGTGGCAGGGCAGAAGAGAAAGCTCGGGGAGATGAGGGAGTTGGACGAAGCGATCTCTACCGCCGCCACCCGCGACGCAGCCTCATTGTCGAGCTCGGTCACGCCGCAGCCCGGCCAGGAGTCGGCCAAGGAGCAGCAGCCGGCGGATATCGTGGACCAAGGATTGATCAATGGCCTTCGCAAACCAGCTCTTTACGCGGTATACGACCAAAATGGCCATCCACCTGCCTGGCGTCGTCTTCCCGCCCACCAGACGGCTGCAGGCCTTCGGGCATCGAAGCCGATCCTGTTCCTTTCCGTGATGGCCGCTGCCTCGTCGGAAGTCCCGAATCTGCAGCGCGTCCTGAACAAGGAGCTGATGCAGGTCCTCGCTGATAGGATCATTGTCGGGGAAACAAGAGCCTCGAGCTGGTGCAAGCGTTGCAGGTCGCTGTCATCTGGTACTGGCCGCCTGAGCGCTTTGAGGAGCTCAAGTTCTACCAGCTGGTACACGTCGCTGCCATCATGGCCATTGAGCTGGGTCTCGGCCGTAAGAAAGCTGCCAGGGGCGGCTTCCGGAAGCATATCGCAAGCCTGGCGGGACCACCCTCTCCGGAAGCGGCCTCCGCCTGACCCAACTACCGTCGAAGCCCGCCGGGCGTGGCTGACGTGCTATTTCATGGCGACCAACACCGCCATGGCCTTGCACCGCCCCAACCTCATCCGGTGGACGCCCTTCATGGCCGAGTGTTTGGAGTTCCTCCAAACGTCACCCGAGGCGGCGCCTACAGACAAGTACCTTTGCCATCTGATCTGGACACACAAGCTCGCCGAAGAGGTGTCCGTACAGTTTTCGATGGACGATTCTGCGTCAACCCCAAACCTCGCCGATTTCAGAACGCAGTATGTGCTGAAAGGGTTTGAGCTCCAGCTGGAGAGATACCGCGCCGCGGTTCCCAGGGATATGCTACAGCGTAGGGCCACAAACTCATCCTGAGGGTTTCAAAGCTGACTTAGGAACAGCATCGCTAAAGATGAGCTTCCACGTAATAAGCCTGTACATGCACGAGATCGCCACGCACAGTGACAGTTCCGACGACTGCAAGCTTCAACCAAGCGAGCATATGCTGGGTCCAGAGGGTACACTAACGACGGCGCATATCAACGCCCTGTCGGCCTGTCTCACGGCCATTGATGGCATCTTCGAGGTGTTCCTCTCGCTCGACGTCCAACCATCCGCTGCCTGGCAGTGTTCAACTTCGTTCGCGTCGCCTACGCTGTTGTGGTCCTGATCAAGATCTATTTTGCGGCGTCGTCGCCCAAGAGCGACCTCGGCAAGGTCCTCAACAAGGACGACATGAAGGTCGAGCAGCACCTTGAAAACTTGCTCGCCAAGTTCCGCGAGACGGCCGCCGAGGATAAGAGTCGACCGGCCGCCAAGTTCCTCATCGTGCTTGTCATGCTCCGGTCCTGGTTTCACAAGCAGAAGCAGAGCCAAAGCAGCGGCGGGCAGAACGCGAGCGGGAACCCCACTGCGACGGATACCCCCCCAACCCACCACGGCCGAGCTTCGGAAAGAAGGGCAGCGCGACCCCCGCTCCACAACACCCGCAACAGCAAGCCTATCCCACCGCACAGAGCACACCCCTCCATGTCCTCTCAGAAATCGCAGCTAACGACTCAGCCGCAGCCTCCACGGCAAGCATGGCTCCACGTCCATCCACAGCCACCGATCTCCTCCCACCGCCCCATCCCACCACCACCACCTCATCCATCCCCAGCACCTCCCCTTGGATGACCAGACCCTCCCTCCCAAACCTCTACGACCCCGCCACAACACCCACGTCCCAACAAGCCCCACCACATACCACACCCGAAGCACCACCACCAGCAACATCAACAAACACAGTGCCTTCAGCAGCTGCAAACGCCTACATTCTTCCCCAGCCCCTCAATCTCCCCTTCGACTGGGAGAACGACCCCCTACTCTCCTCCATGGACTTTGACTACGACTATGCCAACCTGGGCGGCGGATTTGAGCAGGCGATGGATATGACGTTGGGCGGGTTTATGGAGCATGGGTTTGGCGGGGATATGATGGCGCCACCGCCGCACCAGGACACAACTGCAGCTGGGAGTGCCGGGCTGGGATCGGGTGGGGTATCCGCCCATGGGGATGGGGGTCGGGTGAATTCGATGGGGGTGCAGGGAGGGACGCCGAGTGGGGGTTATAGATTCGGGGCCTGAGGGTTTCATACGCTGGCTCGGACGGAACTGAGGGAGAGGGGTTATTCTTCGGTTTCTGGCGAGTGTGTTATTAAGCTCTTTGGATGATGGACGATAAATGAACTATGGGCTCTGAACTATGGATTGGTTGGTTGGGTTTATTATACAGCATCGGTGTTGAGGATAGAACATTAGATTTTAACATTTTGGGTTGGGCAACCGGGAAAATGTATCATCACCTTTGGGGGTACTCTCTCTTGGAGTTACAGGCTTGGTACAGCCGGTCAGGATCACAGGTACATCCATGAGAGTTACAAGTAGTAATTCAAACCACGCTTCTCTCTTCTCGTTCTCGGCCTGCCACAATTCTGCTACTCGTCTGGCCCAGTCCTTCCTGCTCATCTCACCTAATCAATGTCATGCTGATAACAAGAACTAGGTCTAGGGAACCACCTGTACTAGCCAAAATACGTGAAGGGATGGATGATGAAAGTAACAAAAACAGTGAAGCAGAGCGATTGGGAAAAGGCGGCGTCAGACGGGCTCTCTCATCTCGTGTTCCTCAAACCACCCCTTACCCCCACCCGCCTCTTTTAAACCCTTCCCTAATGCGACAGGAATGCAAAACGAAACTCATCTCATTGTCTCCACCGGTCCATGGTGGTGGTGTTGTATGGAAGACACAAGAGCATTTATATCGGGGTGCTGGGAGTCAAGAAGCGGTGGAGGGCTGCAGACCTTGCGCGGGGCTTGCAAGAAACAGCCTGTTTGAATTTGTCTGAATCACTGTCCGGAGACCATCTTGGGACTAAAGAGAAGACAGCAAAGGGTGGCTTGACTCTTTCTGTCTCAGACTTGCCCGCTTATCAAAGGACACTCACGGGAAACGAGGATGCTTCTCAGTGCTCTCTCTCAGCTTGTCCCTCTCTCCTGAAGGAGCCAGGCGTGAGTGGAGGGCACTCGATGACATTCACCCACCCACTTAGTAGCGCCATGAGGGATCCAGAGGAAAACCAAGTAGATCCACGGACGACAAACCAGACGTGTATTGTATCCATACCTAGCACGCTAGCTTACACACTAAAACTCAAAGCAAAACAAATGCATAGCTTAGTATGATGGGTTTCCATCTGAATCGCGATCCCAACGCACTCGTCATGATCAACACAAGAAGTTACTAAAAGCAGCGAAGCCTAAAGAGACCAAAGAACGAAAGTGCCGCCTATGGCACAGAAAGAACGGTCCTGTCCTCCATCACAACAGAAAATCAACCCAACTCTACCCAGCTAGCTTCTTTGTCTGCCCACAAATTCCCGAAGCAGTGGGCTGATATCTCGTGACGTCGGAGGGAAAAAAAAAAAGAACAATGAACAGCCTCGGCAAGTGACCCGACTTTCGGGTTTAACTCCGTCATTGACCAGACGACTGCATCAACAAGCAAATGACAGAAGGCACTGAGGAGAAGGAAAAGCAAAGAACGAAAGGACCGAATCTGCCATTCTCAGGTGACCCGTACATGAATCCCCACCGCACAGCATCTGTACCGATTTGTTGCCCCCAACCGGTGCCTGCTAATCCGCATCCCATCCAGCCTCATTGTTTCCCATCCCGATTCCCCAATCTGGAGTAGCAGTAGTAGCAGACAACCAAGGCCAAACAAGCGCAGCGCTAATAGTACACTCTGGTTGCTGAAAGAACCCGTGCTGATCCTCTGGTACCCCGGCATCAATGCCCATGTGTTTCCTGGCCTGGCCCATCCATCCTTGGATCATCACACCCTGTGATGCCAGTAATCGCTCGCTCGCTGACGTGATATTGTCTTTCCATATGATACGATGCTGCGTCCGGTGACACCTCCATAAACTCCGTTGCTTGCTTACTTGCTTGCTCTCTGGTTTCCGCCAGTCCTTGTGATGAGACCAGCTCAATTGTACAGAGCCCGACCCACACAATAGGAAACCTGCCCGAACCGAAAATGAAGCATGCCGATTCCGGTGCCTAAGCCCAAAACGACCAACGCCATGGCTCCAAAGATCGTTTGTTTGTATGAATGATAAGCTCAGACCGAAAGCTGAAAAGTGCAAGTCATGCACACATACATGGAAAGGTAAAACTGTGGGTAACGGGTCGTGATCAACACGGCTTAGTCCATGTAAAAGTCACCCTTCAGGATCCGCTCCTGGAAGTGATCAGGCTTCTGGGGTGCCCGCGGCCTGGGGGGCTGGGCGGGAGGCGCGGGCATGTCGGAGACGGACTTGGCCCGGTCATGACGCGGGCTAATAGGGGGCGGCTGGGCCCGAGGAGGGGAGGCACTGAGGCCCGAGGCAAACGAGAAAGAAGGCCGGGAGCCGGTGACGGTGCTTTCGGCACGAGACCTAAGCTGCTCGGACCAGTTGAAGCCTTGGTCTGTTCGAGCAGAAGGAGAGCACAAGTCAGAACCTGTTCTTGACTGGTTTGCAGTGCTTGCCTGAGAAGTGATCTTGCCCCACGTGTAGTTGCCGACGCCGGCTGAAGGGAGCGGCGGCGTGGGTGGGCTACCGCGGACAGTGCTGGTGCGGCGCATCGGCTGGGGCTGCCTACCGTTGGTACCGGGGCTGACCGGCCCTCGCGCACCTCGCATGGCTTGGGTCGCACCGATGCTCATCCGGCGTGTGAAGGGAGTGGTCGGAGGAGCGCGGGTGTTGTCGTCATCGTCAATAGCGTTCTCGTCAACAGAGTCTGAGTTTGTAGAGAGGCTGGCGCGGCGCAGGAGAGCAGATGGGGTGGTTGGGGATGTGCCCGAGAGGCCAAGAGTCGTGACAGAGAGTCTCCTGCGCTGTTCGTTGACGGCAGACGATGCCAGCGGGGTAGGGAAGGGCACGGCCGGTTGCTGCGAGATGGAGTTGTTCCTGAAGAAGCTGCTGAAAGCACTGGAGGTGATGGAACCACGTCGCTGGCGCGCCATATCGTTGGGGTTGTTGGCCGAGTTTCCGTTGTCTGAAGACATCGTGAAGAAGAGAAGGTGGTTGCGTGGTTGAGTTGTGATCTTATAACGGGATAGTCGGATCTCTCGATGCAATGTCGGCCGCAGCGGTGGCCTGTCGCGCGACGCGAGAGTCTGGTCGGTAGAATCGGGTGTAGGGCAGGCTCGTATGTTTTGGAGATTGGAATCGTTCGAGAAGGGTGCACCTCCGGCGCTCTGGGTAGCGAAAATGAAACGCTTAAATGGTAGCCGTGTGTGGGGGTCGAACGATGATGGAGGTTGTGTGACGCCGGGATGCAGTGCTCAGCGGTTGCCCTTTTTCTTTGTGGACGGCAGTTACGCCCAGCGGCCGTGATCGGCGCCCCTCGTTCGATGCGATGTAGCCCGTCGCCTTGCTGCGCGACGTCGGGGTCAAAGAGCCGGGGAGCAAGGCGGTTGCAATGCTTCCGTTCGCCTTTGTCTCGCCCGAGCAGCAGTCTGCAGGGTGTGGTCTGGACCTTGTCCAGTACTGAAGCGGGGTATCTCTGTGACGCGTGCGCTGACTCGATTGAAGCAGCTGAGACCTCACGGGGGGTTGTTGTGCGGAGAAGAAAATGGAGTTGGTCAAGATAAGGAGAAAGAGAAGGAGGGCGATGCAAAATAAGGTTCATAGGAAAAAGCAAAGATGGGCTCCTTCCTGCCTTTTGCCGCCTCGGGGTCGCAGTTGCTCTCCAAGTGCTGTCTCAGCGTTGATCGCTCTTTGACAAGGGCAGATGCCACTATCAACGTGCTAACATGCATTCAGTAATACGATTGGCTACCGTGAGAGACAGTGGAGCAAACGGGTGGCAGACTAGCCAATGAGAGGTGCAGAAGGCCATGCTCAATCCGGGGTACTTTCCCCACCCGCCAGGGGGCGGAACCCCCGGTAACGATCAAGGCGAAGCCAAGATCCGACTTCGACGTCAGGGATCCACTTTCTGGACGCACCCAATTGAGCCACGTGCGGGGTAACTCGAGCTGTTCCCCGAGAGGAAAGAGCATCCATGGGAAGCAAATGTGGCGTAGGCAAGAGTGCCATGTCTGCGTTGGGCACGAACCCTCACCCTCTCAATTTTGGCATGTGCCAGTGGCCTGACAGTGAAGCAGTGCGCGAAGCTGAAGCCCCTCTCGATCTGCCTTCAATCTTATCTTGGCGTGAGCACGCTGAATGCTCCACTGGAGCTTAACCGATTTAAGCATTTCATTTTGCAGTGGAGGTTACTGTCCAAAGACAAACGTTCTCTGACTCCTTCCCACCGTCGTTGCCCATTGATGTTGGCGTGGTTGGCGCTCGGGCCCCCCTTCCTTCCTCCCCTTCCTCCCCTTCCTCCGATCGCGTACAGGTGTACATAACGCCTTTTTTGCCACAAAACGGCAACGGTTTGCTGAGATCTGCCCCTCCCATCGCAAGCGAGATCCAAATGAAAGGGTCGTCCAGGCGAACTGTAGGACCCTCGTGCGCCCCATCTCCCTCTACCCCTCACCCTCACCCTCTCTGGTTGGCAGCAGCAATGACGCTGTCTCCGTGAGCCTGCAGCTTGGGGGTTAATAAGTCTCCATGCGAAATTGTCTGCTCCCGGCAAAAGATAATCAAATAGCGTGGTATGCATGTATGCATTGGAGGTTTCACCACGGACTGCCGCTCCGCCCTCCGCCCGCCGTCAGGTCCAGTCGAAGGTGCCCCATCTCCTTCATCATGTCACCGTTCCGGACCTCACGATGTGTGCTCACGGTCTTGGCCAGAATCGCCTATCTCTTGCGGACGGGCTGAGGTGCTGTCCTGCTCCATGGGGCATGCCTGCACTTTCCCATCCACTGCGCATGGGCAACTTGGCGGAACGCGCAGTGAGCTAGCAGGGACACTTATCCGTGGAGCCTGCCGAGCATTGCATCTCTGGCCAATTCGATGCCACAGAGATAATAGAGACGGGCCAATGGCCTGGGCAGGTCCATATTTGAACAGATCTGGCAACCTTTCACGATACTGGCTGGGTACCCTCCAAGAGATTGGCGAGAGGAGAAGGTCGTATCGCATCATCCCCATCCTCCACAAACCGGCTCACCGACAGCGCCGAATCGGATTCGCTGGGACATGAAGCCGCGTGGCGAGCCATCTGGGGCAAAGGAGCTGTAACGAGCTGACGTTTGTTGGTAGCCCAAGTTTGCAGTAGCGTACAGATGGATACGACCTCGCAGACGCACGCTGGGTTCATTAGCGTCTTGCTACCCCCAGACGCCGCCATGTGCAGTCGACAGTGCATCGTCACAGGTTACTCACTGCGTCACGCTCTCCAATCGCCTGCGCTCTGCTCGTCGAATCTCAAGAGACACAAGCGGTACCACGAAGCGCTTTCCGTGAATGGAAGGAAGGGCAGAGCATGCCACCAAGGCTAAAAATGGCCGAGTTGCGCAAGAAGCTTCGCTCGTAGGGGTGGGAGCTTGGGTAGGCTTGAACACGGCCTAGAGGTTTGTTTTTGACTCCCCGAGGGTTCTCTAAGCAGTGCCTGTCGTACGCGACTACCTCCACGTTTAGGCCCTCCCAACAGCTTCCCCTCTCCATGCGCTTTGGGCGTGGATGGGCCGCTATCAGGGCGTGTATGTATGGGCTTGAAGCACCCGTTGTCTTCCCCACACAACGCTACTGCAGAGTGAGATCCACCGCGGACCTGCTCCGAGCTCTTGGTTGAACTCCAATTCACGTTCCGTGATGACAGACAGAGACTTCTTCTGTTCTCGTCTGACTTTTCTCTGCTGTGTATGTATCATGACATAGATAAGTTCACAACTGAAGCGCCGTATCTCTCGACTCGAGGCTCAGCATAACTATCATACGCAACTTTCTGGACGTTTTATTGTTCTTAGCTGAGCTGTCGAGTAAGGTATTGTCGTGGCCTCGACACAAGTTCCCAATCCCAGTGGCCACCCTCCTTCGACAACTACCTTACCCCTCATTCTTCCTTCCCTCTCCCTCCCACACACATCTGAGCATTCTCCCTGCAAACCAGCCACACCCGCTGCATCTGTTGTGTAGCGAATCTTGCAGTGGAAAACGGTAAACCGGTCAAGGCAGCAAGGCGTTGCAAGTGGCGTTGACAATAACCTCCTGTTGAGCTGGGTATGGATGCCTGCCTGTGGTGTGTCTGCTCAACGTGTCCTCTCACAGCCACTCTCCGTCTGATTGAAGCTTTCGTTATGGCTGATATTCAGCTCCCCAAGACGTCGGGCCTCTCCGGCTCCCACCCCAGAATCAGCCACGGTGTGGACGTACCGCGCTGTGAGAAGGGACAGAAAGGTATGCCTAAACGATGTTTACTGCTTCCACTGCTGCTTGTTCCACAACTCACAATCTTGGGGGACCTGTGATGCAGTGAGCGCCACAACACATCATTAGTAGCTTCGGCTTACTCCATCTGGCAAACATTGTTCCGGAGTCTCGGGCCAGGCCAGGGAGTAGTACAAGGCAGACAGATACGGAGAAGAGTCGATGGACAGAGACACAAGACATATTGCATTGCCAGGTTGAGCTTGTGCCATCATCAGCCATCAACTCTGTCGCATTGCCCGGCATGCGACTCTGCGTCTGCATCCGTTGATGCCTCGGTCGCTGTTCCGTCTCGAGATACACGCCTGACAGAAAGAAGGAAACATCTAAGAACAGTCCGCTGCCCATGCTTGATGCCGTGGGTTACCTGTACAACGCAAAGCCGACATTTCCGTACAACTCCATCCAGTTGTCTGTGCAAAATGCCACCCAGTCCAGCAAAGGCTCCCATATCACCAGTCAACTCCAACTCCACAGTACAAGATCCAACAATAATGCAGACATGCAACTCCAGTGTGTCTCAAGCCTGATGTGATGACCCATGATATCCCGTACCAACTCCGAAAGCCGAACGCTGACGGGACCCAAGCCTGGTCTCTCAGATTCCGAACGCCGAATGCTGCCGAGGCAGGAGTCTTCGCCTCCACGGCGCCGACAAGAAAGCCCCAAAGTCGAAGAAGGAAACATGTACGTGATACAGTAACCGCAAAAAAAAAAAAAAAAATAACAAATCCAGACGCCGATGCGGTACCGAGGAAGAGAAAGCGACCGGACTGGATGCCCTGGGGGATGTGCCGATGACGATGAGAACGCCCCGTTCATCGAGAACCGCGGAGGCAATAACCCTTGGTGTCGAGGTTCCGTAGCTGTTCCAGACAGAGTGGGAGGAAAGTAGAGAGCAAAGGTGAAGCCAGCGAAAAGACAAACCCAGCTGAATGCAGCCCGAAGGATCTCTGGAGGTTACTTGCCCTGCCATCACCGAATCTTCAACCCCCCTGATGTAACGCCCTCTCCCAAACCGTCGATCAAATTAGTTAACCCCTCCACCTCCCCTCCCCTCCCCTCCCCTTTTCCCCTTAGGTAGGAAGCGAGCAACCTCAACCGGAGCACCGGTGTCGGTGGCACTCCCTCCCGCAGCTTGCTGGTTCCTCCTAGTGTGCGGGGTCGTCAAGGACGTGCTCGCCATCCTCCTCGAAGCCATCAGTGCCGCCGTCATGGTCAGTATTGACGTGGTTGGCACCCGCGTAGTCGACGCTGCCGTTGTTGACGCAGTCGCCCATGCCGTTGTTGGTTTTGTCGTTACCATTCTCATCAAACGGCGACCACGGCTCAAGCAACAGCGACATTCGGACAGGCCTGAAGGATTCGGCGCCGCCGGGGTTTTGCAGCAAAGACGGACGAGGGCGTCCGCGCGGTGCGTCGCCCAAGGATGTAGGACGGGGAGGGCTCTCGCCGGCATGCTTGGAGAGAGGCGCGGCGGCACATACGGTTCGCACAAGCCTGACTGAAAGAGAGGAGGGCGAGGCGGTGGGCTAGCGAAGCTGTTGTCGTCGCCTATGTTGCTTCTGGCTTGGTTCTTCTCGTCAAATGGCGACCACGGTCTATACAAGGGCGACGCTCGGTGACCCCCGGTGTCTGTGGGGCTTGGGGGGCACCAGCCAGATGGGAGGAATGTCACGGGGGGCGCATCCAGGGTAGGGAAAAGGTCGGGGGGACGGAGAGGGCCATCGCGGATGTTGGTGGACAGGCGGGTAGACGGCTCAGATGGCTCTCGCTTTCTCGTTGGCATCCGAGTAGGGGTGTCTGGAGTGACGGAGCCGCCACGGTTGGCCGTGTAGGGTCAGTAGCGGCGGTGATGCTCTTGTTTGTGCGGCTTGTCGAGGGCACTGCTTCGTTCTTGTTGTTGAGAGAGCCGAATGTTGAGTGCACTGCCGCCGTGTTGCCTACATGGACACCAAGGACCTTGTCCCTCCCTCTGTTAAGCGAAGCGATCTTGGGACCCTGCTTAAGTGCTTGACTACTCGCATCTGAGTGGCGACGGTTATGGCGCTTGTGCCGCTTTTGGGAATACAACTCGATCTTCCCGGTCTTCAGGTCCTGGGGCTGCTTATCCTTGGCAGCCGACGTCTGGCCAAAGAAGAACCGGTTGTCTTCCAGGATATGGGGCCACAACCAGGGCACCCACGTCATGCCAAAGGCGTGGCGGAAGCCGTCATTGTGGATGAGCCAGAGCATCGTTTCATCGATGAGCTGCGCCATAGCCGCCCGAAGCTTGATGAGGATACGCCGGTTTCCTTGCTCAAACATGATCACAAGAGCGTTACAGAGCGCTGGTGGAGGTGGGAAAGGTCAAGACCGCGCAGCGTCTGAAGAGGAGTTTGGCTGAGGAAGGTGACGAGCTTGAAGGTGGTCTGGCGTAGAGCGCTGATGGCATCGTCCATCATGCTGAGGCACTTGACGGACGCACCCGAGATGTACATGAAGACTAAGTGGCGGAAGCATTCGCCGCTGAGGTCCGAGTTGAGGCACAACGTACCGTCGTAGTCTGCGAAGTGAGGTTAACGAATGGTGAATATATCAAGAGGAAACGAACGATATGCCGTGTGACTGAACACTTACTCTGGTGTAAATGTATTTGAGCGCGGTTCCGAGCTGCCTGGGACAGTGGCTGCTGAAATCCATAATAACATAGGCTCCACTCTGCGGCCACGTTAGTGTCAGAAGAAGGCAGGAAAAGAAGGGGATCGGTGATAGTATCACGGTGTTGTTGACTTACAGGGACCCTGAGTGGCAGCCGCTCTTTGAAGTAATCGGACGCGCAGCAGAGAACGTTGTGATGGACTCTCCAGGCTGTCTCACCGCATTTCAGCAGGACATCCCACTCGTACTGTAGGTCCCAC
This sequence comes from Achaetomiella virescens, assembly GCA_031001845.1. NCBI lineage: Eukaryota > Fungi > Ascomycota > Sordariomycetes > Sordariales > Chaetomiaceae > Achaetomiella > Achaetomiella virescens. The sequence goes on from JARNGD010000004.1 coordinate 420,487, forward strand.
AGTCTGTTTAGAGTGGTCAGCAAGTCTTATGTTGGGTGTGCTGATAGATGCCACATACGAGATCTCGCCGCGATCATGCGCCGCAATGAGTGCAGTCTTGCACTTCTCCTTCGCATCAACCAGTTTTCGTTTCGCGTTCTCATCCATGATGGCTTGCAGGGTGGCGGCATCTATCTTCCAATCTTCCGAGCGAGGTGAAGGGCGAGGATGCACTGACTCTGCAAAGGGGTTGTGTGAAGCAGAAGAGCGGATGTCTCCCTCTGAGAAGCGGCGGGATGTGACCTTATACATGCGCAGTATGCGACCATGTGACCCGAGGTTCGCTTTTTCTTTCTCAATTTCCCCTGTTTCTGCAGGTGTCGATGTGCAGTGGCGCGTCGTATGTAGGGTCCGGAGTTGAGACACATCTCTCTCCAGCCTCGAACTGCCCTGTGTCGACTCTTTCGGCTCCAACGGAACTTCTTGCAGCGCTTCAAAAACGGCTCCTCCCGGCTCCGTCTTTCCGAGACCTTTCTCTGGGTACGCGCCATTCGCAGGCATTGGGATGTACCAACAAACAACGCCAGGAACCATGGATAGTGGCACTGCTACCGAGACTGCAGCCTGAGGCTTGGAAGCCGCCATTCCTGCTGGAACAGCTGATGCTGATTTGGTGCCTTGAGATGCCTCTGCATTTTCGTTCTCAGCGGTCTCGATGACGTCTTGCCCTTCACGGCCTCGGCATATGACAAGTGCGGCTTCGACGTCCGTTCTGCAGCTGCCGGGCCTTTGGCTTCGAAGGCTTCGGCCATGAGTCCTTGTATGACTGCTTGAGTTGAGAAGGCTCGCGGCCACTCTCCTTAAGCACCTTAGCACCTCCTCGTGGGCCTGATTTGGTGCTTCCTTTCCGGCTCTTTTTCGGTGACGTCTTTCGCGGTGCCTTGAACTTGGGAATTTCTTTCGGAACTGCTGCAAGCTCAACCATTTTCTCCTGAGGTTGGACCTTGGGAGCGAAGACCTTGTGGCCACGGAGAGCATCGGCATACGATGTCGTCCGTTTCTTAGCTGGACCATCGGGGAGATCCATGGCGGGTGAGTGTGCTGCGACAGGCCTAGTGTGTGAACAGCTGACCGTGCGAGCATATGCGACGGTATCAAGCGAGAGGGCGAGCTGCGAGGGAGACCCTCGACATTTCCGGATTTGCCTCGCTAATCGTGTGAAACGAAAGATGAATTCTTCCAGGATTCGAGGAGGTAAATGATGTACAGCCAACTTGCGTCAGTTTCTGTTTGCAACTGTTAGCTTTGTGGAATTCGGAAGTGAATGAATAAAGACAACCCACCCTCGTCGAACAAACATTCTTGGAAGATGGTCAATTGTTGGGGCCGCGATGGTTTTTATACTCGGTCGGTCTTGATGAGGTGCTCGGTTGTAATGTGTTGTTTCTCTGAGCCCATAATCTTGCAGTCGGTTCCCGACGATGGCAAGGGATCAAGCGGTGGGGTGCAATGTTGTTTTCAGTCGGTACTCTGTGGAGAAGAAGTGAAGTCTTGTTCCGAATTGCGCAACAACTTGTGCGGTATTTCCTGGTTCAGATGAAGGGACTTGATTTTCTTACTTTGGAGATTCTCTCACAGAGTTGGGTAGTGTCGAGTCACTCTGCTGCCATCTGCTAGATAAAAGAAAGGATTGGAAGGGGACTAGAGTGCAAAATATGGAATAAAAGAGACAGTTCATAAGAGACAGAAGGACATGACCCCAAGGAACTTTTGCCAGAACAGTTCTATTCGGTGCCTGAAACGACCATGCTATCCCTCGCTGAATGCTCTAACGCCCATTTCTGCTACTCACGCTTCACTCCCCCCGCAGACAACCCAAAACTAAGCATCCCAGGTCATCGACTCAGACCGGTGCTCTTACACAAGCTCCTGCAGATTTGCAGGGAGGGGGGCGGCCGTGCGCCGGTCCTTCATTGTCGCCCCGGGAGGATCAGCAAGACCCGGTGCTACCAGCGCAGAAAGACCCGACGAAGGGTGGGAAGGTCGAGCAGCAGCTGGTACACCACCGAAAGAACAAAATGGAAGTATACAATGGTGTTGAAAACCGAGAGCGCTCGGGAGCGACCGACGCTTCGAGCAGGAGTTGACTGTGCTCGGCCAGTGCCGCTTGGTCTTGCTCCATCGCCAGCTGGTCCCTGGGCCAAAAGACGTTCAGTGTGCGGAGACGCGACAAACGCTTCGAAAACTTCCTTGGCTCCGATCGGCGGTGATTCTGTTTGATTATGTGCCTCGACTAGCCGTCCCGCCTCCTGGAAAACTCGCCCAAGGGGCGTTGGTGAGCGCCTCGTATGGTTTGGGATCCGACCAGACTCTTCCAACCCCATATGATTTTTTCTGTCTGGACTCTCTCCTCCGAAGTGCCTCTCTCCGGAGCCGCTCCGTTCTCGGCAAGAAAAGACGGTCCCGTATCCACCGGTATAGAGGCGGAATGTACATTTCGAAAACCGTGCCGACGGTTGACAATGCTGTCAAATAGTCGATCGGGTCCATCCTCCGTAGGAGATGCCACGCCTCCATCATCAAGAACGTGGCGGCGAGTTTGTGGGAGAACCTTTCCATGATTGGTCGCTCCCTGTCGGATGGATTTCCTGGCTGTGTGAAGGGGCCTGTATCGGGATTTGAAGCTATGTGTGCTACTTTGGCGGCCAAAGATGCGGAAGTGATGACGACTAATAGAGCGTTGTCGAGGTGAGAATACCCCGAACGGAGAAGTCGGTATCTGAGACTTCCATGTTCGTTGTTCTCGAAGGTGAGAGTTGGAGATTTTAGAAGAGGGGAATTAGGATTGGCGTCCCCTGGATGTAGCTTCCATCTCGGAAGAAGAAACGGCGGTATGAGCAGGAGCAGATGACGACTGGCGAGTCCCAAAATGGCCGGGGCGACTGTTATGCAGGAATTTGGTCTACGACTTGATCATGAAGATCTTGCGTGGGTTAGCCATATCGCACGACGACAGGATCGGTTATTGGCTCCCACCTGGTTAAGCGCCGCGCTATCCGTAAATGCCATCTTCTTCTGGGCGATGAACCGCGATCTCGCCAGATATCGGCTCGACCCAGTCGGCACAGGGTCGAGTAGCCGCTTCCAATAGGCGTGGATGTGCCGCTCTCAGCAGGAGTGGGAATCGAAGACTCATCCTTCCTCCGTTTCTTCTCCCTGGATATACCGTCGCCTTCAGCACCAGAGTCTGAAACCGCCTTGTCCTTCTTCTCCCTTTTCGCTTTCTTGTCCTTCTTGTCCTTCTTTTTCTCTTTCTTCTCCTCTTCGACTTCCGATTTTCAGTAGCCGAGCTTTCCGCCTCGTCGGCAGACTCAGCCGTGCTTCGAACCGAATCGTCCTTCGACTTCTTCCTCTCCTTCTTGCTCCTGCTGCTCTTCGACGATGCCTCCCCCTCGCCTTCTTCGGACTCTGCCCTCTTCTTCTTGGACTTCTTTTTGTCCTTCTTCTCCTTCAGATCCTCACCCCCGCCTCGGATTCCGTCCTCCGCTTCTTGGGCTTCTTCTCCTTCTTGTGCGCGTTCTCATCATTGGCATCCGCATCGGCCTTTCTCTTCTTGGATTTCGGTTCTGCCAGCTCCGACGCGCTGCTCGGCCCAGAGTCCTTGGCATTCTCAGAAACAGGGCCACTTCGGGACTCAATAACGTCACCGTCCGGCGTATCCTTGACCTGATCGCCAATGAGCCACCCGCCCTTGACAAACCGAATCGTGCCGAGCTTCCTTTCGACGTACAGGCTGAGCTTCAGATCCTCGCGCGCCTTCCGTTCCGTCTCGAGGGTCTCGTCGCTCTTGCCGTTGAGCCGCCCCAGCAGGTGCTGGAAAGCGTCCAAGCCGGTGCATTCGTCGCCATTGTTGCGCTTGGCTCCGAGGCCGAGGGTGTCGTCCTTCAGGATCACGCGGATGTGAGTCGAGTTGGCCTCGGTGTGCCACTCGGCGTGCGGCGCGTCCTTAGCACCGAGATACTGGCCCGGCTGCCATCCCTGGGCCCTAAGGATCTTCTGGCCAAACGAGTCGGTCTTCCGCGACCATTTGGTGTTGTTCGGGTCGTTGCCGAGTTTCCGCTTGCTTTACGTCCGTCAGTAACACTAGCTGAGGGCCTTTAGGCTGTCCCTTACTTCTTGGCGGCAGCCAGACCCATGCGATGGAGGATGCTCAGTAATGCTGAGCTTCGAGGTTGGGGGTTATTGGCGGTCGTCGAGCTCGTCCGGCCGCTGTGACTGGAAATTTTTGGCGGGGGGAAACCGAGCAAAATGATTCTGCCATATTGCACCGCCTGTCTTTCTGGTGTGGTGCACGAGCCAAGAATTTGGAATCGTCGGTTGTGGGTCTGGGATCTGCTTCGGTCTAATTATATGGACAGTGGTTGCATTCGATCTGTCAAATCGGTCTCTGAAGATCATCGCAGGTTTACGTACTTTGAATGAAATTCATCCCAGGCTTCGTCGACGACACAACTTCCGGGAGAAACGCATTCAGTTAACAATGGCGCCCGCAGCAAACACCGCCGATCGAGAAGGACTACTGGGTCCGCGCGGCTCCCACAGACTCCGACTCAGACACCGAATATCAAGCCTACAACGGTCGACTGAGGGAAGCCAGCGCCGCCCGAAGCCGCCTGCAGAAGGTATGCCCTACCTTACCTGCCTGTCTACCCTCCCGTATCCTCGAGTGACGGTTTCGATAACCAATGGTGTAGGCCAAACAAATACGCGACAAAAACCGCTCCGCCGTCGCTACAGCCTACGAATCTTCCCTGAAGCAGATCGAGGCCCGCATCCAGAAGTCGGTCGCCAAACACAAGAACCTACGGTAAGCCACTCCACGTTCCCTTAGCCCCCTCCTCCTTCCATTCCACCCTCCCCCGTTCCACCTCCATCCCCCTCTCTCCACGCACCCCGCCATCATCCGTCCTGTCCCGTGCCTATGCCTCCTTTCCCATCAACAAACACTTCTAACCACCGCCTCCATCCACAAAAACAGAACGGCCATGCGAATCGCCCACCTCCGCCGTCTCAGACAAGCCATGGACCGCCGCGACGCGCCGTCGAGCAGATCGCCCGCAAGCTGGCCGAGCACCAGCGGCGGATGCTGAACCTGGCGATCCAGCTGCAAGCGCTGTACGAGGGACGGAAGAAGGATGTTAGGAGTTTGTTAGCGGAGATGCAGGTGCAGGTTTGTGGGAAGTGCGAGGAAGGGGAGGGCGGTGGTATCAAGGGGGAGTAAATGGCGGGCATGGTTTAGACTGGGGGCCATACTTGAGTTGGAGTTGGGCGGTTGCTTTCTGCTTTGCTTGCTGGATGATACCCCTGTTGCTAAGGCGTTTGGTGCTTTGCCGTTGTTATCTCGGGGAGGCTATAACGAAGCATGTCACCGAGTTTTCAAGAAGATAGTCGCGGACACACCCGGTGAAAGAGAGGATTCTCAAATTGCTCAAACCAAGTCTATCCCTCCATCTTGTGCAAGAAACGCCGTGTATTGTACATCATATCGTCGCATCCAACTCCCTCCAGAAACACTCAGCTCAGACCTTGAACCCGAACCCGGCCATGCAGTTCTTATACAGGTCTATTGTCGACTGGCAGTCCTTCTGGGGGTCGCTGCGGTCGAGAAGAGCATACACTCGTCGCGCTTAGCCTTCTCCTCCTTGCAGACGCAGCAGGGCTATTTCTTGTTAGTCGGCGTGGTTTCGACGGAGCCGGTTGTTGTTCGCGAACCTTGGGCTTCGAGGCGGCCTCGGTGGCCTGCGCTGGGGCAGCGCCGCCGGACCCGATGACGGCTGGGATGGGTCAGCCAGGCCCTTCGGAACAGCTGGGTTTGCTTGCTGCGCAGGGTATATTGGATACTCACGAATCTGAGCAGCAGGAGACGACATGGTGAAAAGAATGACTGTGCTCTTTCCTGGGATCTGGAACTGCACCGAAAGCTGCTGTGTTGTAGCGCCGAAGTTCAGATCTCTCTCGATTGCGCGGTCTTTGATTTGTCAATTGTTCCAGAACCTTTCTCCGTGTCAGGGGCCTGGGTGCGCCAAGCCGCTATGGCGTCAGTGACCTGCAGGTCACCTGATACCTCCAAACGCAACCATCAAGAGGTAAGCAACTGAGGGAGTCGCCTACTCAAGTGCCATGGAACGAGTCTAAAACGTTGAACAGCAGCTCACTTAATAAAATATTACTCCTCTGACGTTACCTATGCACCTTCCCAAGTAACAATCACCCCCTCAATCCCCATTCCCCCTAAGCCTTCTCATCCCGTCCCATCCTTAACCAAACCCAATCAACTCCCCCGCCAACACCAACCTCCACCTCTCCACCCCCTCCCTCAACCTGACCAAGACTCCCGCTGCAAGCGCCTTCACCATCTCCTCCTCCCCGCCTCGTCACCCCCCCTCAACCCGCCAAAAACCCCCGCCACCCACTCCTCCGTCTCAACCACCTCCCGGCCCAGCTCCATACAAACGTCCCTCATCCTCTCCTCATTCACATCCAGCAGCGCCACCAGCCCAAACAGCACCGCCCTGGTCACGCCCAAGTCCCCGACCGCCTGCGCCCGCACACTCGCACAGCAGCAGCCGCCAGAGCTCGGCTGTCATCTGCGGGAGGGCAAGCGTGCTGGGCCCGGCGGCGTGCAGGAGCAGGGCGAGGGTTTTGAGGTATAGCGATAAAAGGTGGGGTGGAAGAGGATTGTTTTGGTTCGTTGGGAAGAGAAGGCGTGCAGAGCGGCTTGGAAGCGGGCGGTGAGAGGGGAAAGAAGGATGAGGAGATTAGAGAGGCGGTGGTGTTGGGGATAGTGCGGACGCGGGGTTTTGGGCGTGATCTGTATTTGATCTTTGAGTTGGATGGTTGATCGTTGGCTTTTTGGTCGAGGCGGGAGGTGATGGTGGAGAGCTTAAGGACGTCTGGGCCGGTGGCTGCGTCGGCGGCTGTGGCGGCTAGGGGGTTGAGGAAGTTGGAAGTGAGGGACGTGGCAATGTTATCGAGGGCGTTGGGTGGGAGGGGCTTGAGCGAGGATGAGGATTGGTTTGATGGGGTTGGCTGAGAAAGAGCCGCTCAACGCCCTCGGGGAGCGACTTGGAAGGGAACGCTGCTGCTGCAGCGTAGTCTGAGGTCTCGAATCCCGCCAGCTCGCGAGCGCTGAGGCCGAGAACAACGAGAATGGATGCCCGCTGGGAGATTGAGTAATCCCCATCGAAAAAGGTCTTCGCGAACCACTGGCCCATAACGACGGGCTTGGCGACGACGATGGCGATCATCCCCTGAAGCCTGAGCTCCTCAAAATTTTCGATCTCGAACTTGTCACTCAAGCCGACAAGCAACGAAGCAAGCTCCTCAGCGTGTTCCGACACCTCCGTTCCGTACTCTGCCTTTCGCCGGATGAGCGTTGGCGCTGTGGTTAGAGCGAGCTTTTGGCGGTCATAGTTCTCCGTGTCTCGTAGGTACTTGATTAGGTCTCTGATGTAGACTGGCGCTTTTGGTTTGTCGCGTCTGACCATCGTCGGATCATCGTCGGAGTCTTCGGCATCCGAATCCGGTTTTGCATAAGGAACAATGTCGTCTTCTTCTGGCGCGTCATCATCGCTCAACTCTCGATGATGAAGCCAGTCTGCGGGGGTTGTGGAGTTGGTTTCTCCGTGATCTTTTGCGAGGCTTTGTCGATTTCTCCGTGGTGTGTCAATGGGGGCCTTGAGTAAGGGATCCAATTGCCCAAGCTCATCCACGACTCCAGTCAACCCCTTGTACCACCGCCCTTCCTCTTGCTCTGTCTCCTCCATCTTGAAGTTGAGGCGCTTCTCTCCCTTGTCAACAAGTGCAGAAAGCGCCTCGCCCACGACCATACCAAGGAAGCGGGCCCTCAGGTGCGACGCTCCTAGCCGGTTCGATATGGCGTTTAGCCAGGACCTAGACCGTAAGAGCAATGCTAACTTTATCGGCGACTGCCTGTGTACATATCCAGCGGATAATAGTAGGGCCTGGCATGGGCTGTTTATTTCGTGAGCTATCGGTCCTGAAAAGAGAGTTTTAGCCACTCACCTTCTTGCTGCAGCGTCGGGGAGTGCTTGATGTAGAGTCGATCGCCAAACTGACTCAAGCTCTTCTCAAGGGCGGTAAACATGTCGTCTCTCCGTTGGGAAATGACAGCTAAAACCGCCCTCCGGATACCGACGCCTTCTCCAAGGCCAGCCCCTGAGGAGCCAGTTAACCACTCCACCAAATGTCTCCTCCCATTGTCATTCATTCGAGGCAAGAATTGAGTTGAGGGCGCCGGCAACGGCCGAAATGATGGGCTTGCTTTCCTCTGAGTGGCATCGTCCAAGTCGGTCTAGGTGCTCAACTGAGAAGAACTTAAGACGGAGTACAAAACCTTGCTTGCTCAGTTTGAGGCAGGTTCCTTAGCAAAGCACCAAACTGCGTAGGTTCGGCTTGCCTGTTGAGGACGAGCTCGGTCAGGAGCTGCTTGATAAGCGTATCTATTGCCGGGTTAGCCTGGTATCCCATCGTGCGACCTCAGGAGATCCTACCAGAATGGCCAAAGCGTAGAGATTTGCTGAAGAGGTCAGATCCAAACTTTATCTCTTCGGGTGTCAGAGCGGCGTTGGCCAATTGTGCGATGTTCCGACCCAACCACCGGTGTACTGTGATGAATCGGCCGGCCAGACATTGTCAGCCCTCTTGCTGGAACTATTGGCCTTGGTGATTTCCTCAGCTTCCGCTGCCAGTGAGACGATACGTCCACTGCCAAAGATTGCAACGATCTCCTGGACCCTGGGCCTAACTCTTCCGGGCGCATCCTGTCCTGCTGTAGCGATCTTCCACGCCTCCGACAGCCACCTGTCGCCCTGGAGGACCCGACAAAGCAAGTCCAGAGGACCCCGAGATTCAGAGAGATATCAGGCCGCTTTGTTTTTGCAGTTGCCTCTGCCTTGGCTTCCTGAATCAGTGCCCTCAACCGAACGAGAATGGCATTGACACCCAATGCTAGATAGGCAATATAGGAGCAGTTTCAGTCCGGAATTCTTGCCTCGCGGGATGTCTTCGACGAGCAATGTCCAATAATTTGGCACAATCTCCGAGACTAAGACCTGCACCAGCTGCGCACTCTGAGGACTAGGCAACTTTATGGCGGGGAAGCTGCAGTCCGGCGTTCCGTGACGAGAGATAAAATCCAGAGCTGAGATCAGAGATTCGTAGCCCGGCTCATGTCTGAGTACCGCAAGAGCATCCTCTGGCGAAGAAGGGCCTTGTGCTGAAGCTGAGATTCCGATGGTTCTTTTACATATCTGCTACTGGTGCGCTCTTGAACACCGAGCTCCCGCAGAAAATCGAGGCCTCCGTCTTTCTGGCTCTGCTGATGATGATGCTGGCTGGCTTAAGGAGGTCGTCCATCTTAAGGGTCGGATAGCGCAAACCCCGTTCTTGCTGAAAGGTCCAACTACCCAGGTTTCGGTCAGATGCTGGTAAAGTTCAAAAACTCGGCGGCGTCGTTGTTTCTGGCCGATGTCCGCTCCCTGGGCAATGACCCTTGGTCTCTTTTTGGTCCGAATTCTTAACTGGGCTCCTCAAGCTCAAAGTCGCAAGCATCTCGGGCATGTGCCCGAGGACCAAGCCGTTCAACTCCTTTAGAGCGCCCTTTCAACACACACACACAGAGCCAGGGGCATATCCTCCCTCAAAGACCTTTAAAACATCGAAGCCAAGAAGATGCATTGAGGAATGAGCATTTGAAAGCAGCTCAAGGTGTTAGTGGGTCGCCTGCCTGTGGTCCCATGAGACAACGCACCCTTAACGCGCTAACTCTCTGCATTAATTAAGATAAGAGCGGGGCATGCGATAAGCCCCAGCTTCGGGTGCCTGGGGACCACCAACAGCTCGAACAGCTCTTCTTCAAACCCCGTGCTCCCCATCCAGACCTTCAGCAAACGCGATTCTCTACCCGAGCAGCCAGGGCGAGCGAGTCTAGTGACACATTCGAGTCATGACTACGGCAGATGTCTACCCTGGCGTGGAGCCAGCAAGATGGACCTACCTCGACAGGGTACGCACCCGCCCGAGTCCGTTCACAGATCCCAGCTTCTTCGACGGCCGGTCTGTCGCCGCGGCCATGGAGAAGATGAAGGCTGGTTATCGGCGCCGGCGGCTTGGGTTGCGAGATCCTCAAGAACCTTGCGCTGTCCGGATTCAAGGACATCCACGTAATCGATATGGACACGATCGACATCTCGAATCTCAACCGCCAGTTTCTCTTCCGCAGTCCGACGTCGGCAAGTACAAGGCCGAGGTCGCCGCGCGATTCGTCGAGAAGCGGGTAAAAGGCGTCAAGATCACGCCCTACAACTGCCGGATCCAGGACTTCGACAACGACTCTACATGCAGTTCCAGCTCGTGGTGTGCGGCCTGGACAGCATCGAGGGCGGCGGTGGATCAACGCGACGCTCGTCGATATGGTCGATGAAGACACGCAAGACAGCCTCAAGCCGTTGATCGACGGCGGCACCGAGGGATTCAAGGGCCAGGCGCGCGTCATCCTCCCGATGATGACGTCCTGCATCGAGTGCCAGCTTGACATGCATGCCCCGCGCGCCGCTGTGCCGCTCTGCACCCTCGCCAGCATCCCGCGCCAGCCGGAACACTGTATCGAGTGGGCGCACGTCATCGCCTGGGACCAGGAGAAGCCCTTCCCCAAGCTCGACAAGGACGACCCGGAGCACATTACCTGGCTGTACCAGAAAGCTCTGCTGCGTGCGCGCGAGTTCAACATTCCCGGGGTGACCTACTCCTTGACCCAAGGCGTGGTCAAGAACATCATTCCCGCCATCGCGGCGACCAACAGCGTGATTGCCGCCGCCTGCTGCAACGAGGCGCTCAAGATCGCGTCCAGCTGCGCGCCCGCCCTCGCGCTCGCCGACGACAACTACATGATGTACTCGGGCAACGACAGCTCTACACATACACGTTCAAGCACGAGCGCAAGCCGGACTGCCCCGTGTGCGGCGAGACGGCGCGGCCGCTGACCGTCGAGCGCGGCTGGACGCTGCGCGAGCTGCTCGACTCGCTAGCCGCGCTGCCCGAGGCTCAGCTCAAGAAGCCGAGTGTGCGGGCCGAGGGTAAACGCTGTACATGCAGTTCCCACCAAGCCTGGAGGAGCAAACGCGGCCGAACCTGGATAAGAAGTTGACCGAATTGGGGCTGGACGAGGGGAGCGAGATTGCGGTGAATGACTCGGCGTTTGCGACAGTGCAGTTTAAGTTTACGTTAAAGTTTAAGCAATGAGGGTGGGATGGTGTTTATTTGATTGTGTAACTTGGGGTCTAGGAGCATTTTGCGAGGCGTCATGGAGAGGATGATACAGGGAATGTGTAGCAGGATACTAAACTGCTTGCTCGACGACCAAAATCTCTCTGCTTCGAGCAGCGAGCTAGACGGGACCCGGTTTCGAAACAGAGCCTTCTATCCCGTCACGAAATGTCTACGAATGGCAAAGAACAGACCAGTGGCCAAAACCTCCCTTTTCAGAACCACCTTGACGCCGTGCCCATATTTGAAATACATAGAGAAAGGGGTATAGATCCCCATAACAACCGCCATCCTCTCAGCCCGCGACTATTTATCTGACCATGTTGACGACCTGCTTCTCCAGATCCTGCGCCTTCTTCTTCAGGTGCGCGACCGCCTCGAGGAAAATGGCGTCGCTCTCCCATTGCCCGGTGCTCTCGACGAGATAGATAAAGTGGTCCCTCTCTCCGGCCGAGCTTGACCTTGTCCTTGAACTCCTCGTGCCGCAGACACTCCCTGCTAACGGTATCTCGCATCGGGTCGACCACTACCGCCTTCAGCTCTCCCTCGTGGCCCTCGTACCCGCTGCCCTTCTGGCTCGCCTCCTTCTTGGTCACCTTCTCCAGCCCGATCACGCCCCGCGGGAAGCACTTAGCGAACTTCTCGGCGTCCTTGCCCAAGATCGGCCGCTCGATCTTGATGACGGGCATCAGCCGGTACGAGGCGGTCGCGACGGGCGAGAACTTGGCGTGGTCGGACCCGACGCCCTTGTGCATGTGCATCGAGAGGGAGATCTCCTGGCCTGGGCGGAGTTTTGCGATCAGGATGTCCGGGTTGACGGGCGCGATGGTGTTCTCCCCAGAAAAGTACTTCTCCTGCCGCCCGACGGGGCAGAACTCGATATCGCGCGCGTACACGGCGCGTGCTTGTAAGCTTGGTCGGGTCGGTCTCGCCGGGGGCCGCGTCGTCGTTGTGCTCGCATTTGACCTCGAGGCGCAGCGAGACTGTGTTGAAGTCGTAGTAGCTGTTATTGATCTGCGACTCGTCCGCCGGCTTGCGCCACCATTTGAGGAACTTGTGCAGGCCCTCGTGGCCGCCCTTGAACGGGATAAGGCCTAGCCGGTGGGCGAGCACTTCGTCCTGGATCACGGAGGTGTTGTTGTTGATGAAGACGGTCTCGATGGCGAGGGTCGGAATGTCGGCGATCATGATGCGCCGGAAGGCGTTCGCGATGGAGGCGTCGCAGCCGATGAGCGAGAAGGAGGCCTCGAAGGGGTCGTTCTGGTGGAATTCAATGCGGAAGTTCCGCCGGAAGTAGTCGATGTCCCAGGCGTGGTCCTCTCCGGGTAATGCCCGGGGAAGTCGGTGGATGTGACATCGGTGATGGTCTCTTCGTGGATGCCGACGATCTGAGAATGTCTCGTTAGATGGGTTCGTCCCTCAGTTTAAAGGTGCAGAAGATAGAACTAACCTTTCGCCGCTCCAGCTCCTCTTGCGTTGGCGGTTTGTGAGGCATTATGACTTATGTGAGTGGTGGTTGTGGGGTTGTTGGTCGTCGTCTGGTCGCGGGTCGCCTGGAAATTCTTCGAGCTCTTCAGGTCCCCCCCAATGCGATCAATCGGCGGCAGAATATTTTACTTATCGCGGGGAAATTTTGACCGCCTTTGCAGGGTCCACAATCCACAAGCAAGTCCCTGATGCAGGCGAACTGTGCTCCTCATACATCTCGGCACCCGGATAAAACCCACGCCGGCAACTCTCCGCTTGCCCAATCAAGACGCTGGAGATTCCGAGATGGCCTGAGCTTGCAATTGGCCACTGGGAAAGGTCAGTGAAGAGCAGCCGAAAACGTGCTCCCCACCACTGCCAGCAACTGCCAGCCAGTCTGCCGTCTGCAGTCCGCAAGCTCAGTGCTAGCCATTGACGCTGGAGAAGAGGCCGCAACCCGGGAGCCCGCGATCTTGAGAGCGCACCCGGTAAACCCCCACCGCTCTCTCCTCGACCGCCTCTCCACTCCTCCTCCAACCCTCATCCACCGACCATGTCGACGACATTATACCGTCTCGCCGGCCGCAGTGCCAAGCGGCTGTGCACCAGGCCATCGCCAGCTCTCGCCAGCTCCATCTCGTCACATCCCGCCCGCGCCTTTTCCGCCTCGGCCCTCCGCCGCTACGCCGAGCCCCAGAACTACGAGGGCACCCGCCTGATCCCCGTGGGCGCCGACTTCTCGACCGCTGCTGACCCCTACGGCGTCTCCTCCAAGCTGCCCGACGGCGAGTCCAGCGCCACGAAAAAATCCGCGAGGAATCCGTCGAGGACCGCAAGGTGCGCCACTACACGGTCAACTTTGGCCCGCAGCATCCTGCCGCTCACGGCGTGTTGCGTCTGATCTTGGAGCTCAATGGCGAAGAGATCATCCGGGCCGACCCGCACGTCGGCCTGCTGCACCGCGGCACCGAGAAGCTGTGCGAGTACAAGACGTACCTGCAGGCGCTCCCTTACTTTGACCGTCTCGACTACGTCTCCATGATGACCAACGAACAGTGCTTCTCGCTGGCCGTCGAGAAGCTGCTAAACATTGAGATTCCCGAGCGCGCCAAGTTCATCCGCACCATGTTCGGTGAGATCACGCGCATCCTGAACCACCTCATGTCCGTCCTCTCGCACGCCATGGACGTTGGCGCCCTGACGCCCTTCCTGTGGGGTTTCGAGGAGAGAGAGAAGCTGATGGTGAGTGTCACGTCGCACCGCGAGGCGAAGTCAGAAGGGGCAAAATCATCGATTGGGAAACGGGGTTTGGCACCCTAAAGGGAAACCCGTGCGAAGCTAATATACATGCCCAGGAAATTCTATGAGCGCGTGTCCGGCGCCCGTCTCCACGCCGCGTATGTCCGCCCCGGTGGCGTCCATCAAGACATCCCCGTCGGCCTGCTCGACGACATCTACCAGTGGGCGACGCAGTTCGGCGACCGCATCGACGAGACCGAGGAGATGTTGACGGACAACCGCATCTGGATCAACCGTCTCAAGGGCGTGGGCGTTGTGTCGGCCGCCGACGCGCTCAACCTCTCCTTCACGGGTGTCATGCTGCGCGGCTCCGGCGTGCCCTGGGACATCCGCAAGTCGCAGCCCTACGACGCCTACGACCAGGTCGAGTTCGACGTGCCCGTCGGCGTCAACGGCGACTGCTACGACCGCTACCTGTGCCGCATGGAGGAGTTCCGCCAGTCGCTGCGCATCATCCACCAGTGCCTCAACAAGATGCCGGCCGGTCCTGTCCGCGTCGAGGACTACAAGATCTCCCCGCCACCCCGCGCCGCCATGAAGGAGAACATGGAGGCCCTCATCCACCACTTTCTGCTCTACACCAAGGGCTATGCCGTGCCCCCGGCGATACCTACTCGGCCATCGAGGCCCCAAGGGCGAGATGGCCGTGTATGTGGTCAGTGATGGCAGCGAACGGCCGTACCGCGTGCACATCCGTGCGCCGGGCTTTGCCCACTTGGGTGGTTTCGACCACATCTCGAAGGGGCACTTGCTGGCTGATGCGGTTGCAGTCATTGGCACCATGGATCTGGTGTTCGGTGTTTCCTTATCCTTAGATGAATACCCAAAATTGATGGCGCGACTAACCTTGTGATAGGCGAGGTCGATCGGTAAATTCCTCGACGGGGCAACCGTCCAAAAAGCTCTAGAGACTGTGAAAGCAATCGCGGTGTGGGAAATGAGACTCGGTGAAAAGGTGCCATTCCGGATGGGTGGTGGTGTAAGTTGGTTTGGTTTGCTTTCGCGGGCATAGATAGATCTCCCGATGAAGCGGTGCCAACAAGGCCGAGCCGGATTTGGCGATATTTGGCTGGTGAAGCGGTGAAGGAGGAACGAAACGCTCGTTCTGGTGTCGATGTCGTTTCGTTTGTAACTCGCTGTATCATATGCCGGGGCGGGAGGGGGCTTCTATTGATGTGGGCGGCCGTAGGGAGTGCAACGGTTGCCGCATCGTTGTTGTGAGCTCCCCTTTGCGCCTGGCAACGAGACGTAAATATCCTACACTGTTGTTTTCTCACATTGCCGCTGTGTGGTGTGTGGTTAGCGCTGCCCTGTCACAGCAACACAGGGGTTGACTTACGACGCGGATAGCTCAAGTGTACGCCGAATGGCAGCGCGGAGGCGGGGACGGGGTTGCAAGCTGGTCATTGTCCTCATCATCGCCCTCATCCTGGTCGCCTTGGAAATGACCTCGCTGCCGCCCTCCTCAACCTTATCCGCTTGCCCCACAACCTCATGCTCTTCATCCATGCTGATGCTGGCACTACCCTCCATGCTCACGCTCGCACCTCCGGTCCGCAACCGACACTTCATCCAGCTCGGCACGTGCGAGATACCCTCCGGGCCAGCCCCCATCGGCAGGCCGCACAGAGGAAGTGGAGCAGCTGATATGCACTGCTGTTGGGGCTGGTGGCAAACCTCGCCTTGCTGTTGATGCCGATGCTGCTGCTGCTCAACCGCATACCCGGCACCTGCACCTGTTCATGAGGCACACCCTGCCCAAGGCCAGCACCCGAACCCTGACCAACCCGCGTCATATCCCCAATCACACCTGCACCACCACCGTCATCCAACCCCATCCCACCGGAAGCGACACGAGTCTGAGCATGGGCCTGCGAGTAGTCAAACCCCAGCGTCTTATACGGCCCGGTGCCCTCCACCACGCCCCTCATGTGCTCCGACCTCTTGGCTACACTTGCCCAAGGCAGGGCGCCGGGGGGATGGTGTTAGAGTAGGTTGCGGGCGTTGCAAAAGCCGGAAAGGCGGGTTGGAAGGGGCAGGGAAAGGCGGCGGGGGTAGTATAATAATATTGGCAGCCGTCGTGCTGGTAGTGCTGATGGCACGGCTGCGGGGGGTGTTGCGGAGCGGAAGGCAACTCCGAGCCTGGCAGGGGGCGGAAGGCTCCCTCCTGGATGGGAACAATGCCGGCGCTGCAGGTTGGGTTAGACGGTGCGGGATGGTGGCCTTGGTGGGGGTTGCTGTGTTGAGTTTGGGCGTGGGTTTGAGTGGACGAGTCGGAGGCTAGGAACGGCGGGTTCGGACGGGAGTGTTGAGGGGCCGACATAGGGGTGTGGTTATTGTGACGGCCGCTGGGCTGGTACGGGGCCCGGTTGTTGAACTGCCGAGAGGGGCGGGAGTTGTAACGACCGTTGGAGCTGGAGTTGTTGTAGGGGCCATTGTTGTTGAAGCGGCCGTTGTTGTTGTACCGCCCGTTGTCATCGCTGTGGCGGCTACTATTGCTATTGTTGTAGCGACGGCCATGGCCCTGACCTACATGCTCTCGACCGTGGCCCCAGGGGAGACAGGGGACAGCAGGGCGAGGAGGCAAGGGGTGTCTCGCCATCTCGCTCACTGTGTTCTCTTTGGGCGCCGCGTTCTCCATATCCTTGGGCGTCTCGCTAACCGAGTTTGCCTGAGAGGGCTCACTCTCCATGGTAAACGTCCCGAAGGCTTTGTGAATTTCGGCGATACGCTGAGCCTCGGGGTCGAGGAGGTTCTCGTCCGGGGTGTCGCTTTCAGTTCTGACGTCCCCTGCCTCCTCCATCTCCCGGTAATTGCGAAGGACTTCGCGGTCGACGGGGGTCAGTTCCTCGTCAGGGATCTGCGGCTGAAAGGGGGTAAATCGGTCGGGCAGCTGCACTTTCCAGCCTCGTGCAGCGCGCGATGGTCAGCCTGCCACTCGGCCGCGTAGAGGCTTGGAAGACGGATGGCAACACGATGCTGGTCTTCGGTGATTGTCTCGTGTGAATATGGCAGGAATTTTCTTGTTGCTGTCGGACGTAGTTGACTTGACCATGCTCTGGTGGCGCTCAGCCCGCCCTTCTCTAGAACCAGCGGCCGACACAACGAGGGCTTTCGACGCCGAAGATGAGTCTTGGCGGTCCTCAGTCCAGGGAAGAGCAAGAACAGCATGGCCTGCAGTAGGATGAGCTGCCTCAGCCGGATCGGTTTCACCAATCACTCGGGGAGTGTGCAGAAGACCCGGGAAGGTGACCTCGCAACCGCAGACTCCGCGCTCATGGAGCCAGCGGTGCTCCCACTCACGGATAAGAACCCAACGGGAGTGCAGCTGGCGCTCACAAGCTGCACACATGGTCTCGGCGTAGTAAATCTTGTCAGGCTTGATGGAGCAGATGGGGAAGTTGTGGCATGCTGTGGCCATGGGGCAAGTACGAACCACGGCCATGGACCGGTGGCTGCACTGGTAGGCCAGGAATTCCTGGAAGCACATCTTGTCGACTACTGGGTAAAATGGTGGTAGTGAACTCTGGCTTGCTGCCACTTGAGAGGCGATCTGCCGCGGTACTCGACGTCAGTGAAGGTAGTGAGGGGAGCAAAAAGGGGGGTGCAAGGGGCGGTGAAGGAGAAAGAAGGCAACTGAAGAGAAGTGCTAAGGTAAATGAAGGAAGAAGGAGGCGACTGAGAACGTGGCTGTCAGGGCGGATGAAGGAAGAAGACTATGAAGGCGGCTGACGGGGAGAAGTGTCAGGATGTTAAAGGAGGGAGAGGAAGACTGCAAAGGGAAGTTTGAACTGGGCTTGATACATCCAAAGACCCGGCCGGAGAGACAAGGGATTCTTTGCAGAAATCTGACATCCATATTCGGCCCTCCACGGTCTCCTACTCTGTGACTTGTCAACCGAGAGGGATCTGACCTGCAATAATAATGTGCTGGGTGAAGATAGGGGGTCAGGTGTAAACAATAGCTTGAAATTTCGCACCTCCTAGCTGCCAACAACACAAAATACATCCGGATCTAGATGATGCATAAGCAGATCTCTAACAATAAGTTTCTTCTTCGAAATAAAATAGCAAAGAAAAAGGCAAGTCAGAATAACAGAGCCGCCAAAAAAAGAAAAGGCAGCACTGAAGCAAAAGATGTTTGCGTTTTCTTGTCACACCAGCTTCACGTACCTGCTTCAGGAGACCGATGAGATTCGGTTCCCAACACTATAGACAGCCACGACAACTGGAATGCTTGACTGTACCCAAAGAGGGCCAAACATTCGGGAAAACGGACTGTTTGAGCGGATTGTTCTACGCTCTGATCCCAGCGGTTGGTCACGCTCCAGGGTGGTGAGACCTCAGTAGTGCGCTCTGGCTGGGCGGGGGGGGGGGGCCAAAACGAGGTGGAAAAGAGTGAGAACTGATCTTGCAGTTCATCTCTGAAAATTCTAAGCAGTACAATGTTGAAAAGGTTTCCGAACACAGAGGAGGGAAGGGGTTGCTTAAGAGGGTGACGGTTTTTGCAGCACATTTCCGCGGAGAGAATATGTGCGAGGATCTCTCTGTGAAGCGGCACCTGATCCTGCCTTCTGCCTTTAATCACAGGCTGAGCAGTTTCAGAAACGAAACAGACGGCAAGAAACGCTGGTCCGAAGTGTGATTGTTGGGGTTTCAAGAGCTAGGGTTTGAGAGGGCACACAACTACGTGTAAAGCTCCGCCAGCACTGGTGTAGCCCAGTGGATTTATATACTTGAAATCAAGAGACACAATTCCAAGAATGATGATAGCGGCTCTGCCCACAGGAGCTGAAACAACGGGTTGAAACGGAAAACCAGGAAAGTACGCAGTCGGCAGGAGGGCTTCTGACCACGCTGTTATCGTTGACCATATCTCAGAGCCAGAAATTTCGAGAGAGAAACGGAATAAAGCAATGGGAAGTAATGAAGAATTCTAAGAAAGGTGGGAAGGCACTGAAGGGAGTGTCATGTCCACAATTGCCAAATGGGTTGACCGCGTGACTACTCATCCCATCAACCTCGTACGATGCAGAAGGCCAGCAGACCTCTGAGACCGCTTTTCAAGCAAGAACAAGATGTCCTTTTCGACAGTGTAATTTCATCCGACGTCCCGGAGCTCCTTCCAGGCGGCTCCGGGGCGGTGAGGTTATGATACACGGTGCAAACAAATCTGTACAACAAGAGTTGGGTATTAGGACAAGTCCACACGGCGCTGGTGAAGCGTTGGCCGCTAAAACACCTTGATCCCGTTTCCGGCCGCCTGGTTCATGAAGAAGGTCTTGAGGGGGCCAAGGGCGTTGACGGCGCTCAAGCCTACGGACCTCAGGGGCACCAGCGGCCCGCTGCCAACCGAATAGAGCTTATGGAGCTTGTCACAGACACCCAGGAGCACGTGGTTCGCCGCATAACGCTCCGA